>JAQMYF010000023.1:15983092-16028382 GCA_030014195.1 Neosilurus mollespiculum | reverse complement strand
GAAAACTTTATGCAGGCTTACTCCATCCTTGGTTTACTTGCTACAAAATGCCATTGAGCACATGTCTCCAGTTTTCCATTTTTTTCCATGAGTGAGGACCGTTTTCAGTCATACTGGACATGTTTACACTTTCGCGCGAGTCCGTGACGTTTCACGTACCGCGTGACCTGACCTGACCTAGTTGAGACTGTGGAGCCAGAAAACACAAAATTGAACTCCAATATCCAGTACACACAGCTGTGATAAATGTTGGGACGATTTATTTAGTCGTCATGAACCATTAGCAACAAAAACATGACTAAATATTTTATGTGAGACTCGACCTTTAAGTCATCAAGCAGTGATGTATATCTAGGTTTAATGTGTTTATATGATGCTCGTGGGTCAGTGCAGGAGCGTGAGTGGTGTTGGGTATCAGTTAGATTCAAAAGATCTGATGAGGAAAAAGGAAATTGGAGTCACAGGTGAGCTCTTGAAGTCTTAGCTTGCAATCTTGGAGGTGATCCACATGACCACACACCTCCGCACTGTTCATCCAAATGTCAGTCGTCTGCCTTAAGCATTAAGTTTGATAATTTAATAACCCAAATCCAACTCTTGCATCATTAAGAAGTCAGGCTGGTGTTATTTCTGATTGTGACCTCATAGTCATCTTCTCATCATGTGTGCATGTGTTCTCTTCCCTCTTTACTTTAGCTCGGACACAATGACATCAAGGAAGAAAGTTTTGCTGAAAGTGATCATCCTCGGAGATTCAGGGTGAGCCTCGACTCTGACTGCTTGCTCATAGAACAGGAAATGGTGCAGTGCTGCACTACCTTTTTTCTTTTTAGAATAATCAGTGGCTGAGCTCTATATGAAGCCTTCAGCTGTGGGTTTGATATTACGATGCCTCAGTAATGTTAGTGAGTTTCATTTAATTGTACTCCTTAAAGGGTTCGGATAGAAGCTCATACTACGTGACACACTCCTAGTGTACATTAACACACTGGTTACTGTTGCTGCAGTGTAACATGTTTGTAGGATTAAAAGCAAACACTCTCTACAGGGCACATTATACAAGCTGTGGTAAAACTTTTCACTGTCTTCGTGATTGTTGTCCTGACATTCTAATGTATTTACCTATTTAGAAAAATCTCGAAAAACAGTCGTGATGCATATTTTTGTGTTGCACCACATGGAAGCGTAGCATTAGTAGAATGTGTAAGGACATGAACATGCTCTGCGTGCAATGTCCATCTAGTACGTGTGTAGGTAAAATAAAGCATTAGTCGTTAGATCAATCTCCAGCCTCTGATTGTCAATCATTCAAGTGCTGTTTATCTCTGAGGGTTTTTTAACTCTTGGTTAATCATGCATCTTTATCCGTAAAAGTGCTCTGATCTTTCATTTCCTCTTTTTCCTCTGTGTGTGTGTGTGTGTGTGTAGAGTTGGAAAGACCTCTCTGATGAACCAGTATGTGAACAAGAAGTTTAGCAATCAGTACAAAGCGACAATAGGAGCCGACTTCCTGACGAAAGAGGTGATGGTGGACGATCGTCTTGTTACAATGCAGGTACAGAGAGAAGGAGGTCCTGACCCTTGTCACACACTGATATTCATCAACTTGCTCACACACACAGAGAATAAAATGGACTTTTATTGGAGTTATTGATAATTGATTGGCTGTTTATATATATTTATTTATTTACGACGATCGTTATAATACAGAGAGACAGCTAGGCCTTGAGGTGTTTGAGGAAGTGACATGAGTTAGAACCCAGCTGTCCACATGCAAGTGCAGGGAAGTTGGAGGGGGGAGAAAAAAAACCAAAGGAAGTCAGGACCAGTACACAGGAGTGATGTACAGAGCACAACTTATGTTCTTTTAACTAAAGCAGTGTTTAGAGGATTTAGTGGGTAGAGTATTGAGTATTGATGCATACTGTGATGTGTTGGCTGACAGGGTCACGGTTCATCTAAGCATCAGCACCAAATATTCATCTGTCTCAATTTCTTTTATTCTTCAGATTTGGGACACAGCAGGTCAGGAGCGTTTCCAGTCTCTGGGTGTGGCTTTCTATCGCGGCGCCGACTGCTGTGTGCTTGTATTTGATGTCACGGCACCGAACACCTTTAAGACACTGGACAGCTGGAGGGATGAATTTTTGATCCAGGCCAGCCCCCGTGACCCTGAGAACTTCCCATTTGTCGTGCTCGGCAACAAAATCGACCTGGAGAACAGGCAGGTGTGTGCTGTGGGCGAGGATGAGAATGTCAGGCTGGGTTTTGTGTGTTTGTTTTATAGTGCACTTTTTGATTAGCAAAAGCCAGTGTGTGGGTCAAATGTTGCAAAGTGAGGTCATGTGACTTTAAACTTGTGTTTGGAGAGCTGTGCCAAAAATTTACGACTGGTCGTGAAACTGACATGAGATTTTTTTTTAAAGATTCTCACCACTCTGTTTTGTTAATAAGAAAAAAGAAAGGAACCAAAAAGTGTTGGAACTGGAGACTCCTTTCAGATACACTTTTGTCTTCTTACAAAAATTTCCTCCTAACTTTTTTTTTTTTTAGTGAGACTGAAACAGGCATAAAGAGCGTGAGATGAAACTGTAAAGAAATTGCATAAAAAGAATTTTATATTCTGTTGTTCGTCTCTCAGGTAACCACTAAGCGTGCACAAGCCTGGTGCCAGAGCAAGAATAACATCCCATACTTCGAGACCAGCGCCAAGGAGGCCATCAACGTAGAACAGGCGTTCCAAACTATCGCACGTAATGCACTTAAACAGGTATATAGTGCACACACTGATGTAGATTTCTCTCTCTCTCTCACACACACCTCCAAGTGCCTTTCAAAGTGTGTTTCATGGAAAAAAAAAAAAAATGTGATCACATACTTTGTGCAGGCTTTCTTCCTTTAACCCTGACATGGCTTGATTTAGTTTCAAAAGCACCTCATTTCAGTGGAATCCTTATGAGACTATAGTTGAAGTCTTAATTATAAGCTATTAATGTTATACTCTGTGGATATTCTGATGAATCAGTGTAGATTTGTTTCAAAATTTCCCTTCACAATTTTTCTGTGTGGAGTTTGGTACTCTGGTTTCCTCCCACAAGACATGCACATTAGACTAATTGGCTGTTCTGAATTACCTCTAGGTGTGGGTGTGTGTGTGTGTGTGTGTGTGTGTGTGTGTGTGTGGCCCTGTGATGGTCTGGTGAATTGTTCATGGCGTATCCACCTTCTCCCAGTATCGGTTGAGACCCTTATAGTAGGATTAATCAGTTTGGCGAGTGAGTGAAATATTTTTGGGTCAGAACAGAATATCAGGCGTCAATACCATATAGTGCAAATATAAAAAGTCGAATTTTAATTTGGATCACCGTTCGAGGAAATAAACCTGCTCAAGCCATCTATCCATCCATCCATCCTAATGCATCTCATTTCCCCCAGGAAACCGAGGTGGAGTTGTACAACGAGTTCCCCGAGCCGATCAAGCTGGACAGAAACGAGAGAGCCAAGCCATCCGCGGAGAGCTGCAGCTGCTGAAGATGTTCAGGGGGCGCTACTGATCACCCTCCACCCTCTCTGGCCTTGTTCCTCCTTTTTCTCTTGACACATCTGTCTTTCTCTCTGTCTATCTCTCTTTCAGCCTCTCTTTCCCTCAGTGTAATCATTGGCCTTCATAGAGCAGGCAGACTTCCTCTTCTAGAATATACCCTGTACAAATTGCACTCACCACACACACACACACACACACACACACACACACACACACACACACACACAGAGTGCTCAGCAGGCTTTATATTAAGCCAAAAGATAAGTGTTTTGGTGCACAGGTGTTTTCAAGCCCTCAATAGTCGCTCTTTTAACTTTAATCGTCACGTCCTAACACCCTTCTTCAGACTTCCTTCAGTTTCAAACATACACTCTGTTCATTTTGAAACTCTCAACACTTGAATGCTTTCTGAGACTTTTTATACCTACAACCCCACCATGTTAACTGGAAGCTGTTTGATTTGATGCAGATGGATGGGGCTGTGTAATATATCAGTGTATTAAAGCTCTGTGTTGGTATCAGGACTTGTCTGCTTTCTCTCTGTGCTTCAACAGGAGACTTTTGTTGCAGCATCTCATTTTGAAAGGCATGCTCGTTTTTTGTTTTTTCCCCCCCAGCTTTGTTTGCTTTTCTATTATTATTATTATTATTATTATTATTATACAAAGTCACATAATCAATGAGCCTGGTGGTGTAATGATATGAGATTTGTAACTAAAGTCAATGGTGATGTTAGAATTCTATAGCGTATAATTTTTATTTTTTATTATTATTTTTTTTTGCGTACTGCAAATTCTCAAGTCTCGCTCTGTTTCAGAGTGGCAGAAGACCGGTTGCCATCCCTCATATTTTGTTTATCTCTGATTTATTATTGCATATTATTAATTTCTTATTATTATTAACTGACCTGAATAGGTGAATGAAAAACAAAATTACAGAACAGTGAGGACAACTGAAGCATTCATCGTGACATCTAATGAAACATTTATTACAGCACAGCATATACATTGTTTGAAAATAAATGTATTTCAAAGTAATAAAAAACCTTGTTGAATAAATTTTTTGAGCAGTTTTTTCTTTTTAAGTTTAATAAAACAGGTGTATATGTTGAATCCTGGCTACAAGGTGTTGTATTCTGCTCCTTGTGTCATTGGTATGGTGCATGAATGAAGAAAATGTTTAGAAACAGTACAATTAATTTGTAACCTAGAGCTGCTTTACTGTTCTCAGCAGCTCCTGGTACTCCTCACTTAATATAGCTTTTACACTTTTCTGATATTAATTAGCAATAAAACGATGAGGTTCTTACTTTAGTTTTATTCCAAAGCCAGAGGATTGAAATGAAGCCTCTAGATGCTTAGACTTTGTACTGTATTCTTGATAATTGTATTGTAAACTCGCTGTAACTAATCCAACCAACCATATGGCTTAAAGTGAGGAGCTTTAACTTTACACAGGAGACGTTACTGCCTGGTCTCTCTTGGGACTTTTTAAATACTGCAAACAACCCTTTATAAAAACAAAACAAAAATCCCATGAAACAACAGGCTTCTCAGATGCCAGGCTGCAGGATGTGTTATTCTGAAACATTCAGTTTTAACTTATTTGGGGTCACAGGAAGCAAAGCAGAGCATTCATTCTTTCAGTAACTCTAAACTGAGGCAAAAGAATTTTCGTAGCATTCAGTGCTGCCAAGTTTATGTTCTTGGTCTCTTATTAGCTCCGTTTCCCAGCAGCCACTGCTGCAATGGCCCGACAGTTTTGTGCTTCTGCTTCCCAGACGGAGGCTTTTCTTCCGTTTCATTAGGCTCTGAGTCATCGGGTGTGTTCCTCTTAGCGGGCGAGCCGGTCCTGAGCCAGCTCATCATCATCTTGCTGCTGGCAGAGGCCTGAGGAGGAGTCTTAAGAAACAATGCAACAAAACTTCATCAACCACTGCACACACTTTCAAGACCATTTCTGTGCTGCAGGTGTTGCGTTTTTCATCCTGCACCACAAGTAGATTACAGACTAAGCCTTTCAAGAAACCTAGCTATGGTGGTCACACAAGCCAGGGTGCTCTTAATGCTGGTCCCAAGCCCGGGTAGACGGCGAGGGTTGCATCAGGAGTGGCATCCGGCAGAAAACCTGTGCCATATCAAACACGCGGACTCAATCTTTTAAGGATGATCCACTGTAGCGACCCCTAATGGGAACATCTGGAAGAAGAGGAACCTTTTTGTGTCATGAAAAGGAAGTTAGTCATGTTTTGGTTTGTGTACTTAAGAGTTTGACTTGTTTGTTTTGTGTTTGTTGTTTGGTTATGAGCGTGTTGTTGGCTTTCTGACATTACTTAGATGTGGTTGCTGATGTTATCTTGCTATTCATGACTGACAGTTCATCCCTGACTCAAGGGTTTGCCTCTGAATGTGGCAACAAACTGCAAGTATTCCACATTATTCCATATTAGTTTAAGATTTATGGGTTATGGTTAGGGTCAAGTGGCCCTGCAATGGTCTGGCGAGCTCTTCAGGGTGTGCCCCACCTTCGCCCAGTGTCCACCCTCCTCGCGACCCTAGCGGGATTAAATGGTTTGGTAAATGAGTGAGTCCGTGAGTGGTTAGGATCAGGTTTAGGGCTAAGATCAAGTTTATTCTCTGCTATTGATTAGTGCTAGGGTAGAAGCAATTTTGGATGGGGGATTGCTCATGTAACCATGGTTACTTTATCTTTACATATGAATACTGTTTCTTGAATGTGCTGTAAAGGAAGCACCTTTGTAGCGGTGGGGTCAAATGGCTGCAGGCACTCAGGGGAGTTGTTGCGCGCATTGTTGACGATTGAAGAGACAGGGTGAAAGGTCAGGCAGGATTTAGACTGTAGCAACTTAATGGCTTCCAACGAGCGCACCTCCCCGAAATCCAACCATCGCCTCACCTCCTCTTCTCCATCCAGAATGGCTGGCATCCTGTCTCACACAAACACGTAAGATAATCCACATCCTCGCTTACTAATGGCACTAATGACTGTTGCTGGTAAAATACTGGCCACAGAATATTTATAATGAACTCTACACTTGATGTATGGAAGCGCAGCATGACTGTTATGCTGGACCTGTCATGGATGCTCTGCAGGTTTGGTGCGGCATTCACAGTGATCACGGTGTAGGTGTACAGAACCTCTCCACCACCAGGAGGAGTCCAGGAGTCAAACAGCCCCGCCATGGTGAGCAGACGCCACCCTGCCCATTCACCAGAATCTTCAGAGTTCTGTTAAAGGAGACAAACAAACCACACGTTCATCTTCCAGAGGTCTGAAATCATAGTGCATCCTTAATAAAATAAATTGTTAACAGCTCTTGAATTAATAATCTCAGTCATGGGATACAAGTGTTTATCTACTGAGCCGCAAGATCTGAAAGGAAACAGGCTGGTGTTGGGAATTTAACCTGAATAGCAACAAAATGGGTGTAAGTATTCATGTTATATGTACAAACCAGGATGAAATCTACAGTGTTCAATCATCCTCACACACACATTTCTCTGATCATGTTTTTTCAACTGATGGGTGCTATTTCAAGAATTTTAACATATAAAATGTAACTGGGATTTCACTACACAAACACCTTGAATAGAATAAAGTAACAAACATGTAGAGGTTAACTGACTGTGGATCAGTCCACAGAATTTAACAACAGCTAAAAAAGTCTTTACACTATAAGGTATTTAATGGCAAGATATTTTTGTATTTAAAAAAATGAATAAACAAGGCACACAACATTTCACCTTTCTCTATTTGTGAAGAATGGTAATGGCTTTGTTTGTTTGTTTATTTGGTTTTGGATTTTACCCAGATTTTCAGTTACCCATCAGTCATCTCTTCACTATCACATGATGGCTACCAACCCGGGTTTTCTGTCCAAGGTGAGTTTGGGACCGAAAGGTTGCTGGTTTGATTCCCGAACCAGCAGGAAAAATGTTTGGTGGAGGGAGTAGGATCTCCCCTTCTTCCACCTTCACGGCTGAAGTGCCCTTGAGCAAGGCACCTAACCCCCAACTGCTCTCGGGGCACCGCAGTGTGGCAGCCTACTGCTCTGAGGGTGTGTGTGCGAGCTCACTTTGGATGGCTTAAATGCAGATCCAAATTTCCCTCATGGGATTAATACAGTGTATCAAAATCAAATAACAGGATCACGAGGGTCACCACATGCTTTCCCTGAGACATGCTTTCCCTGAGACATCTTTTAAATCTGCTGCTCATGTAACATCAGGGGCAGCATAGCACTCTCAGAGCAAAGCATGATCCACCCCTTTGTATGCATGAAGCTCATTGATGCCCTTGATTGGCTTCTGTAATTGACAAGGAAGAGAGTGAATGGCTTTTCTGAGAGCTCAGCTGGAATTAGACCTGCAAAATGTAATTCATCTTCATTCATTCATTTTCTTAGCCACTTAATCCTAATTAGGGTCGTAGGGAGGCTGGCATCCATCTCAGCTGACTCTGAGCGAGGGTGAAGTACACTCTGAACAACTCGCCAGGCCATTGCAGGGCAACACACACACACACACACACAACCATTCACACTCACTCTCACACCTAGGGGCAATATGGAACTGTGCATGTTTTTGTACTGTGGGAGGAAACCGGAGTACCCGAAGGAAACCCACGCAAGCACAGGGAGAACATGCAAACTACACACAGAAACGCCCGAACCCGGGAATCAAACATAGGCCGTCTTGCTGTGAGGCGAACGTGCTAACCACTGCACCACCGTGCCATCCATGATTCATCTTGAGTAAAAGAGAGAGAGAACCACTGTCAGCAGCATCCTCTATCCTTTCTATGTCAGACAACTTGTTTCCAATCTGTAAAAGCTACAGCTAACACCCCATAGATGACACACTGAATCACAAGCCCTTCCATTTCCTGAGCATTCTAAATCCAGCATTCTGGTTCTTACCGCTGGCTCTCCATCACACTCTTCATCTATTTTTATCTTCCTATCCTCCCCGTCCTGTTTATCTGGATGGCTCTGAGGGAAATAGATGAAGAACGGCTGCTTGTCCTTCTGCTGCCTCTTCCACTCATAGAATCCATCGGCAAGAATGACACAACGCTGGCCTTTTAACAGAGGCTCCTGTGGCACAGAATAAACACAACATGTGGTTCAAAATAAAAAAAATTAAGCCCTTTACATGTAAAGTACAATTAATCGAAAATTGTAAAGGCGGTTGTGTTCAAACCTTGTAAGACTTTTTCTCAAGCAAGCTCTCGCTGCGACAGTTCGAGGTGCTGTACTGCATCTTGCTTGGGTCACTCTCCTTGAACCATGCCGGCACCAAACCCCACCTCATCGTTGCCAGCACACACTCATCCACTGCAGCTTCCTATCCGATCCCCAAAAAAAACTAAAGTGAACTACAGAAACCAAATAAAAACTCACTTCCTTTTTAAGTTTCCATCCCTGATCCTGGAAAAGCCCATTTCAGTGCATTTCTGTTCTGATGCACCCAGTTACACTAGTTACTGTTCCTGAAACACAAGACAGTTGGATTCTCATGGATCCTGGGACGAGACCCTGGGAGTCAACAGGACTCCTGATGTTTCTGCAGTTCTGTACTCTGGTCATGTCCAAAAGCAATTTTTTAAATATTTGTTATTATGGTCCCAACCGTAATCCTAAACTGGGGTATATATATACATTTGCACTGCAATCTCAAATTCTCATGCATTACCCACGGGCACTGGGCTAAAACCCAGCTTTTATTGTGAGAATCCGTAGAGCAAAGAAAACAGTACAGGCTTTGTGTTTAGATTTAGAGCCTGTGAAAGGATTTATGAAGAGTCTACTTTTGACAACAGTGTGGTTCAGAAACAGAGACACGGGAACATGTTTACTGAACCAGTATTTTATCGAAAATGACGAAGGAAATTCAGTCGCACTTTGCCTTGTTAAAATGTCTGCTGGACAGCAAAACCGGACTCATCGACTGAGGACTCTTATTGTAGGAGGGCCGGTATTTATCTGCATCACCGTCCTTCCACTGAGGTCGTCGCTGCTGTCCGGACCGATCCCGGTACCGGGTAGCACGCCGGAGCTCATCAGGAGCAAGGGTGCAAGCTGTCCTTCCACACATGTTCTCAGTCTAAATCACAAGAAACACAAAGCAATCATGAGTCTGACACCCAAAAAAAACATGTTAGAGTGAGACTCTTCCCTCCGATTTAAAAAGACTTTTATTTTGAAATTAATAGGAGCTATGAAGGGATATTAATTTTTAAATGACTTTTATTTTGAAATAAATAGGGGCTGTGAAGCGATATTCCAGTCATAGCTTTGCTTCTTAACGCTACTGAGGATTCTCATGCTTACTGCGCACTATACTATGAAATTATTTTATCCCTTATAAGCTAATCAGTTTTGTATGTTTTTCCTGTCATTTTTGTTTGCTTGATATAAAACGTTCTGGTTTTCCACCACCTATATTGCAATAGCTTCTTCCTCCTGTCTTCTAATTGGCTAGCGCGGGCTCACACTCTAGCAAATGATTAAACGGTGAATTCTGATTAGTGGGCTAAGGTTTTTCATAATACACTAACCAATTATAGCACAGGAGGCGGAATTTGTAGAATACGGGTAGGCAAATTAATGAAGCATAACAATACGCTGCTAACTTAGGTCAATTTAGGATAATTCTAAAATTAACAATAAAAATATTACAGTGACAGAAGCATTACAATATGAGCTTAGTGATAAGTTTTGCTTTGTGTGTGCGTTTTGAGCCACTTACCGGAACGTATCACAAAAAATAACGGTTTTATCAAAGTAACTTTAGCTAGCTAGCGACGTTTTGACTAAAAAGCAAAGAAGTTGAGACACAAAAAAAGTTGGAAATAGTTAGGACAGTGTCGGATAGTAATTTACATTTTAATGACATTAATGGTTAATCATCGTGGAAAATAACTGACAGACCGAACGTCCTGTGTGCTCGTGCAGTTGAAGGAACCGCCCACTGAAGTGCGCGCGCTCAACACGCAAATCTACAGCCTGTAAATAAAACTCATCATATGCATAATATATATAAATATTTCTCATTCTCAGCCCTTTCTTCACCCAGTGAAGTGCAAATCCGTGTGAAGAGGGCAATTTTCAGCACAAACTGAGAAATAGTCCAAACAGTGTCACAAACTGACACTAACTTAGAGTTTATTCCCTTTAAAACGCACACTGCAAAGAAAAAGAGAGAATGAGAAGGTAGGAGTGTTTATTAAAGTGTTCAGTGTACACAGTGCATGTCTTGGCATTTAGGATCTCTCATTCACCAACCACTTAATCCTGCTAAGGCCGCGGTGAGGATGGTGCCTATGGTGTCTATCTGACACGGGCGAAGGTGGGGTACAACCTGAACAGCTCGCCAGATCATCACAGGGCAACACACACACACACACACACACACACACACACCTAGAGCAAATTTGGAAAAAGCCAGTTAGCCTAATGTGCATATCTTTGGACTGTGGGAGAAAACTAGAGTACCCAGAGGAAACCCACACAAGCACGGGGAGAACATGCAAACTCCACACAGAAACGCCCTCATTGAGCCCGGGAATTGAACCCAGGACCTTCTTGCTGTGAGGCAGACATGTTAACTACTATGTCACAGCGCTGACGCCCTCACATTTAGGATCCAACAGATTTTTTTGAACTTACACCAAAACCAGAAATGACCACTCCTCATTATTTGATCTTCATCACAGTGTTCAAAACAAAGAAGACACATTTTGCTATTTTGGGAGCACCGTCACCCTAGGCCAAGGGCCTTTCTGTGTGGAGTTTGCATGTTTACCCTGGGTACTCCGGTTTCCTCCCACCGTGCAAAGACCTGAACATTAGGTCACCTAGCTATTCTAAATCACCCAGAATGTGAATGTGAGCATGAATGGTTGTTTGAGTCTGTGGTAATCCTGAAATAGACTACTGACCTGTTAAGGGAATAATCCCACCTCTTACCTGAAATTATCTGAGACTGGCTTCAGCTCAGCTATGATGGATAAGCTGTACAATTTGATGGCTATCAATTTTAAGAAACATCCTGCTTGTGTACTGAGCCATGTGTCTCTGTAACCAGAAATCAGCTCCAAAGAAGCAGAACATTCTCTAAATGGATTGTACAGCTCTTCTCTACTTCCTTGTATCCATTCACTTGTGGTGTAAGTCCCTCCCACTTGCTGGTCTCTGATCTGAAAACTGTCACTCACTCACTTATTTGCTGAAGTTTAATCCTACTACTAGGGTCGTAAGGAGGCTGTGCCTATCTCAGCCGACACTGGGCGAAGGCGGGGTACACCCTGAACAGCTTGCCAGACTATCGCAGGCCAACACACATAATCATTGACACTCACATCCACACCTACAGTCAAACTGAAGCAGCAAATTAGCCTGATGTGCATGTCTTTGAACTGTGAGACACAAGCACAAGGAGAACATGCAGACACCAGACAGAAACGCCTGAGCCTGGGACTGTCTTACTGTGTGATGGACATGCTAACCACTACACCACCGTGCCACCCCGATCTGCAAACTCCCATCTATTATCTCTATCTGGATAATGTGGACTTGGGGTAATTTAGAGTAGCATGTTTTTGAACTGTGGGAAAAAAACAGAGTACCCGGAGGTACCAACAAGACCTGTGGGCAAGAGTGCTTACACGGAGTGCTAACCCTACCGCCCCTGCAAATATACAGTATACATACCTGACACCCACTAAAGCTCCACTGAATAAAGGTCCAAACAATCGAGCTTGTATCTTCTGATCAAATCTATAGACTTGTTAAAACTCTAACACGACTGGCTCTGTGACCGAGAGCATGCAGGTAAATATTGTAAAGCTTGCAAATGGATTTATCTTGTGAATAAATTAGTTCTTGTGTTTATATAATATATATTTGATAAATATCACAATATGTGTGTATGATCAGACGACCTGCAGAAGCGTGATGAGTGTGAACGAATTATCTCCCTGTACTTTTTTCTAAGTGAATTTAAGTATTAACCCAATAATATTGTATAACCATAATAACCGCATGGTACATGATGCTCTGGAACATTTTGTGCAATAAATCTGGCTCTGAAACAACTGTAATATTTCACTAAATGCTTATTTATTTATTTATTTTTGCATGGAACAGCACTGTAATGAAAAAAAAAAACCCACAAAAATTCCAAATCTTGTACAAAAAAACAAAACAAACAAACAAACAAAAAAAACAGAGTAAACAACATTCTGTAGAATTAATTTTTCCACTCCGACACTGGGTTTCATAAACCGTTCCATTCAAAATCACAATGAAAAGGAACATGTCTATGGCTTAACACATGCTGAGGCAAAACACAACTTTCTCACCTGATTGTAACAGTTACTTCCAGCAAACAGAAAACTGTACAGGAAAAAAAGGCAGACATGGTAGAGAGACCCCCCGGATCTGAATACATCAACTGGTGAAGATCAACTGGTGGTACCGTGAACAGGCACTCGTACCCGAAGTCTGGGGTGTGACAGGATTTCTCACAGTAGTGTATCAGTGATTTCTTAGTGCATATCATGTGATTCAGTGGGGCTTGTCCAAGCAGGGCTGGTTCTAGACTTCAAAGGATTTCGGTATATTTTATTCAAAATTATCTTTTAATTAAAAAAAAAAAAAAAAAAAAAAGGTCAAATTTCAGCAGTTTTCTACTGCTGGTTATTTTATGATTAGGGTCACACTCTGAATAAACAGCCAAAAACACACATTTTTACTCACGATTCACCTCGTAAACATGGCACAGTTCTCAGTGGGTTCTTCGTGCACCAGTACACTGTGGTGTAACGTTCCATCTACCCGACACTTGGATTAATCCAGAACCAGCCCTTGATGTTCCTCCTGTTTGTTTGAAAACTCTGGTCCCCATGACACCATCAGCTTCCCGCTATTCTTTATCCATCCAGCTGTTTGAGGATTCTCTCTCTCTCCTTCAGTGCCTTCCACGCCTGATCCTTTTCTTTCTTTGTCGGAGTGCGTTTCTTTTGCCTGGCAGCCATTATGCGTCGGAAAGCCTCCATCACCTCGTTGTCGGCCACTCGGACGCACTGGCGCAGCTCCTGCTTTCTCATCTCCTCCCGCGCTAATCTGAAGGGACGACATGCTCGTGAGAAAGATTTCGGTGAACATCAGAAAGTGTCTTCTGTAATCACACGAGTGATTCACGAACACTATACTCCACTATCGCTGTGTCTCAAATTGTGTACTGTTAGTATAATTGTGTACTGTTAGTATACTTCAATACAAGACACTATGTACCTACTTGTGTAGGTAGCGAATTTTAACAGGGTATCACAGTGTCAAATCGAGCACTGCACATAGTGTACTTAGTGGAAATGAAGCTCATGCCATTTAACCGCATCATCTGCTATAATTTATGCCAACCTTTTTTATGTTTATTTTTTAGAATTGTTCTAACTTGTTTGCATCCCCTGCGTCTTGGGCAAGTCCATGAAAATGAGGTCGAAAGCTCCACCCCAAGGCTGCAACCACTGAGGTTAAAAAGTGTGCAGCATTTTACACCGTTCCAAGTACATTGTTCATGTACTAATCACTCACTGCATGTTGCCTTTTCAGTATGAACCCACTTACACACTCAGAACAGCAAGTAGTAGTATGTGAGTATGTAAACTGAGACAGTGAGAATGCTGCAATATCACGTGAATCTTTTGTACAGATATTTCTCCCCAGTAGAGCACAACTTCCCACCTCTCTATGTTGTTTCTTTGACTCACCGGAGCAATTCCTGCTTTCTCGCTCGGTTGTGAGCGCTTAGAGCTTTCAGCTCGGCCTGTCTCTTCTGGAGCTCAGCCAGCACCTCGTCCTCCGAGTCTCCTCCTGTACCCTGCCTCTCCTCAGAATCCAACAAACCCTGGGCCACCAATTCTTCCCTGATCCGCGCCTCCAGAGAGCGAGTGTGAGGAACGCTGATAGAGAGAGAAAACAATGACAGAGACAAAGAGAGAGACAGTGAGTTAGCAAGGATATAGAGAAAAAGAGAGACAGATAAAGAGACAGGGAGGGAGAGAGAAAGAGACAGACAAAGAGACAGAGAGTGAAATATAGAGACAGAGAAAGAGACAGAGTGGAGAGAGAGAGAAAATAACAGAGTGGAGAGAGAGAGACAGAAAGAGACAGTAAGAAAGACAGAGACAAAGAAAAGGAAAGACGGAGAGACAAAGAGACAGTGAGAGAAACAGAGAGAGATAAAGAGAAAAAGAGAAAGAAAGAGAGACAGACAAGGAGACAGTGAGAAAAAGAGAGAGTTATACTGTCTCTGTTCAGGAAGCAGGTGTTATTACCTGAACGCTTTCCCCTGGCTGCGCGGTGATGTTCCAGCTCCATCGTCTTTCAGTGGAATGTCTGGAATGGGCGAATCCTCCATGGGGGATATGATATTCTCCTACAAGGAAATCACAACATCCTAATATCACCTACAGCTAAAATAAACAGGTACCTGTAGGAAGAGGAACCTTCATTACTGCACTACAACAATTCGACTACAACAGTAATAAATAAATTCCTGAACAGATAATGCAGAACACTTCCTGCATACACTACAGCGTATGACGCGGAGATATTTAAAGTTTCAAACCTCCACCAGAGCCTGCAGCAGACGCTGTGTGAGGGGACCGAACGGACAACCGTCTTCCGGAGGCTCGTGCTGGGATTCAGACTTTTTCAACAAGGCATCTACGTCTACATGCACAACACAATATGGGGTTACTATCAGAAATAGCACTGCAAAAGAAAAAGATTTGCAAGCAAATGTGGGCGTTACCTTTAGTGTCAATCTCAGAGAGTGGTCCCAGCATGCTTTTCTTCTTATCATTGGCTCGCACTCCTTCTCGCTGCTCTTCCAGCAGGTCCTCTTGTGCCCAGCGTTGAGAATAGTGCTTCCCTAGAGCGGGAATCTACCACACACACACACACACACACACACACACACACACACAATTTATATCAATCACACACACCAAGAGGTCACACTGTAAAAAACGAGGCATGACGGAACAATGAGTTCATCTCAGTTTAAAGATAGTAATGAATACTACAGCACTTGTGTTACCTTGTAGTACTCTGCTTCATCTTCAGGTGGTTTAAGAAGGTCTTCCAGAACTCTGATCTCTTCATTGGTGATGTCAGCACAGTATGGCTCAACTGAAGCCCAGAATCTGACACACACACACACACACTCACAGTTAACTTAGATTATATCTAAATCTGACAGATGATGATGACTGTATTTAAACCAGAGTCGACCATTTTAGAGAAACCAAGAAAATTAATGTGTCTCTCATGGTTTATTTACATGAAACAAAACACCAAACATGATCTTAATGAATGTAATTAACGAACATGGATATTATTAGTACTCATAGCTGCTGACTAGCTCACTAGCTTTAGCAATTTGTCTGCAATATGCCTGCCGACCCTTCTAGATGTCTCTGTCACACAGCACACCCACACTACCAACCGAGATAAATCTTAGAGTTAAAAGCAATCATTTTAATTATCTTCTTCTCACCTGTTTGGAGCATCATTTTTGGGATTACGTGGTATATCCTGTGGGTCTTCACTGAATTCATACTCCTGGACTTTAGGCTGCAGGTTTTTGGATTTGGGTCTGCCTGGACCAGGCCCGAGCCCATGACCCGCCTTCCCTTCTAGCTTTGGCTTCTTAGGTTTGGGATGGCGGGAGGACGCAGCCGGGTCAACCTCTTTCGCCATTTTCAGGAACCTTTTGTCACCTTTTTTGTCTTGCCAGTCTGTAAGGATCTGTTGGGGAGATTGGAATAAATTACATGTTGTAATGCAGTGGCTAAGAGAGAGGGAGAAAGAGAGAGCAGAATGGTGACATAAGACTGCAGACCTGTCTCTGTTCTTCCAGTGCTCGGAGACGTCGGCTAGCCGAGGACAGCAGCGTCTCCAGCTCCAGCTGCAGCGTGTCGAGCTCCTCGATCCCGATGCCATCATCCTCTGAGCGTCCCAACACCGCTGTGTAGCGAGGACACACTTTCACATGCTCCACAGGCTTGAAGTCATAGTATTTGAGTGGAGGGCAATCCTTCAGTTCACTCATCTTCTCAGTTATGGAAAACTAGGTAAACGTAACACACAGATGTGACAATGTCGGGCAAATAATTTGATAAATCACTTCTTGATACTCGAAATATCGCAGGCAGCCTCAGTAAAAAGCTGACCGTGTTAGATTTTTGTCTCTATGGTTATTTTCTCTCCTTTGTTTCTTGATAAATACATTTAAGTATTCCCTGTCACTTTCTTCACCACATTTAAATATTGTGACAATCATTCTATGTCGTGCAGATATTATGATCAGGTTATATTATGTGCTGTATCTTTCTAATGAAAAAAACCCAAAGTGGTTTTCAGGAAAGAGGCAGAGGATGGCCCTACAAACCCTGACACTTTATTTCATTTTATTTCTTAACTCTATCATAGCTTATCTGCCTAAATAACATATAATCACATGTAAACATATTATAAACGTTAAGGATGTGAGGTGAAAGTCTATACATGCAATTAAATGCTTATATAACATTTATATAATCTAGACGTGTAGGATAGTTGATCTACCCTGTGTGCTGTCATTAACAAATGTAATAAATATTTCAGTTAGCAGCTACATGACCAATGCTGCATGCTAGTCCTGTTAGCAACCATGCTAGCTACCTCATGGAAATGTACAGAGCAAACTACCACACCGTTTTTATTAACACCCGTAAACAGGCCGAAAATTTCTGACTTTTAAAATTCACTTATATTAAAATGTACACGTAAAACAGACGCTCATTAACCCAGCTCGTTCAAAATTTCGACATTGTCATATTTACCTCCGAGAAGCGGCATCCATTAAGGACTGTACCATCTAGTAAAATAGGGGCGCTTTGCTTCCTAAAACAACATTTTTCAATTGTTCTGTTACAGTCTCGAGCTTTTATAGACTGTATTCAACTAATATTATACAAAAATTAATGCGTAAACATTTTTAACCGACGACTGGTTTATTCTTCCTTTAGAAAAATAGGCACTTAGAACTGAATACCCCCCATCAACCCAAGCATTCAAATGGGTTATAAAATGGTATGTTCCAGTTCAGGCTGTGATACAATCCTGTCAAAGTAGTAGAAAATATCAAATAAACACGTGGATATTTTATGACACAATTACCGTTTTTAGCAGGTATTGATAAATAAAATGAGTAAATGTTTTACACTATAGTAGTAATCAAGCAAATTCATCATGTTTTATCATTTGCCATATATGGAAGAAAACGCGAATCAAGGTAAATTCAGGACTGTGGTTTCTACCGTATTATCTAGAATAGCTGTGAAAAAACAATGAAGTTTTTGTGTAATTGCGCTGTTTTTCACACCATATTTATATATATTTCGTATATACGCATTTAATCTCTCAGCAGTGATATTAATTTGGTTATATGTTTAGTTTTTAAACGTGAAACTAGTGACAAAAAATTTACACGCCTCACTATTATGGAGTTGACCCCGAAATGCGTGTAGCGCTAAAGGCGTAGGCGTTATTTTTTTCCCCACATGCATTCAGACTAAACCCGCCCCATCCGTTTGGATTGGTTAATAGTAATTACTTTGCTTAGAGCTGATTGGCTAGCAGTTCATTTTGACAAGATGTTAGCCAGTAAAACTTATTAAGAGTGCAGGAGGCGGGGGATTTGGGAATACGGGTGGGGAGAAAATAACACCAGGCGTGGCGTAAATACTTCCGCCTTTCTCAAAGGACCACAAAAATGGTAAGAAGATTTCTTCTGTATCAAAGTGACAATATTTATTGTTTTTTAAATTCAGTTTCAGTGTTTGCTTTTGTGTTATAGTCAGAATGATAAACAGGACATCAGTTGAGATCGAAAGATAAAGCTAAGTAACCCTGAAATACCGTATTGATGCGTTTGCTAACTTGCTAACGTTACCTAGCTAGAATGTATTACTATGTTATAACAATATAACATAACAATATGTCGTGGTTGTTTTTTTTTATTTAGAACCAATTAAATCGAGATTTCACAATGCTTTTTGTTGTTTTAATGTGCATTTATTTGCAATATTGATGATGATACTGGCAGTCACTGTCACTCCCTGATGATGATGATGATGATGATGAATGAATGAATGAAAAACTCTGCATATATTCCTGAACAAATATAACATATATGGATATTTTAACAGTGATGCGCTCAATTAAAGCAGAGTCCAGAATGAAATCTACTGTACTGACCCTCTACATCTGAATCTTAATAACACACTAGTGGTGACACTTCCTCATGCAGGTGACTGACATCACAATGAACCTGAAATTTGTTTTAAAATCCCATCATGTCTTTTCCAGACGGCGACCCTGCGTCCATACCTGAACGCCGTTCGTGCAACTCTGCAGGCGGCCCTGTGTTTGGAGAACTTCTCCTCTCAGGTGGTGGAAAGGCACAACAAGCCTGAGGTGGAGGTCAGGTGAGTTGGAGAGCACTGGCCCATTATCAGACTGCTCAGTGGAAACACTCTGAGATTTTATTCTAATAAACAAGAGCCATAGTAAAAAAAAAATCATGTTCCAACATGACGCCTTTCTTCAGGAGCAGCAAAGAGTTGCTGTTGCAGCCGGTGGTGATCAGCCGCAATGACAAGGAGAAAGTCCTGATCGAGGGCTCGATCAACTCGGTGCGGGTCAGCATCGCTGTTAAACAGGTACAGCTTTCCCTGCTCTCAGTCTGAAATACTCAGGGTCTAGCTTAAAGGCTGCTCTCAGACCTTTGTTTAAACCCAAGCATTAACCCTTGATATTTCAACCAGGCGGATGAGATCGAGAAGATCCTGTGCCACAAGTTCATGCGCTTCATGATGATGAGAGCGGAGAACTTCTTTATCCTGCGAAGAAAACCTGTCGAGGTGAGACAAACTGGAGAAAGAGAGAGAACCTGCTCTGTTTTTATGCCAACAGTTCGCCAAAAAAAAAACATGCTTCTGATGTATATAACAAATGATGGAACAATTTTTGGAAGGAGTCGGCAGTCAGCAAACTCAGGAATTGTTGGAACACCAGCCAGGGTAAATGGAAAGGGTTGCATCAGGAATGGTATCCAGTGTAAAGCCTGTGGTGAAATCAAACATGCAGATTCATTCTTATAAGGAACCGCTGTGGCGAGTTCTTACGGGAACAGCCAAATGAGCAAGGTGAAGAAGAAGAGTCTCCAGTCAGTGGTCGGAGGAGTTTTTACTGTTTGTGCTTTCTTAGCTGAGGGCATTTTTTGTTTTATTAAGTGCATGAGAGAGGGGCGAAAAAGTAAGTGGAGAGGAAATGACGTTTTACAGCTGTGATAACGTAAGTCGGAAGAGGAATGAAGCGGTTTTTAAGGCTAAATCAAACACAAGGCAACTATAAGTGGATTTATTTTTTTTAATGATGACATTATAATAAAGAAAAATAGACCACAGGGGTCCAGACGCTCCGGTTGAATGGATCATTTCATAATATGCCAATATAGAACAAGCATAGCAAGTTTGAAAGCTCCAGCTGCAATGCACGGCAAGTAAATGTCTGGAAACTAAAGTGTGAAGGACAGATGCACGGAACCCATTCCTATAGCTCCTGAGCCACTTTTTATTTTTTAAGCTCCTGTACAAACAGGATAAAAGGATTAAAATACTTTGGGACAAGCCGTTATTGTAAATAATCCACTTTGTGGTGAGATTTTAATACTGATCCTCCCTGCGATACCTGTCCTTGATTATTTTCCTGTAACGGCGCCCCCTCTGAGTGTTTTATTCCATGCAGAATTGAAAAGAAAGAACACACTGGAAAATAATTCATATTATATTATTATTTTTAACCAAACTGAAATACTATGTATGAATAAAAAAGAAAAAAAATCTGATGTATAAACCTGATATATCTGTGTATAAATATAAAAACTTTTTGTTTTTTACGATTTTCACTTCACCTTTTTTCTCCTGCGCTCTCTTTAAGGGTTATGACATCAGCTTCCTCATCACCAACTTCCACACAGAGCAGATGTACAAGCACAAGCTGGTGGACTTTGTCATCCATTTCATGGAGGAAATCGACAAAGAGATCAGCGAGATGAAGCTGGCTGTCAATGCACGTGCTCGCATCGTCGCCGAGGAGTTCCTCAAAAACGTATGCTGCTTTAATCTGTTTAATCGCTGAAGGGATGAGTCGACACGTGTCTTTATGGTGTTATTTTTGTTGTTGCAGTTTTGAGGACGTGTCTCTTCGCTCTTCATGGAGCTTCCCATCGAGGGAAAGGCATCGCAGGCTCTTTGAGCTCAGCAGGAGTCAAACCGTCAAAAAAAAAAACCCAACCTGAGGAATGAACAAACGACCGATCGACTGATCCTGCGATGTCGTACGCAGCGTCCCCTTTTCTCCTTGTCCGCCTTCTCTTAAAGGTGCTTCTTGTTCCCATGGATATTGATAATTGTACATTTAAACATAAAAAAAACACAATAACCCCATTTTCTGAGGAAAAAATACTCAAGGTCAAGGCGGGTCCTTAAAAAGTATTATTCAAATATCCATTAATATTAATGGGCACAGGAAATACCATCATCATGTTGTAAAGTCTACGGTGTCTCTCTTTTATTTCATCTTCATGTGTTGGTTCGTTTGGTTTTTGTTTTATTTTTATATTCAGGAAAAAGAACATGTGGCATCAGGACAGAAAAAAAGGTGTTTATATTTTGACACGACCTCTGATTATAATTCCAGGTGAAAAGTAAAGTAATGACTGCAAAAACACAGAAAAAAACAATGTAAAATTGATACTGTTAGTCTAAATCCAATAAAGATCTATAGCGCTTTGTGTAACTCCAGCGATTCTTTTCTGTTACTTAACATCACCCATTTGCTCAGCCACCTAATTCTACTACCAGGGTCGCAAGGAGGCTGGAGCTTATCTCAGCCGACACGGAATGAAGGCGGGGTACACCCTGAACAGCTCACCAAACCATCACAGGGCAACACACACACAACCATTCACACTCACAGCTAGGGGCAAATTGGAACAGTCAATCAGCTTACTGTGCATGTTTTTGTACTGTGGGAGGAAACCAGAGTACCCAGAGGAAACCCACACAAGCACAGGGAGAACATGCAAACTCCGCACAAAAATACACCTGAGCCCAGGACTCGATCCCAGGACCTTTTTTGTTGTGAGGCGGACATGCTTACCGCTACGCCACTGTGCCGCCCAGAGCTGAAATAAACGAGGTGAAGGAGACACGGCGGTGGGAATATCTGAATATATATTCATATATATCGCAGAAAGGAAGATCTGTTAGAGTGAGGAAGCCAGCATCAGACGCTTCGCCTATAAGTATAACACAAAACGAATCTCAGGATTAGAAGCAGAAGGGTGAGTCATTTCCTGTCTCACTGATGTGGGGTTTTAGAAGTAAATGTACAAACAAACTGCAGCTTGGACACATCCGCTTCATTAAATCTTAAACACAGACGTTCACTCGGTGTAATGCAGGAATAGAGCATGATGGGGTGAGTGACATCACATGTCAGAAACATCACATCACTGTTCATCTGAGGATAAGATACATGATACTTCACAATTATAAGGAATAATAACAAACTGCAAAACATCATATTGCTTTAAAAACATCGATTATGTTCAAATATCTTTAACACGATGCGAAATTAAATCTGTAAACATCTTTAGCTCCCATTTAGTTGATCATGAAATGAATGACTCACCACTCATTCACCGAACCGCTTAATCCTACCTGGGGGAGGATGGAGCCTATCTCAGCCGACTCTGGGTAAAGGCAGGGAACTCCCTGAACAGCTCGCCAAGACCATCACATGGTAACACACACACATTCATACTCACTCCGAGTGTCAATTTGGAGTAGACAATAAGTCTAATGTGTATGCCTTTGGACTGTGGGAGGAAACCGAAGTGCTCTTCACTCTTGCTGAGCCTGAGATTCGAACCCAGGATCTTCCTGCTGTAAGGTGGACATGCTAGCCGCTACGCCACTGGGCTGCCCTGAAATATATAAAACACATCTATAGCATCATGGATCAGGATATGGGTCGGTACACATTTCTACACTTACATGATATAGCCTACACTGAATATCACATATTCATAAGGTTTTGTGTTCTATACATTCCCAGTTTTTTAATGAAATATTCTATTTAATGCTAATACTCTGTTTCTAAATTGTTTTAAGATTGCATGAAAGGTGGTTGTATTACTGTTATATCGTCTCAAAGTGCTTCATGTCATTATGTCATGGGATCATTTTGCGGTATAAAGATAATCATAATGCATTTTCGAAAATATTTGTAACAGTAGATTTAATTTCACATGAATGTAAAACTTGAAAAATCACATAAAGCGTAGAAACTCCAAACGTTTCATAAAGCAATGAAGCATGAATGAGTATATCGAATTTATTTATCAACATTTACTCCGACACAATCTTTTTTTATAATTAAACTTTATTGCCATTACGACACATTTATCATTCCCATATTTGTTATTCTTACATTAACCAGTGCATGATTACATCTCTTCAAACACACACACACACACACACACACACAGGTGTTTTTACAGGTCAGGACGCATTTCACAATTAGAAACCAAATTCACTTAATAAAAAAAATAATAACGAGCTGGATTTTTAAAAATAATTCAATCTCAGGTTCATCTCACCCGAAAATCTATAAAACCTTTTAAAACACATAAAAGGCAAATAAATACAGTTGGTGTGAGGATGATGGACTCACCCCAACCTCGAGATGCGTGTTCTATTGAAACAAACAAGATTCCTACACCTGATGTAGTGATCATTCCTCACACACACACACACACACACACACACACACACACACACAAACAGAGTTGTGTCATCCTTCCCTCAAAGTAACAGAGAGAAAAAAATCAGACAGTAGTGTGACACAACAATACTGATACAAAGAGGAGTGCAAGAGCTGCACACCCACACCACACCCACACAGGAAATCAGTACACCCAAACATATATACGCAAAAAACACAAGCCAAACGGAATCCCGCCTGATACACGTTTGTTCGCAAAACGTTACGTCTTACATCCTTCAGTAAAGCTCACACACACGTCCCCCAAACCCCGAGGTGGAAAAAGGACGTTTGTACATCTCCAGGTTTAAAAGTTTATCCAGATTAAACAGTGTGTGCGGTGAACAGTGTAGTGTCCTGTGATGTACTACAGAGGGATGCATTACTGTGCAAAAGTGTCCAGCGCGTCTGAGGTGTTTGAGTGAGTAGGACAGAAAATTGTTCAGGAAACACACTCCCCATTTACTCCAGATGTAACAGTAACAGAAGTCTCAGGGCAGCTGTGCGTACAAACCACGTCTGTTTCAACAGGCGAACGCGTTTTACACGTGTACACAGATATTTTTAAAACTTGACCCATAAAATAAATTCATCCTTCTGGAAAAGTGGGCAAAATGTCAGCATGGCTGAATTTACAAATTTCGACTTGACTGCGCTCAGACTTCCGTTCTGTCACTACATGAGTAAAGCAGGTGTCTGGTGCTTTCTCAGTACTTGAATGTGACCAGACTTCACGTCTGTGAGGTGATCAAAGTGATAAGAGATAAAAAGGATGTTCAAAAGCACTTCATTCAAGTCCACGCCCCTTTCCCCCTCAGCTCTAAGGTGATTCGCTGATGAAGTGGTTCTACACAAGCAAATGCAAATCCTATCAACGATCCTGTAATGATGATGAAGATCTGGGATTAGCTCATGTGCAATAAACATTATTCTATTAAAAATAAAAAGCACTGTAGGCCCAATAGGCTGTGGAGGATTAGAGGAACCGGAGGAGAAATGTAGCCAAACTGCGGATCCTTTTGTGACGGAGTTGACTGGAGGACAGGGGACCCCTGGAGAAAGGGTGCTCAGAAATACAGCAGAGGATGTCCAATCCAATGAGGTCAGAGGTGAGGCGGAACGGTGAGCAGGGCGTCCTCTGTGGTCCGATGTACATTTACATTCTGAAGGAAAAGAACAGAAGATAGCACAGTGACGTTTTTGGATGATTATATTATATTTTATTATATTTATATGTTCCACTGTAATAAAGTCACACCCTGTATTACATCTAACCCGGAACATTTATCACTGGTTTATTGATGGTTACATGTTCAGTACGTTTGAACTTTATACAAGTCTGACATTTCACAACAGTCATAAAGCAAAGTTACCATCATGACTACAGCCAGGTTTGACATACACAAATTCAGTATAAAATTTGCCCTGTGACCTGTAAGAAGTGATAAACGTGTACATACAATCTCTAGTTGTAATAATTACCCCATCACCAAGATATATATACTTGCTCTTTAAACATGTGTTCCTGGCACAATGACAACCAGCTACATTGTGAAAGTAATTGTATACAAACTTCCCTCCGGACTAGATGTCTAACTGCAGGGTTCCACTAGAGGGTGCACTTGGTTACACAACTTTTCTTCAAAACTTTCCACCATTTCTTTGTGGTTTCGAATTATGCGCCTACAGACACCATAGACAGAGAATAAATACATAGACCTGGATTGAGGCAGCCAATAAGTCCTGACTTCGGGTAGTGACAAAAAGCATTGTCACCGTGAAACATGCTGTGAAGTTGGAGCACAAATCATTCCGTAAGTGCCAGTCGAAGACAATCCGTCACATTTCATGCATAAGTGGTGCAATTTTCTTTTATTACGGTTTACTTCGTCTTTTTATAACATATCCTGTCAGTGGTTCATTCATCATTTTCTGAACCGCTTAATCCTAATTAGGGTCATAGGGAGGCTGGCGCCCATCTCAGCCGACTCTGGGTGAGGGCGGGGTACACCCTGGACAGCTCGCCAGGCCATCGCAAGGCAGAAAAACACTGATGGCAACTCAATAGCCTACCCTTTACGAACGACATATTTACATGCCTCTCACCACAGACAGTGAGAGACACGGCTGGCTTTTGATAACTCAGTTAGCTGCACTGGGGATGACATGAGGCTTAATTTAATTACGACTTTTTAAATACATGTTAATGTTCTGATGTTAAATCCTTTTATAAGCAATGTTATGAACCTGTAACTCAGTTGTACTATAAGTAGTGCAAAGTTTATAAACATTCAACAATATAACAATAAATCATACTAGATAGCTTCCATGACATCCTCAGACATTTCCTCCAAGCTTTACATACATTTTCAGAGGCATCACAACTCCACAATGGTCAGCCATAAAACAAACAGCAATACTGGTGGAAATAAACTGTTAAGAATTAAACATGACCATGGCATGATAGTATCAGGAGCAAGAGGGTAGTAAAATGAGCCATAGATGAAATCTCAAGGTCTCACAGTTGCGGAGAAGTGAATCTAATGAATCTAAAGAACCAGCATAAGCATATCCTCACAGGTAAACAGCACTTACTCGTTCCCCTAAGTTAAAATATACTAACCAACTAAGTTCATTTGAAAAAAAAATAAAATAAATCACCAGTAGATGCAAGCTAAAATATCCACAAGACTGGGAATATGAGATCATTTTAAACGTAAATAAGCATGAATTCTCAAGGTGTATGAATACAAATGGTCTTCAAAGTCTATTAAACACATTTTATTAGCATTTAATTTAGACATCATCATCAGTGTTTAAATACCATAGAGATTCCCTTCCCTCAGGATGGAGGTCTCCACATTTTAAAATATCACAGCATTAAAAAAAAAAAAAAAAAAAAAAAAAAAAAAAAAGCTTATTCTCTCTGTCTTTGTTATCAAAATAAAATATTTGTGCCGCCATGGTAAATGAATATCTTAACATCTACATGTACATGTCATATAAAACAGCTCGAGACACAACTTTAGGAAAATCTAACCGATCAAGGGGCAAAGGCAGTTTAGCAGATAAGGTTAAACTGATTTGTGCGTTAGAGAAATGCTAACCACTGCTTATCACTATTAATTACTACCATTCATTCTTAATCTTATTTCATTTGTAATAATTATTATGCAGTACATACTGAAGGGTAACTTTATGTAAACATAATCAGTTATTTAACCTAATTACATTTACCTAATGAAACACTGTACAGGGTGGGATTGTAAACGTAAGTGCCAGTCATGTAGATGCTGACAGAAGTGTGTTAAAGATGATCAGGATTATTAGTGTCGAATCACATGAGTCTGAATCACTACAATAATCAAGGTATTATTCGTTTTTTTAATTATTCCACAGGGAGTGTGTGCGTGTGTATATGTGAGTGTGTGTGTGTGTGTGTGTGTGTGTGTGTGTGTGTGTGTGTGTGTGTGTGTGTGTGTGTGTGTGTGTGTGTGCGCGTGTGCATGTGTGCGTGCGTGTGTTGTCTGTCACTGATGAGCTGGTACTGTGAGCAACGCCTCCTCTGGCATCCGCGTCACATCTACATTCTGTTCAACACAAACACAGAGAGGACATCACACAGCAGGTAAATAGAGAGAAGGAGGCATGCGAATGACCAGGACAGACACACATACAGACGCAGACACAGACAGAGACACACCCACGTTCTGTATAAGAGAAACCATAGAAAACGGATGTCAGACATTGGAGGCAGTAACTGTGTGATATGGAACTTGAGGGGACCGCAGTGAAGAGAAAAGTGACAAGATAGGACTAGACGATTTATTATTACTTTCGAGTGAACTACACGGTAGGTACTGTGATGCGCTGATTTTCGTTCTGCAGGAAATTGTGTGTGTGTTCACCTATCCACAGTTCACGAGTGTGTGCTCAGTCCTGGTAAGTTATTCATTTAATTTAGCAAGCCACTGATTATATGTTTAGATGATTAGCGTGTGTCCAAAGCCTCAGAAGAGGTAGGGATTTAAATTCGAATTTCTCCAATAAGGATAATATAAACATTGTAACTAAAGTCATGAAGTGACTTTACATATGTTGGTGCCATGCCAGGTCAGTGAATGCACCACCAATCATGGACCTCAGTCAATCTTTTTTCTTGTTGGAGTAACTGTGTATTTATACAAAAGTGTGTTATATAATTTATATTTATTTAAAATATATTTATAGTAAAATTTAAACCTTTATATTAAATTATTTAGGTTATCTCAAATTTAAATTAAGTTGAATCTACGTTATTTATAATTTAGTTTTATTTATAAATGTTCATTATCTACATATGTATAATGCATTTTTAACCGATTATATGCATGTATTTAAAGGTATAGTTAGTCAACATGTAAACAAACACCAGATAATAGAGGTTTTACTCATGTAATAAAGCAGTAAATAAAGTTCCTATTCACAAACTCGAGAGCATTTGCATGTCAATCCACGACAATCAGAGATGTAAAACTCAAACGTGTCAGGCATTTAAACCCCGTGGGGGGTTCATAATGATGACACAACACACTAAAGACCACACACTTAATCGCATGTCCTCATCAACATCGCTAGTGCTGGTTTAGATTGAGTGTTTTGAATGACACTTGTGTTGTGAAGCACTCAGATTATTTTGGAAGAGAAAAAAAACTTTCCAAAAATGAAAAAAAGAAGAAGAAAAATTCCAAAAAAAGAAGAAAAATGTAAAAAGTGAAAAAAAGTTACATAAAGTTATTATTTCATAAAATATTTAGTGAGTAATGAGTTTATGTTTAAGGGAAGATTTATATTTGTGTGTTTCTGGGCTACATATCAGTTTTATACTGAGTCAGAAATACCTATTATTGTACTAATGTGTGTGTGTATATGTGTGTTACCTCTGGTCTTTCTCTGTGGGTATTCACTGCTTCCACCTTCAGTAAGATGGACTCCACTTTGCAGCCTGCAGATAAAAGACAGAAATCATCCAATCACATGTACTTACTAGTAATAAATAAATAAATAGCTGCTTGTACAGTTGCACGACTGAATGAAAACAGAAGTGTGTTACCGTAAGCCACCGGTGTGAGCTTCAGCACTGTGTGCAAGGAACACTTAAGGTACGGCAGCTCTTCTGTAAACGACACACAAGTTTATTAATGACTGGAAAGGATTATATCCATGTCTCAACAGAAAATCTATTATAAACAAACATCAGTTAGTAAATTAAAAGTTAATAAAATTAACTTTAATGAAAGCACTGTCCACGCCTTCGTATGCATGAGCACACAGATGCCCATGATTCGCTGTGAGTGTGAGCGTACGTTATCCCTCGCTCACTGAGAGCTTAGCCAATTAGCTTTCGTGTGCTCCCGTCTACAGACAGCTGTGCATGACATGGGGCAAATACTTTTCCCTTGTGCCACTTTTAGCACAGAGAGATGGTGTCAAACATAACAACTCACTTGGGAACCCTCTGCAATCTCTGTTGAAATAATACCTTAGGTGGTGGGAGTGCCATGTTAGAGCCGGTACTATTTTTGTATCTGGGACAGGGGCATTTGGCACTCTTTCGCTCTTTCATGCTGGTTATCACCAAGAGTTCCCCATGTGGCCAAAATATTGTTTCTCGACATCACAGTTCTGATCACTGTCTTTAGGGTGGCACGCTGGCATAGTGGTTCGCATGTCCACCTCACAGCAAAAAGGTCTTCGGTTCAAGTCTCGGGTTTGGATGTTTCCGAGCTTTGCATGTGCTCCCAGTGCTTGCGTAAGTTTCCTCTGGGTATTCTTGTTTTCTCCCACAATCCAAAAACATGCACATTAGGCTAATTAGCTGTTGCAAATTGCCCTTAGGAGTGAGTGTGAATGGTTGTGTGAGTTGCCCTGCAATGGTCTGGTGAGCTATTCAGGGTGTACATCGCCTTCACCCAGTGTTGGCTAAGATAGGCTCCAGCCTCATAACAGTAGGATTAAGCAGTTCGGCAAATGAGCGGGAGTGAGTGTATGAATGTTTTCTTTAATGCCAAGCATTTACTTTTGTACACAGGAAGTCAAAAGTCATTATATGTTATTATAGTGCACTTCCTGGTTCGGCTAGATACAAAAACCAGTTCACCCCTGCCGCATTTCCTCAATGTCTCCAGATAGTTCTCCGCCAAAATGGCACTTAGTACACCTGAGGCATTTTTCAAATAACAGAAACCGCCGAAAATAACCGAGGGAGTCCTGAATGCACCTTACCATCCATATTACAAATTTACAATACACGACTGGTTAAAAGGTCTTATTCTATCTTGAAAAACATACAGCGAATAAATTAAGACACAAAATCTATACAGAGTGTCAGTTTCTGATCTAAACAAAATATCAGTTTTGCTGAAATGCAGGTTTAAATCCTGTATCAGGGATATAACATAAGGCATGTGTGTACACGACACGACAGTCATTACAAACTTCATCTAAAGGTTTAGCATGAGCAGGAAAGCCATCATTCAATAGAAGAGCTGCTCAGGTCCTTACCTGCCGTTTTATCCAAGAAGTAGGCCAGCAGGCAGCGCATGACCGCTTGGTGGCAGATGACCAAGACATTCTCCTGTCGCTCTAGCTCCATGATGACGGGCTCGAGCCGCTGTACCAGATCTTCATAAGACTTAAAACAGACGCAACACAACTCATCAGTGCCTGAATGGATGGAATGGTCAGGGGATTAGCGTAAATGAGAAATGATTCATACTACGAGCAACAAGGAGACAATAAAATGCTGTTCAGGTGATGAGATGCTTTTCATTGTACACAAAACACAGATGAAAGTGCCTTCTGAGAGGAGATGGATGACTTACAATGTTTAAAGGAGATAAAAAGTGCATTTAGTGTTGAGGAAATGGAGGATGAGCTTCCTGTCTAAACAACCTGTACACAGTCCTGAACGAATCCTAATGAGTTTGTTTATCACAGCTTATCCTGTCTCGCAGGAAGATTATCCTGGGTGTGATTATCTGTAGCCTGGTTACCCTTTAATAAGCATTAAGCATTCTTTCTCTCTCTCTCTCTCTCTCTCTCACACACACACACACACACACACACACACACAAACACACACAAACACACACACAAACATGAGCCTTTACATAAGTGAGTGTGTAATAAACAATGCCCAGTTCTGTAATATCAGTATTTTGCCATCTCTTCCCCCAAAGCATCTCACCTCTCCTTTGGGATATCGGTAGCGATACTTGTCCTGGTCACGCAGTGCAAACTCCAGAGGATACCGCTGCTGAATCTCTTCATACATCAGCTCCTCACACACACCCTGGACACACAGAAACATTCAAACATCAACACACAAAGAGGACTAAAGCATGAACACTGAACACATGGGCATCCTGTGGTGTGTGAAGTTGTTCTGTGTTTACAGTCAGAGTAAGAACGACAAAATGGAGATTCTTTATGACTCACAGCATCAATCTCGTTGAGAGCTTTCCACTGTTCATACGGCACTCCCAGAGCCTCAGCAGTCTGAATCGTTCTCTTCATTTGACTCGTCCACACCTTAAGATCACTGATTTCCTGAGAGTGGATGAACTGTCGTAAGAAGCGAGCAAACTGAGAGTGTGTGAGAGAGAGAGAGGGGGGGGGGGGGGGGGGGAATTTATATTTATGAGGTTCAAAATACCAGTATGCAGTAATGCAGAACGAATCAACAGAATCATCATTTCAAAAGCACTGTATGTAGTAACATTTCTAATGTGACCTTCACCTCCTTCCCTCTTTCTGTCAGACCCGAGTCGCCTCCGATCCGGCCTCTAATATTGAGGTCACTCTCTCCGTGCCGGCACAGATAGATGGAGCGTGGTGTGATGTGGATGTTCATGAGATAATACACAATTCGGCTCTGGATGTGATCCTGAACTCGGTTTACCAGGTATCGCCGACCCACGTCGATGATCTTAATAAAGGACAGCTCTCTTTAAAAGAAAAAAAGATAAATAAAATGAGAAAGATTTGTTTATACATTAATTTCTTCTCAGAACTTTTATTACAACACCAATCTTTTTTCCTCTAGAAATGCTAAGAGGTAAAGTAAGAGGTAGAGTAAAGGTGAGAAATACCATGAAGAGACATTTCTATGATAGACGATATGTATCATGATACACTGATACACGCAAATCATTTAAAATGGATATTAGAAAATAATTTCAATTTTACCATTATGAAAAACAAAAAACACAAATTTTAAAAGTAACACTGGGAAGAAGGTTCAGTTTTAAAGATCAAGTACATAATTTCTAGCGTCAAATCAGCTGCATCCCTTGTAGTGTATTTTTCAAACATCACAGTCTTAGAAAAAAGCGTACTGTGACATCAATTCTAGATATTGCTATTTTATCATCATAAAATCCAGTTCTATGAAAAAGTGCCTCATATTAATCAGTATTTTTCAGTTCAATACACAGACATCCATCTACTTATAGTTTTAAACTAACCAAATTGTAATGTGACACGGGCAGTGGGTAAGGCTCTGGATTACTAATCGTAAAGTTGGGGTTCGAGCCCCAGTCCCACCAATCTGCCCCTGAGCAAGGCTCTTAATCCTCATCGGTTCAGTTGTATAAATGAGACAAAATGTAAGTCGCTCTGGATAAGCATCTACCAAATGCCATAAATGTAAAGTTTACAAAAATTAATACATTTTAGGGACATCTAATAGTTTGCTACTTAATGCATCTTTAGTTTAAAAATAGAAATCAACATTTATTTCCTTATTTATTTACTTTTATCTTTAGGATTTGTCTGTTCCACTAATCGTACTTCAACGAATGAACTCTTTAAATGATAAATTAATATATAAAATAAATGTTCTTTACAGACGAATTCAGAACTGTCTCACTGATGCTACTGAGATCCAGCAATTGTTCTACTCCTAAAAGTTATATCGCTTCATTTTCATACTTTGTCCACAGGCTGTGAAGTGGTGATGGAAAAAACCTTGAAGTGTGCCAAAAAGATTATGTTTCGCACGGTCACCTGTCTAAGACCTCGTCCAGCGGCTGGTAGGAGTTCTCGTAGCATTTGATCCTCTTCATGAAGTCCTCCACAGCCTGCTCGGTGTTACAGTCTGTGTAGTCAGGGCTGCCGAGTTTCACTTGCTGATGGGGGAAAAAAACAGAGAGTAAGTCGGAAAAAACAGACAAAGTAATTGTGGAGTTAATACGATAGATACTCACGACAATGTTTTCAGCAATAACGTCTGGATCTTCACATACAGACTCAACAAAGAAAACCTGAGAGAGAGAAAAAAGATGTTTCCATGCGATGGGTTCATTCCTTGTTAATAATCTGATTGGGGAGTTCTTTTTGCACATAATCGTAACCATTACTGAGTTGCACCTTGAATCCGTTCTGTTCAGCAAACTGAATGATGGTCTCTCTCCTCTCTCTTGTTGTATTAGTAGCATCAAATACCTTCCAAAAGCAAAAACACACAACAGAACTACAACATAACATCATGAACAGAATAGGAAACAGAGGTATAAACAAAAATAAATAAATAATCAGACTGATAGTGCACATAGTGCACATGATGATCAGGGACAAAGTAACACAGTACAACATGCATGAAATTCTTGTTCCGGGTTTAACTCACTGCCACTTGCCCCCCGTCCTCAGTCAGATACTGATGCACATCATTAAGAGCTGCCAATGCACACTGCCTGAGAACACACCAAATCAGGATCCTTCACACAACTCATACTGCATGAACTACAAAATGAAAATTACAGTCTAACGTGTTAAGTTTAAGTTAAGTTTAACGTGTAAATTTACCCAATAATAACCTCCATGTTACATTAATCAGAGTATTTTCTCTCAGCTGTAGTAATGAGAGGTTATTAAGAACCGTGCCGCGTCACATTACGGTATTTCTCTTCTCAACACACTTGAGGTAGCTGAGAACACTTACTTTCGTATTTTAAGCCCCTCCTCGTTGTCTGGGCGAAAGAACTCGAATGATTTGTAGATCTTCACACATTCTCGTCTGTACTGCCCGACATTAAATTCTGCAGAATAAGACAAAAAGAATGACTGTTTAGTCACTGAGTATAGCAGGAAGGCTCATTAAAAGACGACGACATGTGTTCTATTATATAGAACAATTATTCACTGAAGGCGGGGTGGATGTCACCGAATACACAGAACGTAAAGGGAACCTATCCAATTCCTTTGTGATGAGGTTCTGTAATGGTGTCTCAGACCTGAATGGCATGTTCAAATACATCTTTTCTGTTATCTTTGTATTCAGTACTGTGTTGTGTGTTGTTGCTTGTGTACCTCTCGTTGGTACGCCAATCCAGTTGAGGTAGCGGGTGAGTTTCTTGGAGATGTAGGTCTTACCCCGGGCTGGTAGGCCGACCGTAACAATGACAGTGGGACAGTTGGTCATGCATACTGAAAAAAAACAGAAAGAGGACCTTAACCAAAACACGGCGTGAGAGCAAGTGAGAGAGAGCAACAGGGTTCATTCGCAGTGCCTGTTAAAGCCTGTATTCTGATGAAAATCTTTTTCATTCCCTTTGTTCTCACTGTTTGGTACAGCCGTAAAAAAAAGTTGCACCATCCTTCAGTTTGATTGACTCAAGAACTCACAGAGCGTCTTGTCTGTAGATCAGGGGTCATATGAAATCTTGTAAGATATAAAAATTACACAACATCAGATACTGATGACCCGAGGTTACAAAATAATAACCAGGAGAAGAGTGCAAATGGTTTGGATGAAAAAATTAAATAACCTAAAAAATGGGGTTAAAAATACTTTAATGAATCTATAAACAATCTTTCAAAAATAAAATCCTTTACTTTTTCCTCAGACACAGAAAAGTGAGATTTACAAAACATGCACCATACACAAAATAATCACATTTATATAAAATATTTATGAAAAAACGACTGAATCATTTCTTGCTGTAATGTCTTAGAAAAATATACATCTACTTACTTTTATCTAAAAAGTGTACTTTACATTGTAAATGTTGAATAAATGAATAAAAGAGGATGTTTGGATGCTAACTTTCTTTTGCTTTCTACCCCTAAACTAAGTACGCGAATAACTTCACAGAAATGTGGTTTAACACGTTTTTCTTTAGTAACTGTTGTTTGAAAGAACACTTCGCAAACAATCTGTTGTTGTTTTTTAACCTCATAACAATACAACACCGAGTTATTTTTGCTCTGAGCAGCTCTTTGCGCACGAGCGTACTAAACCGTACAAAACAACAGCGCTCGTGCACACTGGTTTCCATGGTAACGCAGTTTCTTGCGCGTTTACGACACACGCCACCGAGGCGACCGGGTAGAGAACCGAGTACCTACCCCTCCTCTGAAAGATGGGCTTCTCTGGAAGGCCGTTTTTGCAGGGCATCCATATTTTCTTCAGTGGGTTCTGGGTGAGCTCTCTGGAAGGCGTCGGGCTACAATCATCCAGGGATCCGCTGTTGTTATCCATTGTGTCGCTCTTCCGTGTGTGAGACCTTCAGTGGTGTCACTACCAGGATACACGAGGCGTGTGAAAGGGCTAAACCAAGAGTAACATGACTGGGTTGATCATTTACAACCCAAATCACGGTGTAAATCCCGCCCTGTTGACTAGAACCCAGCCTCAACTGTTGCCGAGCCAAATTACATCCACAGACCCAAAGCCATTTTCTGCAGCAAATGCAGGAAGCAGGTCATATGGGCTGAGAACCGGCGGAGCGGGATTACCGTAGTGTCCCAAAAAGCCGCGCATACACTGTCTCGTACCGTACTTACTCTACACAGCTATAAATCATTGGTTATGTATTAAACAGAAAAGACACTGAAGCACATTTCTGCCAGTTAGAAAAATGTGGAAGTTGCCAGACATTTTCTATACTTTTTGACAGTAGTGTGTCAACATTTTGAGAGCATAAGTAATAATTCTAAGATACACAAATTCTGAGATAAACTATCGCTGATAAGTGAAAATACTGAGGATAAAATGTCAGAAATCTGAGATTTAAAATTGGAGATAAGAAATTGGACAAGAATGCAGAATAATGCATCAGTGCTAAGATAATATAAAATATATTTTAAATATGCAAAACCTCTGTGATAATTAGTCAGAATTCTAGTCACCAATTATTACATATCATTACATATTATGACATATTAGCACTGCTGTAGATAAAAAAAATATTTACATAGGTTGTTATACAGTTTTCTTTTTTTCCAACCAAGCCATAGGAAATATAGGATTGTATTTTAAACACTAAAAAATCTTTATTTTCATACAGATCATTCATTCATTCATTTTCAGAACCGCTTAATCCTAATTAGGGTCGCGGGGAGGCAGGCGCCCATCTCAGCCGACTCGGGACAAGGGCAGAGTACACCCTGAACAGCTCGCCAGGCCATCGCAGGGCAGAAACATGCTGATGGCAATGCAGTCTACTCTTGACGAAAATGAGTAAGGGTTCTTTTACATGCCTCTCACCACACACAGCAGAGACATGGCCGGCCTTTGATAACCCAGTTAGCTGTGGTTAAGGTTGGGGGACAGTAGTGAGAACCCATTGATAGAGGGGATTGAACCCCCGACCTTGGGATCAGTAATCCAGCACCCTACCACGGAGCCACCACTGCCCCATACAGATTCAGATAACGTTTTTATTTATTGTATTATTATTATTATTATTATTATTATCCTCATCATCATTACAACTACTACTACTATCTAGTAGTAGTAGAAGTAGTAAGCAATACATTAAATAATTTGAGTCCATGATTAAAATAAATTGAATGTGTACTGGTACTAGTTTTTAGAGCAGAGGGACTGGGAAATACATTGACAGTATGATTCATTGTTGTAGACTCAATTCTAGCATTTAGTTAAGGTGTGTGTGTGTGTGTGTGTGTGTGTGTGTGTGTCTGTGTGTGTGTGTGTGTGTGTGTGTGTGTGTGTGAGAATGAGAGAGAGAGAGAGATACGGTTGAATTAACTTCCTATTCCTTTGTCCACCGAACCACCAATGAATCAGACAAAGTCTCTTCCGCATCAAATTGCATCAAATCAAATCATCAGGACATCTGAGATCTGGGATGAGCTTTATAATATACAGAGCGTAGTGAATGTGATCATATCTACAACATAAACAAGTGTGTCTAACTCAGTCCTAACTACACCGACCTGAATATCCACCAGGTGGCGCTGAAGGACATCAGCAGTCTGGATCGTGAGTATTGTGAGTATGTGGATTGTGAGTATTATGAGGATGTGGATTGTGAGCAGGGACAATGACAGAAAAAGGAAATTCTCAAATTTATAATTGTTCTCAAATCTGGCTAATATATTTCATGCTGAAACTTGAGCTCAACTTTGTAGCTGTTTTTTTATGGGAATATGAATAGATGCGAAATAAAAGAGGCGAATCTAAGAGACTGCGCTCTAAGTTCTACATCATTAAAAGAATTGATTGTATAATGAGAACCAAATCTACTCAGTGATGAAATCAGTGACAAAGGGGGAAGCAGTGAGAAGGACTTTAGTGAAAATGGAACAAAACGAAGAAGCAAAGAGTAACAAAGCAATAACCACAACGGAATAAATTTCAACACAAACGTCTTCCTGCTGTTCGTGGCAGTGTAAACAACCCCCCCCCCAAAAAAAAAAAAAAAAAAAAACTCCTCAGTAAAAGCAGATTGGATGACCCTGCAGTACCAAACCAGTCGGAAATCCAGGCGTATAATTTGAGATATAGCAGATAATTTTAGTTTCTACAGATTTTAGTGTAAAAACACTAGGAAAATATTTAGACTTTACTATTAATCAAGTATTTATATATATAATTCCTACAACATATGCATTAAAGCCTGCATTTAGTGGGAAATATATGTCAACAGTGTGAGATTCAGGGATTCTCCCAACATATCCAAAATTTAACTTGGTATTCCTGCTATCTAATAATTTGATGAGGAACATAATTCCCATTATGATGGGCGCCAGCCTCCCTGCGACCCTAATTAGGATTAAGAGGTTCAGAAAATGAATGAATTCCCATTATATACCAATATAAAAGTCCCTTTTCTAACCCCTTCAGTTCATGAAATTTATTTGATAAAAATTGAAAGATGATGAAGAAAGTGTGTTTGGAGTCTAACAGCAAAGTGTACGGATTAAAGGATGAATCTGGAGAATAAATCAGTTCTTTCACTTGTATGACAACATAGAGAGTATGAGATAAGAATGTGACGTGAAATATATTCATGAAACTTTCTGTAAGTGAAGGTTTTAAAGGGTTAAATGTTCTTTCCAAATTTCATGTCGTTAGCTTTTACGTAAATCCATTTTACATAAATCCATTTCCCAGTTGATTATTAAACCAAGCAGCACTGTGACTCTTTCCAGACCTCCTCCTGTTACAGTAAACACTCTTAGCACCAGGACAGGTACAGTGAGGCATGTTTACTCTTCATATAAAACAAATATTCGCCAAAGGCAAGATGGATATCACTGAATATCCCCTGAGACAGCATGTCAATATCCACCTCACCTGAGGTGAATAACTGTTTAAGAATATATTACACAGAAATATAAGGAAAGTAAATTAAAACAAGATTTTTATGGTTTATTTTTACATTTCTGATTGATTCAAGCATTATCCTGAGCTTGCAGGGTGGATCATGTCTACCTGTGACAGTGAACCAATCAGATTACGCCGTTCCCATGTAGTATCTTCTAAAGAGCTTTAGGTTGTGACCTGGTCAGTTTCTCCAACACTCTGGCTGTTACATAATACACACTCCATTACGCTAAATACCCCCATAATCTGTTACGTACAAACTGTCTGGCTGAGCCAGATTTCAGGGGAAAGGTCGTCTCCACCTGTAAACAGCATGGAAGCTTGGATACCTCCATCATGCAAACAATAATAACGTCTTAACACATGCAATCACATACAGACCGACTTCTTAAAAATTCAGCCTCATGAGTGTGCGCAGACTGTACCTGTACAGTCATACAGTATAAAGAGCTTATTGTGTCTCAACTGAGATTGCCACAGACAGCCAAAAGACTTAGAGGTATTGAAAATGCAATACTGACTCCATACTGTCTTCTTGCTTCCTTATTTTCTAGTCTCACTGAACAGCAGTTGAATTTGGCATTCTCATGAATAAAGTCAGAAAGAGGGTACTTAATGGTACCTTTCGTTATTACTATGGTGGCACCTGGAAGTGTAAACCATCCACAACATTTCCTTACAAAAGGTACTTCTAAAAGATAAAAGCTCACTGTACCTTTAGTTAGACACCCACCACAGTTATGCTCTTAGACAGGCGACAAACAACAACAACAACAACAACAACAACACTGTGTAATGAAGCAGCATTCCCATTACTACTCCATCATGGATACTTTTCCAACAGCAGCACATCCTGAAGTGTTTTATTTCTCTCACATCACAGTAATCTTCCCTCTATTACAATTTTCATTTATTAACAAACCGCATTTATACTTTTTTAGCCATTTACATTTACATTAACTATCACTGAATGTCCTTGAGACACATTCAAGCTCCTGTTATCACTGTTACCACACACTGGCACTGGAGACTCCTTACATTAAACATTAAACATTCTGTACATCTCCTCCCAGAAAGCATACTGACACACCCATGTTTTTAAAACATGTTCAGTTGCAATACGAGTATGAGGATTATGTCTGTCATACAAATCACCATGAATGAGATAATCATGAGGTCCGAGAATAAAGAGTGGTACACATCTAAAAAAGTGAAAGATCAGCAACAAGAAAAGCTCCTCATCTAACAGCAAAACAAACTCTTGGGGGTGTTTTTGTGCCTGTGACGTCTTACTAAAGCTGAGGAGGAAACATTTTATTACACACAATTGGGGAGTAAAGTGAACGCAGCATACACTGCATGCAGAATAAGGATGTTGGGCTGATTTAAGAAAATAAACTACATCTTATGAATGAAGAAATGCACTAAATGCTTTCGGTACTTTCATTCAAAACACAAAACAGACAGGTCATCTAATTCATGACCACGGTCAACAACAACAACACACACTCACACACACACTCACACACACTGTGATGACAATCCAAACCCAGTGCAACGCCGCCCAGCTACCAGCCTGTTCCACCCGGATAAACACGTTCAGTCTGACTTGTGCACGTATCCCCTCCACACCAGGATGTCTAGTGTAAAGTGCATGCATTGTGGGATATTATCTTCATGTGTTATGACTGAATTTTTGGACGTGAACGCTCTTGATGCTGCTGCACACCGCCTACGTGCCGACTCTTGTTTACTTCTTCCTCCTCAGTCAGCGCGCGAGGGCAAAGAAAAAAAAACACTGCGTTCACTTTAAATCCGAAACGACTCCCGTTTTAACCGTCGCCGATTTCTGAAGAGAAAAACCTGTGTTTCTTACCCGCCCTGTCAGAATTTGGTGTGTTTTTGGACTTGGCAGCACCCCTCATCTTCCCCCTGCGTGAACACCGTCCGTCCTGTGGATTCGTGTGTGTGTCGGTGTGTACGTAAACGTGTAGTGATGAATCTGATTCGGTTCACTCGTTCCTTGCTCGACTCTTTTAAAGTGAATCTTTCTGAAGAATCAATTCCCAGAATCACCAAAGTGATTTTAATCCTTATTTTAAACGCCTGTAGTCATTTTTAAAACTGCTATCTCTTCCTGATTATACATTATTACTATCACCAGTCAAACACAACAGTGACTCTTTAATTTTAATTTAGAAATGTCTGACATATTCACCACTTTCCTAAAATGATTCTTACTGTCTGTATAGCTATATAAGTGTGCTATATGGATGAAATTCCCGTGTTAACTCGTAATAATGATGTGATTATATTGAAGTTAGGGTAATTGGAGCCTAGGTAATGTTTCTAAAAGTCTGCCTTCTGTTGTGAATCAAGTAAATCAAAACTCGATTCATTTAAACGGGTTTGTGTAAAAGATTCGACTCAGGGGAATGAATTACTGATTCCAGGAGATACACACCCACTTTTGGATTAAAAGTGAAAAAATAACAGAAAGGGAAAAATAACAGATTCTTAATACATTAAATGTACAGCTGAGGTAGAGTATTTTTACTCTCAGTATGGTATTTAGATTATTTTTATCCATTTTGTCTGAAGTAAAACTGAAGATGTTTTATAAATATTATTATTATTATTATTATTGTTATTATTATTATTATTATTATTATTATAGTCTAAAATCATATTATATGTCTTAAGATCTCTTATAAGCATTTTATAATCTTTATTATTATTATTATATTTTATATCATGTTTATAAGCATTACTTATCCATCAGTATGAATTAAAAAGTAATCTTTTAAGTTAGTATTTCCCCCTGAATAAAAGTCTGAGCATTAAGATTGAATTAGATTTATTTATAAACATTATAACCAAAATGTAATATTTTATTACATCCCCTGAGGGAGACATTCAGGTCGAACTGGATTGTGGCAGTACAGGTAATTATAAAGCTGCTCCCTGCTGACATTTGGTCTAGATTGAAAGGGACAATTTAACCTACTGTAGCCATCAGTGAGCTTCTGCATTCAGACACGTAATTAGCTCAGACAGCGTAGCATTCTGTACGACTGAAATATCAGCTGAAAAAGTCAAATGACAACTCAAAGGACAAGGAAAGGGTCTGACATATTAGTTAGATGAACTTTGACCTATTTCATGGTGTTGATGATGATGCACATGAAATGGCATTTTTAAAAACACAGCTTCCAAGAATGTAAACATCATCAGGTTAAACAAGGAGTGAGTGAGTCTGACTACATCAAATTGAAGGGCTGAGAACCAGAGTAGTTTGACCAACAGAAAGCAGTTTTTGAGAAAAATTACATAAAAATTTTTTGCAATATAAAAGAATCAGGGATTATGCTCATGATATGATTCAAGGTCATAAGGAAGCTGAAGGAACCACATAGACCTTATCCACATCTGTCAAAATATGACCTTATCTCATTTTTCAGACTTTTTGGGGTTAGGTACACCAACACAGGCACACCACAACAACACAGCTTGGTGCTTTGGTGAAGAGTTACAGGGTAAATAAGACCAAAACCCATGTGCTGAGGAGATTGAGATGGTCCACCAGGGCCTATGCTATTTCAGGAGCTACAATGATAGGTCTTATCAGCTTGGCTCAAGATAATAGCACTAATTATGAAGAGCTGCGTGACTGTGCAAGAAGAGCTGTGGAGTGACACAGAAATCGAACACAGGACAGAAAATACTGCCAAGAGAAAAATAAGGAGAGACAGAGACTGAAACAGAACAAAGCCAAGTTTAAAGGTTGTAAGGTTGTAAAATTGAAAAGGAGAGTAAAAAATGCATTGATCAGTGCCATGACAACAACCTGAACTCTCTCTGACCTTCTTAAGCAACCAAATCTGTCCACTCCCATCACACACACACACACAGAGTCAAAAGTAGAAGTTAATCATTTTAACTGATCAAATTGAACAGATACGAATTTGGCTAATGTATAATAATCCTGTTGGAATTAAGGAGGTAGCATCAGCAGTGCATGAAAAACTAACTCACTAATTTCCTCAACATAAAGCTTATCCAGCAGCTGAAGGGCTGATTTCCAGAGTGGTGTAGTCAACAGAAAGCTGTTTTTGAGAAAAATTACATAAAAAGTTTTTGCAATCTTAAAAAAATCAGGGCTAATGCTCACGATATGATTCAAGTTCATAAGGAAGATGAAGGAAAAATTTAGGTAACACAATAGCTGGTTAGACCACCGTGGCTCTCAGCCCTTCATTCATTAATTGTCTAAGAAGCTTAATCCTAATTAGGGTTGCGGGGAGGGTGGCGCCCATCTCAGCCGACTCTGGGCGAGGGCAGGGTACACTCTGGACAGCTCGCCAGGCCATCGCAGGGCCAACACTCACACAACCATTCACACTCACAGTCACACCTAGGGGCGATTTGGAACAGCCAGTTAGCCTACTGTGCATATTTTTTGGCCTGTGGGAGGAAACCAGAGTACTCGGAGGAAACCCACACAAGCACTGGGAGAACATGCAAACTCCACACAGAAACGCCCGAGCTGGGAATCGAACCCTTCTTGCTGTGAGGCGGACGTGCTAACCACTGCACCACCGTGCCGCCTTCTCAACCTTTCAATTACGTGCTAATGTTCAGTTATTTTGTGTACAAGTGTTTCCCCCTCTGAATTCCACAGGCAGTCACACAGTGGTGTTCAGCTCGTCTGGGTTCAACTGGTTAAACTAAAATATCCCCGGTTGATCTGAACCAGTTTCATACACAACCTGGAACAGTTCAGCCAAAATCTGGGTAAAAACCTGTGATGCTGATCTTTTTCCAAAATTTTCTCTCTCTTTTGTTTTCTTCTACAAACTATCCCATATTGCCTCCTCCATTCATCATTTTGTCTTTCAATTTAAATGAACTCAAGATCAGTTCTTTCTGATAAAGTATTTATCATTTAAGATAAAAGAGAGAAGACACAATAGAGTATTCATTAAAAATTAAGAGACAACTATCTCCTCGCTGAACCCAAGCCTTTTGTTTGAGAACCTGGAACAAAGAGGGTGTGAGATACACTTTGGTCAGCTGATCACAAGAAACATAAATAAAAAAGAAAAAGAAATGACAATCACAGGAATGCTTGTGTGTGAATGGAATTTGTCTTTGGTAGAAGGTGCGCATATAGGGGCAAGTATATCACAGCATTTAACAGTATGTTCACTATGATGCAAAAACAGCAACAACAACAAAAGTGTACGTGTAAAAAAGAACATGTACGTTAGGGTGTATGGACCAAGGTGCTTTCAGTACAATCTGTTATACAGTCTTGAGATGAGGATGTGTGAGTTTGTTGGTATTTGTTGTGGAAAGAAGCTGATTTTAGATCTTGTTCTTCTTGTTTTTACTGATAGCTTTCTGCTTGCCAGAGGGAAGATTCTAGAAACTGTGGTATCTGGGTGTGGACACGTCCTTACTCTGGCTCGATATAGTAAAAGTCCTGTTCGGATGGCAGGATGAGGTACCATTGTGATAATCTGTTGGAGTTTTGCTTCATCCTGGTCATAAACAGCACTGAAAGACTGCTACAGATGATAGGATGCTAGGATCAACTTGAGGATGGCTGGATCAAACTGTGTCAGTACACAGACTATGTGTATTTTCGGAGAGTCTGGACTTATTTAAGGTTCTGAATTACTGACCAGAAAGTAGGAAGTTAAATTTTCAGCACTGACGAGTTTGAACTCTTCTCACCTTAATCCAATCTGCTCCAAAGGCAACTCATCAATGGCTGACCTTGAACTCTGACCCATATATCCTAAAGAAAAATAAGTTCACTGCGCTTCAATGCTTATCTGACAAATAAAGCCTTCTTCTTTTTGTTGTCTTTTTGTATGTGACTGGCTATGATACGCTAACAATAGATCCATTTATTTCCAGTGTAAAGTGCAATAGTATTTTGCTTCTTGGTTTTATGTGTGTGTTGATGTTTGGGTTGTGTTGATTGTACCACCATCTTTGGTGGACCACTTCTTCTGTATAAGGACTGTTGGGCCCTTGAGAAAGGCCCTTCACCCTTTCAGCTCTACCCCAAGAGGCATTTTAGCAAATTTCTCAAATTCCTGAGCTAAACAAAGAAAAGAATTTCACTCTGCAGTAACATACACACCGGAGACAAAGGCTCCTTCTTTGAAACGTATGGTACCAACTACTTTCTCTCTTTTTTTACTCTTTATTTATTTCTCTTTCAGTTTTATTCAGTTATCAAAACACAGGAAACAAAGAAACTCTAAAATGGGTCACTGCTTTCACTTCACAGCTTTGGATATGTTTTCTTCAGTCCAGCACACTGATATTATATAAAAGTATTTCTTCTATTACATTTCTGAGAGTATTTTGTTGAGAGTTGATTTATAAGCACATACAAATACTTCTGTTACTTCATTACCTTCTCCTGAAATTCCTTTTTAAACTTCTGTATTATAAAGGCATCTTAGCTGAAAATATCTAAATAGGTCCTTATGTTCTAGATTATATTCTTTTAAAGTTTTTCAAATATTTAAAAATGTTGCCCTCTACAGTAATTATTTTCTTTTTTAACCTGTCAACACTGAACTAATAAATATCTTCAGACTTAGAAAAATGAGTTCTTCTTGAGCTTTGAAAGGTTTTTTTGGGTGAATTGGGGTTCTTGGCCCTTAGGGGCTTGTCCCCAGAGGCCCAACCAAAGCACCTTTAACAGGTACACTTAGTTTCCTTTTTTAATGTAAGATACTTTTATGAGGATATACATGTAGATTTTATTTTAAAATGGCTTTCATTTGTCATATTTATATTCTTGATTAAAAACAAGTATGTTGTTAGTAGAAAACGTTTTTGTGATTTGTCAAATAAAAGCCATTTATAGTTTTGCTATAATTATAGTTATAGTTATAGTTATAGTTAGCATTATAGTTTTGCTTTACGTCTCTCTCGCTCTCTCTCTCTCTCTCTCTCTCTCTCTCTCTGCATGTGAGTGTGTCAGAAACTTGCCTTGGGTTTATTTATTAAATAAATAAAGTTCTGGCAGGAGACCATATGGCTTGTTTTTATACAGACCCCGCCTCATGTCATGTCATGTCATGTCATTTTCTGAACCGCTTATTCCTAATTAGGGTCGCGGGGAGGCTGGCGCCCATCTC
>JAQMYF010000023.1:15930956-15944937 GCA_030014195.1 Neosilurus mollespiculum | reverse complement strand
TATATATATATAAAATTATCAGCAATATTCACTCAGCCTGAGGCAAATAATTGTTTTAGTATGTACTACATATGCAAAAAGTATACTAAAATGAAATTGGTACTGTTTATTCTTTATATTTTTAAATCATTACACACAGGTGAGCTCCATGTGCAAGAAGGTGCATCAGCCTCGAGAATGGCAGTTCAAATCCAGGTTGACACCACAGCCATCCCTGACCTGGAGTCTATGGGAGCTAACAGGCCGAGCTCACAAGAGAGGGAGGGCAGGCATATGCTCACTTTCCTGTCACTCACAGAGATCAGCAGGCATCATTTGTGCTTCATTCGTGCTTTCCCTCCTAGTGTGTTAGGCCAAACGCAAATAAGCATGCCGTTTGTAAAGAGGTGATTGGCAACATTGCACGTCAGGAAGGGGGCATGCGCATGCATAATGGTAGCAATACTAGATGGGTGGGAACTGTATAATGATAAATTATGAAAAAAGAAAAAGGTGAAAAAAAAGCAAATAAAAACAAGACTAAAATGAACAGAGAAAATTTTAACAGCTTATAATTATATCTTTTAACCAATACACAGGTATGTCAGATGAGTGCTGCGTGCTATGAACAGAAGTTAACACTGTATAAAGGCATCTGTTTAGTCTCGTCATTCAGAGTTTAGCACATACTAAATGGAAATGTAAGTAAGCCACGCTCTATAATGGTGTATATACTACACAGAAACACAGGAAATATTTTTTCACTTTACAGCAGTATAATGATGTTATTAATGATAATGACCTGCCTGTGAGGGTTCATAATTTTTGATACGAGCATCATCCACTCAGGATAATGTTTTTAAATCCCCAGATAGAACAATCAGACTGCACCGTTCCTATGTAGTATATACTTATACAGTATATTGCAGCTTCGATTTAATATAGACTAATTCTATACAAATTTTTGATCCTAACTGTGTTCTCTCGCCAAAAGATGCCTGCCGCTGTGATGACTGAAACATGGACAATGCTAAAACTGGAAGTCCCTATTTTTAATCACCAACATTAGCTCCAATACACAACAACAAGTGAATCAAGTTTTAGACACTGCACAACTTTTTAGATCAACTTCACTTGGTATAAATAGAACAACAGGATGAGTGATGAAAGCTGAAATGCAAAACCATAAACCTCAAAAGTACACACTGTGCAATAAGAATCTAGTATGTCAGGGTTTTACTTTGTACACTGACTCAGCGAGAAAATCATTTTCAGGCAAATTTCTTTCAATCTGGGTGGCAAGAAGGTTCTGGGTTCTAGCCTGCCATGTTCTCCCCATGGTTTTGGGATTTCCTCTGGCTACTCCATTTTCCACAGTCCAAAGACATGCACTTTAGGTCAACTGGCTACTCTAAATTGCCCATGTGTGAACGTGAGTGTGAAGGGTTGTTTGTGTCGTGTTAGCTTTGTGATAGGAGTTAGGAGTGTACGAAGATCATGTGACCTGCCTGTCATTGTTAAAATATGTAAAATTAAACTAAGTCTCATTTTAGTTGGCTTTTTATGTTCCTTTTAAAGTCTCCTCAACCCTAACCCTAACCCTAACCCTATGAATAATAATAGTTCATTATAACATGATTTAGTGTGATGCTTTTGTTCCTGGACACTGAAAGTTAGCATTAGCTTTCTAATCATAGTATTTTATCTTGTACATGTTTTATTTTTAATATTTTGTGGTTTATTCTGCTAATCTGTCACTTGGAGTGAGTTGAGGGAATAAAATATGTTTTGATATATATTTTTGTCGGTGTCTTTGTGTGCGCATTTACGCATAATAAGTAACTGGCAAACACAAGGTTTTCCCCCTGTGTTTGTCCAACTCTTATCACTGAGCAATATATATATCAGATATTGCATTAAAGTGTACCCAAGACAAACTGCTTCTCAGTGTTTGCAGACAGTCAAATTTAGGAAGTGAAAATCGTGAGCTGATTAACAGTTCCAGTTTTCTCAGTAGACTGATCAGTGCATTATAGCCAGGTCTTCATTAACACATGTTACAGTGAGAGTTTAATGTCTGTTTGCGATGTGATTGAAAGTATTGAAAGGGAAATTGAGCGATACATGGTGGTGGTTGTAAATGAATAAATCACAGGACATGGCGAAGATAACAAGCAGGTTCATTCCAGTTTCACAGCATCCAGGTTTATATGAAAACAGTACATTGGATGCTTTTCTGAGCTTTAACTGAGAAATAAAAGCTTTAAATGTGACCCGTGTACAGTGGTGTCATGTCTCAAAGATGTCATGTCAGTTCATCGCAGCCTTCATTAACAGCTGACAAACTTGTGGTTGGACAAATTTATCCTCCCATTATAAATACCATTAATTTATTACAAGTCATGATATTATTCATGGTTAGAATACTGGACGGAAACAGTGATCTGACTGATTTGCTATTTCGCGATAATGGACATTATCCACTTTCCAAAGTTGGGATAACTCTTGAAAAAAAATGGTGGACAAAAACTCACAGTTACAGATTTTGAAATCCCAGAAATGACATTCCAAAATAAATGCAAAGAAAGCCTCATGTTTTTCAAGATAAAAAACAAACACTTTTTTAAACTTTATATGAATTTCAAAAAATGCTGTAATAGAGCACATGTAACCATTGTTGTTCTTTGAAAATATTAACATAAATCATAAAAATACTATTTTAGATTTCTTTTCTTATGTTTCTGTGTGCTAACCACTGCGCCACCATGCCGCAGTGGTTAGCACGTCCGCCTAACAGCAAGACTGCCTGAGTTCAATTTTTGAGCTCGGGTGTTCCTATATGGACTTTGCATGTTCTCCCCGTGCTAGATTTCCTCTGGGGTACTCAGGTTTCCGCCCACAGTCCAAAAACATGCACAGTAGGCTAATTGGCTGTTCCAAATCACTCCTAGGTGTGAGCGTAAGTGTGAATGGTTGTGTGTGTGTTGCCCTGCGATGGCCTGGCAAGCTGTCCAGGGTGTACCCCGCCCTCACCCAGAGTCGGCTGAAATGGGCGCCAGCCTCCCCGCAACACTAATTAGGATTAAGCCTCAGCCTCAGCCAATATAAAATATGAGTAAATCAATGTTCCACCTCCGGACTCTTCATTGATATCCACAACCTGATGCTGAATAATTAAGTATCATGTTTTATAGAAAAAGAGTAAATTTGAGTATAAGTATAAATATTTGAGAAAATATACAGTACAAATACTCAAAGCCACATGATCTATACTGAAAATAATTTGAAGCACAGCAGAGAGTGGAATTCAGAGAAAAGGGAAAAAAATCCCTCAATCATCAACTTTTTACTGAACAACAATGAAATCAATAATATAATAAAATAAGCTATAAAATCTAATGTAGACCTGCAATGGCCTGGCGAGCTGTCTAGGGTGTACTCTGCCCTCGCCTAGAGTCGGCTGGGATGGGTGCCAGCCTCTCCGCGACCCTAATTAGAATTAAGCGCTTCAGAAAATGAATGAATGAAAATCTAATGTATCCTAAATTGACAAAATAATATCCTATTTAGCACAATATGTATTTGATATTGTGAGTATAATCTGATACTGTATAAACTGTTACAATTGAGAGAAAAGTGCTTTTTCATTTGTAGTGACGCGTAAAGGACTGGCAAGGCTGAAAGTATGTGACAGTTGAACGTATGTATTTTAAATACACTGTGGTCAGACATCAGGATGTTACACGACTGCTGCTTAGTTCCCCTGAAGAAAAGCTGATTCAAAAACTGCTTCCTTTAGTAGTTTTGAGAAGTGGCAACTGACACGACTTCCACAATCAGGTCAGGTTTATAGTGATTTGTATCTCTCCTCCAGAGCTCACACACCGTTTCCATTCACATAATGGAGGGATGATACGTTCTTACATTGCTTTAATTCTGAATCAGGGTATAAATTTGACCCTTTTGGTTTGTTTGCTTTTCTCAAAAAATACATTTGCTTAGGGTTATGTGGGGCAAAATAAAAAAACACCCACATAAAACTCCCTCATTCATTGGTCAGAAGTACAACAACGGACATAAGGAAACAAACATTTCCAGGAAAATAATTTAAAAATCCCCCCTGAGCACAAAAAACATGAAGCAGCACTAAATAAATGATTCAACATTGATATCAATCAGCATTTTAAAACTTTCCAGTGTTTATTCTCTCCTTTTTGTTAGTCAGTCCAAATCTCCAGAACACTGCGTTTCTGCAGCTCTATAGCTCTGTGCTTTGGCTCAGTTTCCAGCAGCTACTGCTTCAGAACTTTTCCCCAAGACGTGCTGCAAGGAATCCAGGGACCAAGTCGGAGGTAAAAACCCCCATCCTCTGTATCTGTTTGACTCACTGGAGCAAAACTTTCTGAAGTACACATTCCCTTCCCCCCACATGATGTCGTTAAAAATATTATATATATATATATACATATACATATAAATATATATATATATATATATATATATATATATATATATATATATATACCATAACAAAACAAACAACAATACTGTTTACAATACAAAATCAGTGAGACAAGTAAACATCCACACAGCATAGATAAGGCAAGTTCAGTTGCAGCAGCAGAAAATCTACAACTGCTCCATGTTTTATCACAGCAGGATCTATTTGGATCAGAACAGATGAGCCAAGGGACGTCTGGCTCAGAGATTTAATCGTCTGTCATTACACCAACGGAGTAAAAGCTAATTAAACTCTAATGATGATGCTGATGTGCTAAGGAGCCCCTTGATGGAGGTTGAGAAGTGGCTGATGGTTTATCCTCTAGCAACTCCGATCACATCCTGCTTTTTTTTTATTCTGCCTCAGACACTGCCACTTAAAATTAGAAAGTTCTACCAGAGGTGGCAAAAAACGGCATTAGATTTTGAAGATGATCTTTTTCATGGTAAGAATTTCTTTGTGGTATGAGAGAAACTATTCTATTCTCACACATCCCTCCTGGCTTAATTTATACTGTTGTGACTAAAGAACAGACATTTGCTCTTTACTTATTTACCCATCTGTTCTTAATACCGCCAGCAAATAGGTTATGTTTTACCCTTGAGTTGTGTGTTTATTTGTTAGCAGGAGTACAGAATAATTAATGTGTGGATTTTCATGAAATTACTACCAGTGGTGGGCCGTTGGACAAGGAAGACGCCATTAGATCTTGGAAATGAAGTGGATCCAAAAAAAAAAATGCTGGATTTTTTTAAAGGATTCTTTAACATTATGAGATTGACTTTTTGGGTGGTGAAGGTTTGCGCTCTCGAAAGTGCTCTTGTTCTACTTATAAAATTATTTTAGCTGTTTTGCTTATAGCCTTGTTGCTGTGTGAGACCACTTTGCTTTTTTGTTGTAAGCGTTTCAGGTGTATGTCATCTCTCTCGGACCTCAAGTGTAACATGAACCTTCTGCCCTCATTATAGTCCCTAATTATACCTAACCTTAGGCTGAACTGTCCAGATCAATAATATAAAATACTACAATAATGATAATAATAATAACAATAATAATAATAATAATTATAATAATAATAATTATTATTATTATTATTACTATTTTTATTATTATTATTATTATTATATTACACTATAATAAGCAAACAATTGGGCTTTTACAGACAAACAGCATGCACTGCTTCACAGTGGTTACTCTGCTAATCATCTGCCAGGATGAAAAGGGAGATCTCCAGGAGTTCAGCACTTCAAATTTAAAGAATATAACAAATCAGTTTGTTGGGACATTCCCATCTCTCTCTCTACCACTGCTGTCTCACACACACACACACACACACACACACACACACACAGACACACATACACACACACACACACTCTCTCTCTCTCTCTCTCTCCTGTAGCTTCCCAAGAAGTCCAGCCTCACGTGGCCTCCGGATGACGTATCTGTTTCCACTGTGCAACCAGCACAACCCCGCATGTGCACCCCATTAAAACTTAGGAGGAACCTGATAAACTAGATGCCTGTCCACAACAACACAATTCTGTACTATTATTTCTACAAAGTACAGCCATTACACTGTGGCCCTATTCATATTCAGCAGAGAAGACTTAGTGGTTTGGGATGTAACCATAGTAACACATAAGTGGACTTCCAGGAACCTGGAGTCCAGCTGCAAAATCCATGAAGTCATGGATACGTCTTTAGGTACATGCACATGCACACACTCACTCTGTCTAAATTTAACCCTATCCTTAAAGGTGAGGACCTTCAACTGATGAAGATATACACGTTGTAGGGTCAGCTCTGCCATAGTGGTATAACAAAAGGAAATATTTATGGTATTAATAATAATAATAATAATCATCATAATCATTATCAAAAAAAAGCAGCAGACCAACGAAGTGTCGCTACAAGTCCGAAACTGTTAGGTATTCCCATCATTATGAGGACACGTGAATACAGACAGAACCAGTTAAGCTCCTAGGGCACATGAGAGTGGATTTGAGTAGACACGTGACCTAACGTGACCCAAAATATCCAGGGTCGGGGACCAAGGGCATTAACATGACAGGAGCTCACCGTGGTGCCAGACCAAGTTAATCTTTGTAAATCTTTGTCTGAAAGGGATTTAAGTGCTGTTTGGCATGGGTTCTATAAAACTTTTAGACATAATAATACATAATCCTTACAGCAGTTACAGTCAGAAAATCACTGCACACAGCACCAGGAAACAGGTAAGACACGTGTGCGCCAAAGTGCGCATTACCTTGAGGGCGCACTTCTCCTCGGTTTTCTTGTTAAAACACTCTAGCACCTTGCCGTTGATTCCTAAACCGAGGACCTGGGTGGAGATCTTGTAGTCGTCCGTCACGGCGTTGCGCTTGATCTCCAGTTTCGGGTATCCAGGACCAGCAGCAGGGTTCGGATTGGGCATGGGGAAGTGTGTGGGCTCTGGTTTGGTCGCTGCGCCTTCATGCTTACTATCATTTTCAGGTTCTGGCTTCACTTCTTTGCTTTTTCCATTTTGCAGCATGTTCCGGGTCGAAATTTAAGCGATTCCACGTCGGTGGTAGTGATGATGATGATGATGAAGATGATGATGATGACACTCCACCTAGAAGAAATCCGGTGTAATTACTGGCGCGCACTTGTCATCCCAAATTACAGCACAACCCACACGCACAAGTTCTGCTTTAAAATACAGAGGAGTGTTTCGTTAAAAAAAAGTAATCAGTGCCTGAAAAAGTTCTTGGTCCTTCATATAAAAGGAGCTCGGACGGTCAGGGGAGAACTATGAGCCGCAGTCGTGCTGGAAGTAAGTCACGGACTTTTTAAAGAGAATACAGACCGGCTGCGCAGGGGATCCTCTCCGGATCAGTGCCAAACGCGCATCACGACTTCAAATAGGGCGCTGTGTAGTGTAACTACACCTTGAGTTCATATTCATATTCTATGCAGTGCACTTGGAACATAGTGGGGAGGAAATTTGAGATCGGGCGTGTTTTTTTCCCTGCACGTGGTCCTGCCCTTATGCGTCAGTGTAACAGCCCTCAACTTCCACAAGAGCTCAGACTCTTAAAGCGACACCGACCTGCCCCTGCTGTGCAGTCAGCATTCACCTTAAAGCATTTGGGTTGACAAGTTTACAAGTGTCAAAATTCGATTTCTGGATTTAAGACTATAGCCCAAACCCCAAAACACAGCAGTTTTGGGATGTGTTGATCAAAACCTAATCCCAGGAATAAGTGACTGCCCCTAAACACTCATTCATTCATGTTTGCACTTGTGGTGGTTCCAGAAATACTGGCGCCCAAGCAAGAATACACCCTGGGATGAAAAGGCATATGTAGCACAGTAAGACACCATGTTTATGAAGATGAGAAGAAACTGGAGAATCCAGAGGAAACTGGTAGAATGCAGGTAGAACATGTAAAAGTTCACACACAGTAACTGCAGCTCAGGTTCATACCAGGAATTGTAATATGGTAAAGTTATGTGATGTGCCTTCATCCTAAACTTTTATAATCCATTTATTTATTTATTTATTTTACAACAAATTAGACCACATAACATGTAATAAGGGAAAAAAGAACAGTTTCTTTTGGGTGGGGTGGACTCTACCATGTATATATTCAGACATACTCATTTGCATCTGCTTTTGTGGAATTACACTGGAATGGATTTCTACACAAAAGTCTGCTAGAAATTTCAAAAACAGGTTTCCAGAATTTTGTGTTTAATAAAAATGCTTCTTTTGGGTTGCATTGACATACTCTACATATGAGCCCTTTCGCCGGAAATTAACAATAATAAGTGAGTATATTAACATCCAGAATACATATGACGCTCAGTGAATATTATGAATACAAGTATGAATGTGTAAGGACTTTTTGAACTACAGTATCCCTTGTTACAATAAATTTGTTACCATGAGGAAAATAAGTGCATGATGGGACGATAATTTGATTTAAAATAATAACGAAGGGGAACTCTAGTGGGAACTATAGTAAATTGGTGAAATACGCACTGATAGAGCACTGCTAATCGAGATTTTTTTAAAGAATGTATTAAATACCTTGCAATACAAAAACGATTCATCTGGTAAGTTGAATCATCGAGGAGTTTAACTAGGAAATAGTTTAGACTGAACTTCCTGACAAGAGAGTTCCTCTTCAGAGGAGTGTGTGTGTGTGTGTGTGTGTGTGTGTAAGAAAAAAATGGAAAACTTCACATATTAAATAAAAGTTCTAGCCTGTTTAAAAAAAAAATGCTTGTCCAAGAGAGTCAAAGAGAAGAAAATAAAAATGGGAGAAAAGAGGACAGAGGGAGAAGGGGTTAAGAGGTAAGGAGGACAGATTCCTGCCTTGAACATTTCTGGAAGGGCATTGATGAACAGACGGTTGACCATGAGCTTGAGCTCGGATGACATCATCACCAAACCTTTCAGAGCCTTCATCAGATCTGAGATTCCCTTAGATCACTGCTAACAACTTACCATATCTGAATATCTGATAGAGAGAGAGAGAGAGAGTCATGGCTAACATTCACTTCCCACTTCCTGAATCAGTAGTGTTCATTGACTCTTCGTACATCACTGGGTACTTGGTAACGACCTCCTGAATGTCGATGGGGTTTCTGTACAATCCCTGTCGTATTCTCCTTGACTATCTGTAAGAGAGAATGTTTTACTCCAACCCAAACTTTTAGCTAAAGGTGACTTTAAAGGTGACTCTGTACCCCTTCTCTGGATTTGCCCTATTGGAGGCAGCTCAGGGTTGCAGCTGGAGTACAGGGCAAATGTTCTCGGCGAAGATAATGTCATACAGACTGAAGACCTCTGGTGGGTCATTTTTCATGTTGTTTTGGTGAAATATATTTCTATCTGCTTGCTTAAAGTAGAGATCCCAAAGTATATTGTCGATAAAAAATTTAACTTTGTATTATTTTTTTGGTTGAATTTAGCCAATATGACATGCGATGGGATTTTCCCACACATTAAGTCAAATCACTGACTCAACTAATCAAGAAAACTGTTGTCATGGAGATGTACTGCTTGACATAGTAAATACAGCCTGTAAATACTGACATGTAGATAAGAGAAGAGAGTGGGAACTGGATAGGTGTTTGAATTTCCAGTTAAAACCTCTAGCACACAACACAGCACAATAAATACACCGTAAACAATGTTGCTCTGCTGTGTGTGTGTGTGTGTGTGTGTGTGTGTATTTGCCTTTGTAAGGAATGACCTGGTATTCATTAAGGAACATTTTGAATTGGCTGATTTAGATGAGCAGGTCTTCGTCCGTGAATTTATGCGGAATTTTGAAACCCAGCGGACCAAATTTCCTGCGCTCGATGTCATTTCCATGGAACAGACAAAGGGACAACAAAAGAGACATGAACTTTGCAGTCTGAGAGAGAAAAATTAAGATTCATATTCAAAAGTTGACAAGGGGGCAACATAGTGATGTGGTGGTTAGCATGTCCACCTCACAACAAGAAGGTCCTGGGTTCAAGTCCTGGTTCAGGTATCTCTGTTTGCAGTTTGCATGTTCTCCCCGTGCTTGTGTGGGTTTCCTCCGGGTACTCTGGTTTCCTCCCACAGTCCAAATACATGCGCATTAGGTTAATTGGCTGTTCCAAATTGCCCATAGGTGTGGATGTGTGAATGGTCACGTGTGTGTTGCCCTGCAAGGGTCTGGGCAAGCTGTTCAGGGTGTACTCCGACTTCGCTAAGTTTCGGCTGTGATAGGCTCCAACTTCCCCGCAACCATAATAGGATTCAGCAAATGAGTGAGCAAGTGGGTGAGAAGATGACATGGGGTGATGTAAAGGGGTACCTTGTGTGCAGGAGTTGAGTTGGACACTCGATAGTCATCTCTTTTGGGCCTGGTTTGAAGGATGGAAACTGGGTATTTGGATCTGACACACACACACACACACACACACACAACATTAACAATCGACAAATCTGACTTCAACAACAATCCATCCTCAACCCATAGCCTCCTCCAAAACACTCAGCCAGCAAAAACATTCACTGCGAAACATCGAAGATCTGTCATCACATTTATCTTCCATACTGTGATGAAGTAATTTCAGCTAGAGCTTGAGAAAAACTTACAAACTTGCAGATCACAAAAATAAAATTAAAATAAAAAACACATTGTTGTGAAAACATGCTGCCTAGACCAAGCAATCACAAACAGGACAAAAAGCAGCCAAAACAGTCTAAACACCTGAAATTAGGAACATCCTGAGAGCTGGCCACAGCACAGAACAAACGGAAAGGGAAGGAAAATACAGAAAGAAGAAGAGTTTAAACATTATACACTGTGAGATTAAAAATATTTGACTCAAGTCAAAAGACTGAATAAAGCTATCGATAATGTAACATCAATATCATGTTCATTAAACCTATATACATAAATGTATAAGTAAATGGGTATATGTTCTAACTTCAAACCTGTCAGCCATAAAACGTTGCCACACCAGTAAAAGAAAAACAGATCAGTATCACTTTATAATGTTAAAAAAGCTCATTGTTATAACATATAATTTTTATTTATTCATCTTGTTATAACATGCTAAACAAGCTCACCTAGAGAGCAGAAACCAGTCTCCCATATGAAATGACAAAAAGCGAAATTTCAAAAAAGAAATTTCCATAAACATGATATTTTGATATCATGTTTGATCATATGATAAATGAAGAAAATTTTTATTGGATAATCACCAATAACACGACATTCCATTATTTAAATTTTGATATACTATATTAATCCAGGATGGGAAATTTGCCTCTGCATTTAACCCATCCAAAGTGAGTACACACACGCAGTGGGCAGCCAGATTACTTCAACCAGGGAGCAGTTGAGGGTTGCTCAAGCACACCTCAGCCGTGAAGGTGGAGGAAGGAGAAGGTGCTGTTCACCTTCAGCAACCTTTCGGTCACAAAACCGCTTCTCTAACCATTAGGCCATGGCTGCCCCAAATATGGATTTTGATGCTGCACCAAGTGTGCTGGGAATTGAAGAGCATGGCAGATAAATTTATGTAGAGTTTTGCAAGTATTTTCTTCAGTAAGAACAAATTCAATTTAAATTGTAGTCAGAGTTTCATAAACTGGTAAATAACATAACCATGGTAATATGCTCAACAAGAGCACTTGGGGAGCATAATTCTCCACCAAGTCAGTAACCCCCCCACATAAAGCAAAATGTAAAAAATTATCCTATCTCACAGTGTTAAAGGATACTTACAGGATTATTTAAAAAAATTAATGGAGTCTTTAAAATAAAATGTCTCCTATTCATATATTCATTTGTATGTTTTGAATACTATCTCCATCTATCCATTTTCTTACACTTATCCAAGAACGGCTTGCGGAGGCAACAGGTCTAGGAGGGAATCTCAGGCATTCCACTCCCCAGGCACACTGTCCAGCTCAACCCTGGGTTCCCAAGGCATTCCCAGGCCAGAATGGGAATATAAATAATATCTTCATTCTATGCAGATGCCTGAACCACCTCATCTGACTCCTTTCGATGTGGTTCCACCCAGATACCTGAGCTCCTCACCCTATCTCTAAGGCAAGCGGTTGAGATAAAACACTTGATCTTTTCATTCCAAATAATTTATTTGTATTTGGTTCCACATCTAGCACATGAAGAAATATATAAACCAATCAATCAAGAACATTACGACTACATTCAGAATATTTGAATCTTTTGAGATGATAAAACATGGTCACAACAATGTCTCTGGTATTTATAACATTCTTTAACACTTCTGTTCGAATGGCACACAGTATCTATGTGCCACTGATATGAAATCTCTAGAATGTTCTTTCCCATTCATACTTCTTCCTTTCTAACCCTAGAAGGTTTATATGTGCAGAGGAATGCTGATTGACCTAATTCATCATATTTATTATGACATAAAATGAAAACCTAATCTCTTATTAGCATTATGAGAAGTCTCATGCGTATAGGTGTGACCTCGGGTCTGTTCTCTTTCAGTACAAGACCTTCACAAGAAACTGAATGCGCCCATCATAGCCCTAAGCTTGTTAAGAATGTAGCAGCTCTTTAATAAGTGACTTAGAAGCTAGCAACTGATACCGGCACTCAGTTCAAACCCATCATTAGCAATGTGGTGGAGAGAAAGGCTTTATTATATCACTGCTTTGTAAAAAGATATACTTGAGTGAAAGGCAGTTCCAGTCAGGTGAATGCTTTCTTTCTTTTATAGAGCCTGGATGGTTCTCAAAACATAAAGCAACATTCATTCATTCATTCATTCATTTTCTGAACCACTTAATCCTTAATTAGGGTCGCGGGGAGGCTGGCGCCCATCACAGACGACTCTGGGCGAGGGCAGAGTACACACTGGACAACTCGCCAGGCCATCGCAGAGCAGAAACACACTGATTGCAATGCAGCCTACTCTTGACAAAAATCAGCAATGGTTCTTTTACATGCCTCACACCACAGACAGTGAGAGACATGGCTGGCCTTTGACTACCCAGTTAGCTGCACTGGGGATAAAGTAACATATAAACTATATTTCAAAGGTTCTAACAATCTGTAGTAGATCTGTCAAAGATCCTCCTGTATTCAGACTAGTGTCAAGAGAAAATTTGTGCCAGGCCTGTAAAGCTGGGCAGGGCACTAAGGGCCACACTGTCCTGCCATGCTCACTCTGATAAGCTCAGGTCCAGGTCAGATGCTACTCTCCTCAAGATGCTACACAGGACACACATCAGTATTCAATACAGAGGAATGAAATCAGACAGTGACACGTTTTAAGACATCAACAGAGTTATGTGTTGGTTTCAGGTTGGCAGTGTGTGTGAGTTAGATAATCTTGTGAACAATGCTGTACCTGGGGGAGCGGGTAAAGATGATGAGGGTGACTTTGGTTTAGACTTCAGGCGAAAGTGTGGACTGGGCAACTTAGTGGTGATGTACAGTTGTTGTCGGGGAATAACTGTGTCATCTAGCTTCAGTACTGTACTTTTTTGCTGTTTATATGTCTGAACACACACACACACACACACACACACACACACACACACACACACACACACACACACACACACAGCAGCTTTTAGGTCACAGGGAAAAAAAAGGCCAAGAGGCTGCAATACTAATTTACGACCTACTGGGGGAAGCAGTGTGAAACAAATTCTCACCCGTATGGGCTTCACACTTCTGGCCACACTTCTGTACAGACAATTATATAACTTACACAAAAATCAGACTGTCTAGATTTGAGAACTTACTAATCTTCAGTATATACATGATGATTATTTGCCAACTACACTATACCACACAATACACTATATTAAACAATACCAGGAAATATTATAATACACTATACCACACAATACTACACAATACACTATATTAAACAATATCATACACTATTATAATACACTATACCACACAATACTACACAATACACTATATTAAACTACCCATACACTATTATAAT
>JAQMYF010000023.1:15893457-15902002 GCA_030014195.1 Neosilurus mollespiculum | reverse complement strand
CACACACACACACACACACACACATTTTGTGTGTTATTTGTGTGGATATATATAACATGTATTTGTTATGTGTTATGTGTGTGTGTGTGTATATATATATATATGTATATACATACACACACACACACACACACACACACACACACGTATACATACATACCATGCACTGCTGACAAGGCTCCTGCTGCTGTGTAAATTCTGGTGCTTTGGGGAAATAAACCTTCAGCTTGCTCCACAGCTCGGCCGTCACCAGCCGCCTCTCACTCTCCTGAATACTCAGGCCACCTGGAGAGGTTACACACACAGGTTCCTGTCTCGTTACAGTGCTTCTGTACAGTGCAGTACATACACATCTTATACAGGTGTTAACCAAGGAATTGAAAGATGACCAACCATGACAGCAGACAATGTCTTCATTAAAATTCTTCATCTCGTCGTCGTCTCGGTCATTCTCCTTCATACCATCTGTTTATAGAGAGGCAAAAATTATCATCTTCACTGATGAATGTTCATGATATAGATTTTTTTTAATCAACAGGCAACTTATAATGCTAGTCAAATGTATAGCAATGCACAGAACATTTAAGGTCAATGTTCTTCATGATAAAGGGGTGTGGAGAAACTAGTTCATTATAAGTATTCAATCACTTTATTGGGTTTAAACAATTTATCTTCTTTTACTATCAAATTTACTTGGGTTATTTTTAAATTCTTTAAAATGTATAACAACACAGAACCATTTTTTTTTGTTGTTACCGTTCCCACAAAAATTAAATTTTTAGGTGTTTTTTTCTCCACGCTAATCTGGCCATGTCCGCATACTAGAACATATAAGATTAGCATATGAGTAATTAAAACAGTGCCTGCTACATTATCTATTCTACAAATATCTTTCACTCGCTAAAGTCTTTTGCTGTTGTTGCTGTATTGGTAAGTATATGTCATGATACAAATTCAATCGCAAAAGATATGCAAAAAAACCAACTGCAAATCCAGATTTCAGAAGTTTAAAGTGACTATTTTTCTAGCTAACAAGTTACTGAAATTAGTATTACTGATTAGTTAACTGTATTTTGATACTGGGATAAGACGTCAGATTTACTCTGCAGTTAAATATCTGTGTAAGAGCTATGTCTGTAGCGAGTGAGAGTAAACATCCATGTTACCTTTTGCACTTGTGGAATTTTCCCCATTTGTTTTGCAGTCGCTGTGTTTGGTCTCCTCTTCCTCCTCCTCCAGCTGCTCTAGAGCCAGCTGCCTCCATTGCCTCAGAGATGCCTTTCCGATCCAGAAACCCTGCTCATTGCTATTGCACGGCACCCGCAAATCAATCAGACCAAGAACCAGTTAGTGTTTTCATTTAAATCTGAGCACTAATAACTAATGGTACAGACAACTTTCTGCCCACCTTTTCAGCTGAGCCTTGGCGAGGTTGGTCACCTCTCTGTAGTCTTCATTTAGTTGGTTTTTTAGCCTCAGGACACGGCACCGTCGGGCCACACACTCTCGACACAAAAATGATCCTTCACAGACGCAACACACTCACACACGGTCTCACAGGCAAAATTAAGCAATTACAACATAAGTAATCCTTACCATCTATTCTGGGTCCTCCACCGTAGCGACTAAAGAGGATCTGAGCAGCAGTGTGGGAAATGCGCTTGGCCTCACTAAGGCGGTCGGGGTGCAACTTTCCATGCGAGCACAGGAAATGGCTGTTGTCAATTGCTTTGATGGCCGTTGAGTCATCCAGCCATTTTTTCAGCCACTCCACAGGGACAAACTCATATGGCTCACCTTGAGGGCATAACCATCATTACCCATACTGACCATCAAGAGTAAGAATTAATGTACTACCTCTTTTAAAACACACCTTCTCTTGGCGGTAACAGCTCATAGAGCTCCTTGACCTCCACATGCTTGGCTTTGCCCTTGTCCACGCTCTGCTTCCTCATATCTGCCATCTCACAGCACCACTCTTCAAACTTCTTGTTGTCCTGGTCCACAAGTTTCTGGAGGAAGGCTTAAAAAAAAGTCATATAAAAGGGGGAAAAATATCAATAAATTGGTTCTTAAATTGATTTGATGCACTAAACCCCCCGGTCCTACCTGGCACCTCCACACTGGTCTGTGTTTGGTCCACCTGCTCTTCCTGACGTTTATACACCAACATATAGGCGTTTCTCGAACAGTGAGAGCCTTTACTATATTTGGGTTTCCGGGTCTGTGACTTCACAGTTTCAGCTGACAAAAAGAGATTATTTAAAGGAAGCACACATTTAATCGTATTACAATCTTTAAAGCCGCCACTCTGACATTTACCTAGATCTTCTTCTATGCCCAGCTGGAGCTTCTTGCCCTCCATCTTCTCAATCTCCTCATCATTGAATTTGTACCAGTTGTTAGTGCGAGCGTCTCGTACATGAGCGATGTAGTGTCCGGAGTAAGCGCTCACGCCGCGGTGAATCAGCACAGCACTGAGCTCATATGTACAATTGTCTTCTATAAAGGAAATAATAAAGTAAACACATTTACTAAATAACATTCAGTTTTATTTTAAATATGGGTATGTCTCGATAACTGATGTTATATCATAATAAATAATTACATACAAACAAAATCATTCACACCATTACCTTCCAAAAATAGACTCATGTCCAGGACTTCTGGAAAACTAATATACGTGTTTAACTTCTTCTTGTGACCAGACTGCCTAGAAACAGAAATAATAAACCACCAGCAGTATGTTATTTAAAGCAGTTCTTTACTAAATAACAAGAATTTTTTTTTGTTATTAAAAATTATTAAAAATCTTTTTTAAACAACACACATGCCAATATCATCTATATTAAAGTATATAAATATTAAACTGGCTGGCTGATAATCTATATTTGCTTGATGGCACTATTACATCATGATATGGAACTTCATCCAAAAATAAAATCCCTAGCAACGAAGAATCGCATATAGTGAAATAATGCATTCCTAATATTCTCTACAGAGTTCAGTTGCAAGTAATACAATAAAAAAGCAACACATGATAATTACCTTTCGTGTGAGCTACACGGAAAGTACTGTGACATGCTGATTTTTGCGCCGCTTGAAATTGTGTGTGCAGTCCATGAGTGCGCGATTGGTCCTAGTAAGTTATTTTGGCATGAGCTATATATTGTTCACATTACTAGACATTTGAGAGCTTACAAAAATTGTACTAAAGTAAAGTAATATTACGATACTCATTACAGTTACATAGACAGGAAGTTTCCAATAGGTCTAGCGACTCCTTAACATTTATTTTACTAAAATACTATTGCATAATAGTTTTCACACAAAAAGTTACATTTGAGAGTCGCATATATGGCATTTATTATATATAAGCCTCATGAAGAGTCAGTGAATGCATGTTAAACACCAAAAAAAAAAAAAAAAAAAAAAACCCCAGCAAAAACAAACAAAACAAACAACAACATCCAGTTAAAAAACAGCTGGGTAAACTCACCTATCAAAAACAAAGCGCATGAGCTGCAGGTTGAGTGTCCGTGGCAAACTCTGGAGCTTAATCCTACGTGTGGCACACTGTTTGCTCTGACAGCACTCGCAGAAGTACCGGTTATCTCCATCTAATTTCTCCTCCTGAACAACAGCAGAGGAACAAACATATATATGATAGGTGAAGGTCATATCACAGAATCACATTTTCAAGAAAACCTTTTGCTTAGGAGTTCCAGTCACTTCCGTTAATTCCACTAAGCATGCATCCCATAATAAGCCAGCTCATAACTTTTAAAATGTTTATTGATGTTTTTTACGGTACTGTTTGCAGTACATATGATGAGGCAAAGAAAAGTTACCTTGAGGAACTCTGTGACACACTCTGTCAGATTTTTATGCCCTTGTATATTGAGCTCCAGCTCGTAAAACCGAGAAGGTAAAGCGGACGATCGTCCACACTGGTTACATCTGTCTCAGGAACAGAAATACTTATCATTATACATTAATAACAGTGTAATAACAGTTTTAAAAAATTCTAAAAACTATTATTATCAAACATTTCTTCATCAAAATTGTTAGCATGAACACAATCCCAAAAGTCATCCTAGTCCTACTTATTCAAATAAAAGTCACTCAAACAGGCATATATAGCCCATTTTAATGAAGAGTCACACTTTCAGAGTAGAAAAAGAATGCTATAAATGTTCACACAGGCACCAAACTACCATTAAGGCACATAAACCCTGACTTTGACTTTATAAAACTCACCAATAAAGAGTGCTTTACCCCAGGGATCCTATAGTTCAAATTCTCTCCAGATAAGAAACTTTTATGGTTTCTCAGCAAAATTCTATGGTTTTTCTATGATGTCGACATCAGTTCTTCCGAAAAGATTATTTAACACCTTGTAGCTGAAAACAGATGCCAAACGTAGATACCACAGTACCCAAAAATGCGCTCCAGCTCGCCAAATAAAAACGATATAAACAACAAAGTACTTTTTAGCCCGTGTTGTGAGCAAGAATGTTAATCATCTTACACAGTAACATAAGAAAACTGTCCACAGAACTGCTGCTGAATGACGTTCTGGAGGTTTGGATCCTTCTGCTTGGACAGAGTGTCTTCCAGGAGGGAAAGAAAGAGTTTGGAAAACTCCTGCGCGTCCTAAAATGGCAGAACACAAAAAGAAAGGCATGGTTAATTAATTAGGAAAATATCATACAAGTGATGAGAATGAACAGCACTGCTCAGGTTTTGTTAACAAAACTGTTAACTAAAAAGGAAAGAGAGCTACAATTAACCTGCTGGACAAATCACATTTGTTTTATGTTTATAGAAAAATCCTGTAATTTCAAAATTGGGGTTTACCTGCTGCTGCCCTGTATCCAGTCCTAGTGCTTTCACTAAACCTGAAGGGTCGATGTATCTTCTGTTGCTATTCTGCAGCAAAGCGAACAGGTACTGCAAGTGTTCACATATCGTGTTCGGCTCATAATCTATGAGTTTCCGACAGCACACAAAGACAAGAGAGGTATCATGACATGCCAGTCACCACTTTATTAACTAATTATCATCCACTGATCCTTTACTTCATATCATTACTTAAAATATACACATCAAGTAAGTCTACATAAAATTTTTTATTGATAGCAGACCATCTGGCTATTCCCTATGGATCAGTGGTGATCCTCAGACCCTACTGTGAGATGCGTCTGTTTTTCCATAAACAGAACTGACTCATACAGGTGCTGAAAGACAGTTTACCTGACTCTGTGTTGTGCACCTCAGCTCGGGAGCTGTGACACTGGTAAAGCATCCGGCGCAGCTCCAGGTTATGGAACCACACCTGGAGGAAAGTGTTCACGTAACATGTAGCGCCGAGATTCGTCAAGCCCACAAAAGTGTTCTGGGGGGGAAAAAAACTGTAAATTATATAAAACTTCATCATAAAAATTGATAAACTTGCTACACAGCTGTGTGAATGAATAATATTACTACCTATTTTCACACACACACACACACACACACACACACACACACACACACACACACACAAAAGAACTGGTACATAAATTAATTATTAAGAAATCACAAGAACTCACTGCTACCCATCTTTCAACTTCAGAATTTTTAGGGGGAAAAAAAAAAAGTAAACTAGTGAGTACAGTAAATCCTAATACATAACAATCATAACATGACATTTACATTGGTCACCGCTGTAGTGGATGTGGAGTAAAACCCAGGACAGCCTAGAGGAAGTTAAAATCTCCAATCTAGGAAGCCAATCCATGTTGTTGTTGTTTTTTTAGAGGGTGGGATTATAAAGAATATCATACCTTATCTCTTCTTTCAGAATTTGGGTCATCAATGTTGTGGAAGGCGTTTTCATCAATTTCTCCCAGCCATGACTGTTCCCCAATTCCAACCAAACAATTCGGGTTTCCTTTACAGTTCCTCCTGTAAGAGGAGACAGGAAGAGATCATGCAGATTACATTTAGCACTTTACAAAAGATGCAGATATGGAATACAAAAAAATTATTTAATAATAATTATTATTATTCTGACTCTATTAGTGCTTCCACAAAAAATCAACTCTTTATCTGTAAAACAACACGACTGACTATAAAAGTTAAAAACTGTACTTAAAAATTTAGAAAATATTCTAGAGGTATTGGTTTATAAGCCAAGCAGAAATCAGAGAGAAAATGGCTTTATTTATTTATTTATTTTTTAAGGGTATTGCCATGGGAAATTATTGCACATGATAATTGTTTGACAGTCCACACAACAGACCAAAGTTAAATGTTTGTGAGAAAATCTGAATAAACAGAGCAATTAAAAATCTCCAAATATAATTTAGATTCTGTATCACTTACATTTTACAGACTAGAAACAGTTCCCTCACCAGCCTCTCCTCTTTCGCAGCTATGCTGGGATCAAACGACAAGAATTTAGATTGATTTTTGCAGTGGCCAATAAATTTCCAGTTTCAGGGGCAATGAACAAATCTTGCTTGTAGCGTAGCGTTATCAAAGAACAGCGACATGACATCTGGAACATCCCGCAATACCTCAAGATAAATTCCATAATGTTAGAATATTTTATCACTTAGTTTAACAAATTTTCTTTTACCTTTTCCTTGACAGCCATGAATGACAATTTCTTGACCCTCATACAGGATGACTGGTCAGGGTCAAACTTGTAGTGTTGATAATCTCCCAATAAAAATTGTAAAACACTACGACTGCTAAATCTAAACTGATGATGACTGTGAAATACAAAAAGTTATGTCTTCTGATCCTGGCATAATAAAATTGAAAAATTCAAATACAACTTATCATTATTCAGAGAAACAAGCTCAATTTAGATACACACTGGAAGTATATCTGTGACACCTTCAGATCTGGCTACATAGCTAGTAATTCCAATTATTCCGTTGCCGGGTTGAAAAACAAAAATACGTAACTAAATCAAAAACTCCAAATAATTGTTCATCGGGTCATGTAGGACTTTTAAATTTCATGACTGTGATGTTATGATTCTAGTAAAAAGTAAACAGCCTGATCCTGCAGAATCGCTAGCACTGTCGGGTAGTACAATGTCGTCAAATTTCGTTAGATTCTGTCCATGCATCAAGGAGTGGCTACACTAATTTTTCGGTTATGATGTCAGAATTCAGTTTCCGGTATTTGAAAATCGTGGTCTATAGAATTCTTTTATACACAAGAACAAGTCTGCCAAATTTCATGATTCTGATCACTAATAACTGAGGAGTAGGACTTTTACAGCCACAACACCAGCACAACCACAATCACCACCATCACCACCACCACCAAAAACAACAACAACAACAACAACAACAACTTGTCAAAGAGTATGACACCGGTACCTGTCAAACCGGATGCCGGAGACTTAAACAGAGGTGGAAAACTTGGAGTCAAATGAACTGAATCATTTCGGATCGAGACTGAATCGAATGGGTGATGAATCGGATTGGATTAGTAGTGAACTGAACTACCGTAGTTTGTTTATTGTTTCGTTCGAAAGGAGATCCGTCACATCCCAGTAATAGCAGGGGCCAATGACGAGAAAGCGAAACTAATGAGAAAAAAAACCATGAATATAAATAAATCTGAGAGAGCAATACCTGCATGTTCCCCTCTTACACGCCGGTACAGCAATCCGGTACGCCAACTCGATGTGTTCCTGCGTGATGTCCTCTGGTTTCACTGTCTCGACCCACCGCCAAGCGGCTTTCTCCAGCTGCAGACGAGGGGCCATGCTGCAACTAGCACACGGCTAAATACAACCGATGCAGCGATGCAAAGAAAATATATGTGATTTAGTGAAACAAAAAGTGAAAGCTCTAATGCATTAGCCGGGTCTTAGTTTGCATATTTTACATAAATCGTATTAGCTTAGCTAGCCAAGTCAGAATGTCGCAGCATTTTCTTTTCATTTAAACACATATGAAGCAAAACCGTTCAAATGTATCCGATAGGTTAACAAGTTAACCAGCCTCAATAACGGTCGCTTTATTTTACATATATTGTAATCTCTGATTAGCTTAGCATTAGCATCTACAGCTAAGGCTATTTCGGCGTTAATATTACGCAGATAGCAAAACTAGCCAGCTAGCATAAAAGCTAACCTAGATACGATGACTAACGTTAGCAAAACATTATTTTTTAAAAAGGAATGTGCGCGCGAACCTTGATTGTATTCACCAGAAATAAAATCTGCTGAGTAGAGATGTTTTAATAATTAAAAATGTTCACATTTTATTCTGTTTGTATATTTGTATTTAGCGCCCTTGTCTCTGTTTTTAAATAAATATTTTTCCTTCCTATGTTTCAAACTTGTATGAGGTGTACGTACTTACGTCAGCCGTGTCGCTACGTCTGACGTCGCGTACGCACACACGCTCTTCAGACCGCGCGTGCGCATTTCGTGCGCAATTTTTTTTGCGCACAATGTGTAAAATTGAGGAAGAGTACAGTTAAAAAAAACATCAGAATAATATTAGAAACAAACTATTTTGAAGTATTTGAA
>JAQMYF010000023.1:15862799-15890177 GCA_030014195.1 Neosilurus mollespiculum | reverse complement strand
TATATATATATATATATATATATATGTGTGTGTGTGTATGTGTGTAATCCATTATTATACGACCTATATACTTCCTGAAATCACAGAACATATTGGAGTAAAATGGACTTCTATGCCCTTTATGCTTGATGTGTTCACCTCCTGTGGTCTTAATCGTAGTGTGAACCCATACTCAATCGAGACCACTTGCATTTTATTTCAAGCAGTGAATACGTTTTACAAGAAACCTGCTGCTCATTTTTGAGCAAACTCAGTTCAGGAAACATGGTTACGGGATATTTTGAAGTATTGTTTCTTTGCCACTGACTGAGGTTTTCTCAGGACATTCCAGGAAGTCAGGCATCAGGGATTTACTAGTTTCCCTTGGTAACAAAGCTAATAAACCCTGGAGTGGTTATAAATCTTCCTATTATTTGGTTCTTGCCCCAGATGAGGGGGATTACGCAGCCAACTCCCCCTTGTGGACTCGCTTGGCAAACAATTAGGTTTGCTTTGGTCTCTTGTATCCCATTATCGATGTCTTAGAAGGGTACAGTGAGCCAGACAAAAGACGCAGGTGTCTGGGTTTTTTGTCTCTCCATACATCGTGCAGAATGTCATTAATCTTCTGATGTCTCAACAGTGAATGTGGTGGATTTCTGTGGCCAAACAATACGGGGAGATGGCATGATTGTCCAGTCCCACCAGGAGTCGCGCAGGTACTACTTTGTCAGCATGGGCACTGACTGCCACCTGACTTTGCAGGCAGCCACACCCCGTGACAAGGTGCAGTTCCAGTTCCGCTACTTCCTGGTTTACAGCCTGCTGCGGGTGTCTCCCTTCAGCCCTGTTCCCTTTCTCCAAGAGTCAGCCAAGGGTTCCACACAATTGGGTTTGACACGACTTGACCAGCGCATGGAGCCTACACCAGACGAAGCCCAAGGAGATCCATGTCACGCTGGGTCTTACATCCAGTTCTATGATGGGCAGGATAAGACGGCACCCCCAATTGGTCTTCCACTTTGTGGAAAGAGTCTGCCACGTCCAGTCTTGTCCACTGGAAATTATCTGACTCTGCGATTGGTGACCAGGGGGACTCAACCACGTGTGGATTTTGTTGGGGACTTTACCTCATTCAGACTGGGTAAGACAATCATTCATTTATTTATTCATTCATTCATTCATTCATGCGCCTAACCACTTAATTCTACTAGGATTGTGGGGAGGCTAGAGGCACATCTCAGTCAAATCTGGGCGAAGGTAGGGTACACCCTGAACAGCTCGCCAATCCATTGCAGGACCAACACACGCAACCATTCACACTCACACTCACATCTAGGGGCAATTTGGAGCAACAAATTAGCCAAATAGTCTTTGGACTGTGGGAGAAAACTGGAGTACCCAGAGAAAACCCACACAAGCACAGGGAGAACAAAATCTGGATAGGACATGAGATCACTTAATGAAAGTTATGTGCCCATGATGCACTGCAGAAAGGAACAAACTTCCCAATTTGAACTTAATTATCACTGATATGTCCAACACACCCATAACATTTTAATGATTACTGGTGTACTGTTCTAGCGTTTAATCAGTCTGAATGCAGTAGTGAGCCTTACTTCACCTGCCAAAATGGAAAATGCATCCCAATGAGTCTGGTGTGCAATGACGACAAGGGAATTGACAACTGCGCAGATGGCACTGACCTGCAAGATTACCCAGGATGCACCAGTCAGTATACCTTTTCATAACATTTCCATTCAAGCTTCTATTATTTAACATGTAAAATAAACTGGATGATTTATGGGAATTTTCAAAGTCAGGCCACCATGTTTGTTCTGTTTTAGGTCCGTTGTCCACATCGAGCGCACGTCAGCCATACCTAACTTCTTCATTCACACCAAATGTGGCCACCATGAGGACCTCGACTCTGGAGAAGATTACTGGGCCAAACCTCATCCCTGATATTGATTCTGTCACCGGTAGGTTTGAACAGAAACGAATTAAAGTAGAATATTAGTATTTAATGGTAATTAAATATTATAAATTAAAAAAAAATTATATCATATTACTTTTATATTACTAAATACTGTATGTAAATAGTTGTTTCAACATCTGAGCTCTAATAACATTTTGAATGATTAATTAATAAAAAATATAAATGTAATATTTATTAGACGGTCATATTTTAGTTGTCCCAGTAGTTATGTAAGCATGCTAGCAAACATCTAGCTAACACCAGGGCTAAATCCTTGAGCATAAATCAGTTATAGTGTTTTTTTTTTTTTTAATAGGAGTTGTGGACCACACAATCGAATGTCAGCATGAGTAATATATTTTCCTCTGTTTGTTAGCTAAAATTAGCATAACCAGGATTTTAGCAGATTGCCAAATTGAGTTTAGCAGATTACTGCTAACTAGTATTCAGCTTCCTGTCCAAAGTTATAATCTGAATAATGAATCTTATAATTTATGATTATCATCATCATCATCATCATTATTATTATTACTACTACTACTACTATGTTATTATTATTATTATTATTTAAAATAATAATAATAATAATAATAATAATAATAATAAAATAGTAGTAGTAGTAGAAGTAGTAGTAATAATAATAATAATAATAATAATAATAATATATTTACTTGTTTATTTATTTTGGAAGTCTGAATCTATTAATCCCCCCCCCCCCCCAATATGCTAGTTATAAGTCTTTCAGCATGTGGATAAGTCTTCATTTTTGTTCCTGATGTGTCAGTGATGCACTTGGTTATCAAGTTCATTTGCAATTATTCATTAAATCAACATTTTCTATTAATCCCCTGATAATTAACAGACACTGTATCAATAACGAGATGACATGCTGACACAGTGCTGACCCTCGGTTTGTGTGTGGCTGCTCTCTCAAAGCAGCCATTGTGTTTTATGTCTAAGTAATGGCTAAACTGAATGACAAAGGGCATAAAGCTAATTGGAGGAGCAGATGAATGCTTACTGCGTCTTCCTGTGGACAGAGCTATAAATCAACAGTCAGCTCAATTCATCAGGATCAGTTAGTGCCCTAGAACCATGGTTGGATTTATGTGTCTGTAAATAGGTACTACTGTGGCTAGTCCCAAATGAGCTCTTTGTGTTTGCAAAGTCCACAATTGTTCAAGGAAATGCAAAGAAGAAACGTGAGCACTGGTGAGAGTTGCATCTAATATGTTGCATTATAAAAGCATCATTTGTTTATGATTCGGTTTATGAGTTTTCCTTCTGTTGAATTTTCTCACCCTCAGAGTTGCCATGTGTTAGCAAAATACTAAACCATACCAAAAAGCAGGGATACCCCAAGCATTAGTGGGGCCTTAGAGGGATTTTTTTAACACTGTGAAAAAGGATAATTTTTTCCCCTTTTTTCCCATTAATTTTTTAAAATTATAATTTAAAACAATATAATTTTTTTTCATATGGGGGATTGCTGGAGTTGGTGGAGGTATGCACTATCCAAATGCTCTTGTTTATTTACTAACTTATAGTACATCTCCGGAGCTTCATACTTGAAATACCGTGAAAATAATGAAAATACCGTAAAGCTATGAGCTTGATTTTGTTGTTGCGTCCATGCTCACATGGTCACACAGGCACATGTCCCACTGCTGTTGGCACTGAATGCACTCGCACTTTGCAGCTTGTTTTCTTACTTTACATATGCATGTTTCTGTAAACTTACACATGCAAACATTTTCAGAGCTCTGCTTTAGGCAGTGCCTAAATCTTATATTTGATTTACTATGATTTATTGTTTTGGATTATTTTGTTTCTTTTTAGTGTTCAGTATGCCACTTAGTCATGCATTATTTTGAATCTTAAAGTGTAATCAAACATCAGACCATTTGTGTGAATTTGATGCCTTTCATGATTAAAAAACGATAAAAACATACTTTAAGTGCTCTCTTGCGCCCTCTGGTGGCCACGGTGCCCTAAATAATGCTAACCACCATGACGCCTTGCCACCCTTATTGAAAACATTTTTAAAAAGTGTTGTTTTCTGTAATTAAAAACAAATCTGAAGGTTGGGGGTTCACGCCCCACTATCACAGAGTTGTCACTGCTGCTCCCCCAATGCAGCTAACTGGGTTATCAAAGGCCAGCCATGTCTCTCACTGTCTGTTGTGAGAGGCATGTAAAAGAACCATTGCTGTCATTCATAAAGAGTAGGCAATTGGACTGTCGTCAGTGTGTTTCTGCCCTGTGATGGCCTGCCGAGCTGTCCAGGGTATGACCTGCCCGCACCCAGAGTCAGCTGAGATGGGCACCAGCGTCCCTCGACCCTAATTAGGATTAAGCCTTTCAGAAAATGAATGAGTGAATGAGAGTAAAGAGAGAAAGAAATACTTTTGATCCTTCCCTTTTCAAATTTTTGTCAGCATTCTTTGAGTACGCAAAAATTTGACTGCTGTGTTAATGTATTTTTGCAAAATATCCCAAATTGGCAATATATTATCTTAAAACAGAAATAGTTCTCTGCATTGTAGACACGGGCAGTTTTGCACTTATACATTCCCTTTTTTGCCATTGGTTTTCTATTTCAATCTTGACACAAACCTTTCCCAATTGTGTGTAAAAAATAATAACCCTGGCAACGCTGCTCATGGCGGAATATGCAGATATATTATCATATGCAAGTACTGTAATTTAAAATAAATTTCATCAGCATTGGAAATGAAGGCCATCTCTTTAAAAGCTTTTCTGAACTTGAACACATTTACATTCATTAACTGATTTAAGTAAAGTCTTTTATTTATTATTTATATATATATATTTCTGAACTTTATTCATTAGTGAGACATCAATGTATTTGTTCCCTCAGACGCTCCTCCGTACGTGTCTCTGCTGGCACTCTATGTGGTTCTCGGAGTTCTAGTTGGCTCGGTAATCGTGTGCTGGTGCTGTTGGTCTCCGGGCTGGTTCCTCGGGAGAGTGAGTGTGTGTCATTTCTTGCCATACTGTAACTCCTGCTGTGCCTCATGTCAACTGTGCAGCCGGAGCTGCTTGCAGAACAAAGAACACCGGCTGGCTAAGGTCACACCACAGCAAGCATCCATGCCTGGGGCCTCCTCCACCACCACCACCACCACCACCACCGGGATGACAGGATGGCAGATGGAGAGACACATGGTGTGAGAAGAACACTCTGGTGGTCGCATGATCATCATGGCACGTGTACATATAATTTTTAAAAAGGGGAATTATTATTATTATTTTTTAATGTCTGCTGCTTTTATATGAAATCAAGTGTTATTGTGTTGTTAATCCTTTGTGCAGCTCAGATTGATGTATCACTCACTGGAAATTAGGAAGAAGATGACATCAGTGTGTGTCATCACAGCGTTCCCAAACGCTTTGTGTTCATTTCTAAACAGAAAACGCAGTTTCCTGGAAGGGCCGTGCACAAAAGACATCCGTTTCTGTTTTTAAATCGACAGTTCAAACACTTTCCAAATTCCCAGAGCTCCTGTTACATAACAGCGATGAGTTTCTCAGTCAACCTGGCATGCTGCTCTGTCGTGATGAGGTGCATTTTTCCTCATGGCTGTTGCTCAGTTCCTGAGATCTGTGCTGTTCTCCCAGAGGTCATATCCTGAAGAGTGCCCTCTGTTCTTATACAGCTCTCAAGAACCCTCTTGGTTTCGTTTGTGAACTTATTTTGGGTTAGGATCAGTTTGGGGTTAGTTTCAGATTGAGTTTCATCTCAGTTTCTTTTCACTTTTCTGCCCACTGAAGCTTGATCTTAGTTTTCATCTTGTTTATTCACACTTTTAAAAACTATTTCTAAACGGTGACATAGTGTTTAGCCCATCTGGCTCACAGCAAGAAGATCCTGGGTTTAAGTCCCAGGATCGGCAAGGGTGTTTTTGTGTGGAATTTGCATGTTTTCCCTGTGCTTGCGTGGGTTTCCTCCAGGTACTCCGGTTTCCCTCCACAGTCCAAAGATACACACATTAGGTTAATTGGCTTTTCCAACTTGCCCCTAGGTATGAATGTAAGTGTGACTGGTTCTGTGAAGGTGATCCTGCGAGAAACTTCTGAGGTGTTCGGGGGTACCACGGCTCCAATCAGAGTCGGCTGAGATTCCAGTCTCCATGAGTAGGAATAAGCAGCTCAGAAAATTAATAAAATGATGAATTCAAAATTCATTATAAATCTAATTGAGTTGTATCTAGTTGCCATCGATCTTCCTGATCACATGATAGCTACCAACCAGGGATGGCAAAGTTAACCACATACATCCTCCAAGGCATATGATGCCAAACAACTGCATTTTTTTGGACCTGCTCCTCAAGCATCATCAGGATGCTGCATAACACTTTCAGAGGAAAGCACTATCCACCCCTTCATAAGCATGAGCTCACATAGGCCTGTGATTGATCCATGATCGGTCTCTCTTCTCTGGCACATATAAGTGTATACCATCTCTACTTCCCTGAGACTTTAGCTCGGCAAACCTTAGTTGATGGAAAAATAGCTTATGTTTTGAGGCAGTGTTTTGACACATTTTGAATTTAAACTTAATCTGGATTTCGCCTCAGTTTGTATTTGGTCTCAGTTTGGGTTTAGTCTTGGCATGGTGGCCGTCCCGGGTTTAAATGTTAAAGTTTTGGTTGGACTAAACCCAAATCATCACTAAGCCTTATTTAAACAAGAGCACTCGAAGAGCACATACCTCCACCAAGACGGAAAAAAACAGAAAGTACACAGAACCTCCTACTGTGCCTGCTGTAATACAACACTATTAAAAAAATGTTTTATCCCACAATGTTAAAGAATCCTTAAAAAAATCCAGATTCAAATTTTAATCAGGATCATCTCCCAAATCTAACGGAGTCTTGCTTGTCCAAGTCCCACCTCTGGTATTAAAGGAAAATCCACACATAGTTTTTTGTGTAATCCCTCTAACAAACGCACAAACAATGAAACTGAAAGTAAAACATCTCCTCTCTGGTGGAGGTAAATGAGCCCCTATTCAGACTAAAGCCTGTATTGCATTTAATAAAGTATCTCTCTGAAACAGGAAGTGCTTTATCCAGAGATTAATCTGTAGTGAGATATGTGATATGTGAACTTTGGTTTTATTTGTAATGGCTTCCAGACATTCTTTTCATCATCTGTAATTTAAACTTTATACCAGACTGAAAACTAAACGTTACTGAAACTGGGCTTAAAGTTGGTAGAGATGAAAGAAGTTTGGAGTGTTCAGGATTACATTTTTCTCTCGGGGTCTATGTCCTGCACGCGTGTGTCAATGAACTATATGATGAAGAGGTTCGGATTAGAGTGAAAAAGAAAATAATGGTACACAAGAAAGAATATCTAAGAAACATATATCTAAGGCTGAGGAAATATTCTACCAAAAAGTCTTCATATCTATCTATCTATCTATCTATCTATCTATCTATCTATCTATCTATCTATCTATCTATCTATCTATCCATCTATCTATCTATCTATCTATCTATCTATCTATTGATATTTTTAATACTTATCTTATGGATTTACTGTGCTTTCAATGTAGAAGTTTGATATTAGTGATGATATCACTGTCCTTATTGTTATTTTATTTTTTTATGAAAGTTTGAATGTATAAACACAGATATAATGTACAATTTCTTGTTATTCATACCAGCTCTGGAACATAAATGGAAAAAAAAAGTAAATGAAAATAGCACCAAAATGTAGTGTTGTGGATATTATTATTATTCATTCATTCATTTTCTGAACCGCTTGCGAGGAGGCTGGTGCCCATCTCAGCCGACTCTGGGCAAGGTTAGAGTACAACCTGGACAGCTTGCCAGGCCAATGCAGGGCAAAAACACGCTGGCGGCAATCCAATGGCCTTCTCTTTATGAACGACAGCTATTATTTTTAATCATTCATTCATTCATTATCGGAACTGATTAATCCTAACTAGGTTTGTGGGGAGGCTGGTGCCCATCTCAGCCAACTCTGGGTGAGGGCGGGGTACACCCTGGACAGCTCGCCAGGCCATTGTGGGGCCAACCCAGACAAACAACCATTAACACTCACACACACCTAGGGGCAATTTGGAACAGCCAATTAGCCTACTGTGCATGTCTTTGGACTGTGGGAGTAAACTGGAGTACCCGGAGAAAACCCACACAAGCATGGGGAGAACATGCAAACTCCACACAGAAACACCCTTGCCCGGGAATCGAACCAAGGCCTTCTTGCTGTGAGGTGGACGTGCTAACCACTTTCTTTTCTCCATTGGTTATATGCCTCTTTTGTAATTGAAGGTATGTTGGGTGTTATTATTATCTTTTTTTTTTTTTTTTCTTTTCCAGAAATTAGAAGTTTTTCAAAGGGAGCTTTCCATGATACTGAGAAAGCCAAATGTGTAAACTGTACTGTCCTGAGGATTCTACATGTCAGAAAACCCTACTGACTGTTAGCGAAAGTTTCTGACACTGGAGACTCCTTCCATAAACGTCCAGTACAGCTCCGCATCAGCATGTAAACTGCAGGATGTTAACTTCAGCATAATAACGATTAAAAATGTATTCTGGATCTGTTTATTATTAACCTTAGGTGATATGGAGGGTCTGCTGTGTGTGTGTGTGTGTGTGTGTGTGTGTGTGTGTGTGTGTGTGTGTGTGTGTGTGTTTTGCCAAATCCTGCTCCAGGATAAGCTCAGTCTTGACTAAAGGGAGTGAGAAAATCTTGGCAGTCTCTCTCACCTCAGACTGTGTGTGTTGCCGCTGTAACTACGAGCAACCTTTCAGAGCAAATCTTTCTATCCCGTTTAAATGCTTTATATAATCTCCTGCTCGTCCTTTACCCCCCAAAGCCTCTTTGAGTTCACTATCTGACAGCTTTTGTTTAGCGACAGAGTGTCATGACGACCAGAGGACTTGACCTCATGCTTTTCTGAATGACACACACAAGAATTGTAAAACCATCTCAAATTTATGATTTGCTTTGACCTCATATACATTCAGAAATCCATTGTTTTTCTGCTATCTCGGTCTCACACACGGGTGGAGTGTCATCTGTGACTCATCCATGCACTAATTCACTGTTTTCTTTTAACTTGATAAAACACGAAGCCATGAGTTTACATCTTAGTGCTGTCTTTCTATCAGTAGAGGTCTGAAATTGATAGCTTTAATGTGACATATTCAGAACAATAGCACAATCAGTCATTCAAACCATTGCAGGACCAACACCCCCATACAACCTTTCCTATTCACACTCACACCTGGTGGCAATTTGGAGCAGCCATGTCTTTGGACTGTGGGAAGAAACTGGAGTACCCGGAGGAAACCCACACAGGCATGAGGAGAACATGCAAACTCCAAACAGAAATGCCTGTGCCCAGGAATCGAACAAAGGACCTTCTTGCTCCCAGCTAAACCCTCTTTGATTGTGTTATTCATCCATTGATTAATTCATTTTCTGAACCGCTTAATACTAATTAGGGTCGCAGGGAGGCTGGCGCCCATCTTAGCCAACTCTGGGCGAGGGCAGAGTACACCCTGGACAGCTTGCCAGGCCAGATTATGTTATTAGGTTTTTAAGTAATTGGAGACTATACAAAGTCAGTCAAGCATCAATTCTTCTTTCTTAGAGTAGATATTATATTTTATTTTAATATTTCATTTTATAATTTATTTATTTATTTTATTTATTTAGTTAGTTAGTTTAAAAAAATGTGTACATACAAATTCTTTTATTATGGCAGAAAATATTATTTATTATCAGCGAGTAGTTGGAACTTTTATTGTGAAGGTTCTGAGCTGAGGTACGGTTAGCTTCACATTGAAGTGTGCGGCTGTTCATTTCGCCGGTTTCTCTGGACCAAATATTAAAAACGGAGGATAAAAGGTGTTCCGTTCGGGTGACCAACCCTTTCCCGTGTTGGTAAAAATGTCTTATTGCAGGCAGGACGGTATGAATTTATTTATTTACTCATAAAACTTAGTCGTGGAATTATTTTGTATTATATCTTCTTCAATGACATTGATTTCGCGTGTCGTGGGTTAGCGGTTAATGTCACCCACATTCCGGCAACTCCCGCCTTCCCAGCTACGATTGGCTAGTTTTGGGCTGGATCTGCACATCCGTTGGTTAATTCCGGGTGGGATCTGGCAGCCATTGGCTGATAGGTCGAGTCAGCTTGCGTTTAGCCAGTCTTGGAGTAGAAGGCGGGGATTTTGGGGGAAAATGGGTGGGAAATAAACGTGTTAACAATGCAGCGACATAGCCTCAAATTGTCAGCTATTTGTCAGACCTACTACTTGAAAGTTTAGAAATGAGGACGTTATTTGCTTTGTTGTGGGATGTTACATGTAATGCGACAGACCACTTAGTGATGCACTAGCGGGGGCCGGACTCTCTGTCACGATGATCCGCCGGTGTGTCCCTTGAAAGGGGCTACCTACTGACTGAACTACACACCCTGTGATGTGACGTCATACAACAGACTGTTTCCAGCTATTTGTTTATGGAGTGTATGAAAATTATAGTTTAGGCTTGTTTTCACTTTAACTCTGAGGCTATGGAAACTTGAACTGTGAAATTACACCTTCCATCTCTCTGTCTCTCCTTCCGTCTTCCGTTCTTTTTTAATAAACATAGTAAATCCTAGGATCAGAGCCAGGTGTCTGTATTTACTTTATCTTTTCCTGTAGGTAAAGACCGCGTCATCTTCGTGACCAAAGAGGACCATGAAGCACCGAGCAACGCTGAGCTGGTGGAAGACGATCCAAATGATCCCTACGAAGATCAGGGTCAGCTCATTACATTAACCACTTCACTGGATTCTAAAGTGGGAATGGCAGTGACAGAGGAGTGGACAGACTGGGGATAGAGAAGACTTCTACAGAGTGAATGAGATGAAAAGCGCAAGAGAATAAGAGGCAGGGACAGGGAGATGGGATCATAGAGAACAGACAGGCACAGAGAGACAGATGACGATAATGATCACACCTTGCCTCAGGCAAGCTCAGAATAGTAAAGAATGAGTCATTTGAATGCTTTTGTGTCCCCTACAGGTCTCATTCTGCCCAACGGGGACATTAACTGGAATTGTCCGTGTCTGGGTGGGATGGCCAGTGGCCCATGCGGCCAGCAGTTCAAAGATGCCTTCTCCTGTTTCCATTACAGCAAGGAGGAAGTAAAGGGCTCTGAGTGTATTGAATATTTCCATGCCATGCAGGAGTGCATGCAGAAATACCCCGAACTCTACCCTCAGGAGGACGACAACGAGAGCGCCCCCTCTGATGCTGCTGCGCTTGCCGAGTCCCCCAGCACTGACTCTAGTTCTGTTTCAGGCTCGGAGGAAGCAGCAGCAGGAGCAAATACAGAAAACTCTGCAGCAAGCTAATGACACACACACACACACACACACACACACACAGAGTCTGTCATGGCTCAGGAGAATAAAGGCAAGGCTCAGAAATACCTGTAAAGAGGTGAAATGTGATGAAACTCATGCTGATAATGACTAATAATGTGATATAAATATGAATTTGAGGTTCCTAAACAAGTTGTTAGGTCACTGTTAATAACTGTACATAAACAGGGGATTTTCAATTATCCTGCTCAGATCTGATATTTGATGATTAATGTTCATGTTTAAAGAACTGTGTCTGCACTGAGTCGTCTTTAGATGCTATTCTTGATAAAAAAAAAAAAAAAAAAAAAGATTTGTGTCACTTCTGTCTTTGTCTTCACTGTGCAGTTTGTCTTAGTGTCTCCCATGTGTGAGATTTCTATCCTTTAGACGTCTCTCTCTCTCTCTCTCTCTCTCTCTCTGGTTTTAAGAAATATTTAATCGATAAATTGTGTAGCAAAGAAAGTGATTATGCTTATCCAAAATGGCCACCATTGAAGCAGCCATGATTTTTTTAATTTGTTTGCGTGAAGAGAATCTGACAAGACAGATTTTTATTGTCATCACCAGTGACCTGAGTTGCATACAGTGTTTTTTTAATTATTAGTTTTTTTTTAATTAAAAGTTTACAAATATAAACAATTTAACAGTGACAAGGAAAATAAAACATCATAACACAAAGGGCAACTGTAGTGTATAAATGCACCAGGAGCGTAAAAACCTCCCAGGGGTTAAGAAGCTTCAGGTCCTTGTTTTCAGTGTTCATAAACAGCGTTCTTATAAGCAGCCCTGCCGCAGAGCCTCCGAGACGAGAAAGCCTAAAGTGTTTGTCCACGGCACCACCAGACTCTGCATAGTGACCAGCAATCGGCCTGATTCAGCCTCCTCTGAGCCTGCCAACAGGTACTGTGCTCCTGGAAAGAGGTGCAAAAGCACAATGAATAAGGCATCTCAGTGCTTTTTAATGTGTTTCACTGCATCGAGTCTGTGCGTGTACACCCTGACCAGTTTGTCAGACCATCACATTGCCAACACACAACCACTCGCACTCAAACCCAGGGGTGATTTGGAAAAGCCAATTAGCTTAGAGTGCATGTCTCTGGACTGTGGGAGGAAACCCATGCAAGCACAGGGTTGAACATGCAAACTCCACACAGAACCCATCTGGGGCCATCTTGTGAGGCAGACATGCTAACTACTCACCTTATGATGTGTGAGGAAACGAGTTAAGGGCTTCATTGTGCAGGCATTAGCTTCATTTCCATTTTCCAAATTTAAAAACTTGCAGCAAAATTAAGTTTGGTATTAAATACCTTATACCAAAAACTGAGAAAGTGGAGGGGTACCTGGGTTGAGGATGGGGCAGGTACAGCCGCGGCTGGTCCAAGACAGTGGGTACAGGCTGTGTGTGCCCTGAGAAAGCAGTACAATGCCAGAGTGTAACACCTTCCTCACTTTTACCTGCACCACCACGTGTGTTCCTTTATCATGAGCTGACAGAACGCTGGCCTTCAGCACTGCACGGGGAGATGATCAAAATTTTAGTATTTACAGCACACATTCAAGTTTCATGAATTCCTCAACATATGTGCTAATGTACATTATATGTGTATAATCAACATTCTTTAGGAAATGTGTGAATTCATCTTTATATGAAATAATTAACTGATCTTACCATACGAATATTTCATCCTGCACAAATCTGATACACTCTTCACCTTCCTTTCCTTGCAGGTACATTTCCCTGTACAGTATCATCACACACACATACAAACACATATTCTAATCTATACTCATTTTCTCCCTAAGCAGCGGTTTGACTGTTAGAAAATTCAAGCAAAAATTTATGAACTGATTTTATTGATTTTTTTGGATGGATTGAGGAATGGCCAAAGGAATATATATATATATATATATATATATATATATATATATATATATATATATAGTGCTTGGACTACTTTATAATGTGATGGGGTTTCGGTATCTTCCCCATTATTAAATTAGAAGAAAGAAAAGGTTCACACACCTGCATTGTACAGGGCAGAGACTGTGAGCTCATTGGTCCATGACTTGTTCTCCTCATGAGTATGAATCAGATCAGGAATGTTAGCTCCAAGAGGAATGTTATAAAATTCTCCGTTGGTTTTGCTGAAAAAAAAAAACATGAAAGGCATGTCAAAGTTAAAATAAAATACAGTTAGTCTGTATGTCTGTGTATCTGTTAGTCTGTATGTACTTTATGATACCAGTCATTATCCTAAATCACCATTTTGAACTTTATTTCTTTCTAAATTTGAAATAAGTAAATCTTGTACAGGGAACAAAACATTCTGAGGCACCTCACCCTCTACCATGTGATAGAGATTCTTAGAAGTCGTCTTTCTTTATATCTTCTATATATCTTCTGGTTGATGATATTATTATTATTATTATTATTATTATTATTATCATCATCATTATCATCATCTTTATCATTATTTATTTATTTTATTTAAAAAATCTATTTATTTAAGTATATATAAGTAAAATTAACGAATTAATAATAATAATAATAATAATAATTATTATTATTATTATTGACCCTGCAACCGTCAGAAAACCCTAATACCCAGAATTTTTTTCTAAGTAATAATCACATAAACAGTCTGCTGTTTGAAATAAAGAGAAATAATCAGTCACTGAAGAGCAAGTCAAGATCTCACCTTTCTAAGCAGTGACCTGTATCAGGATCACAGGTCAGAGCACATGTGCAGGGTCTGCAGCCTTCTAGCCCAAAGCCCCAGTATCCAGGCAGACAGTAATTACAACTCATCCCATTGACCCCGGGTTTACAGTGGCACTGCCCACTCCTGGGGTGACACCAAGCCGCCTCTTCTTTGGTTCTGACTGGCACCGAGCCGACTGGGTCACACCAACATCCTGAAGTGAGATTAAGTATGAATAGATGGAGCATATTCGGCATTTCACACACTGTCATCGTTTTAGCACAGATAACGTGTTTGATATTTTCACTTTATTAGTGTCAGGAATTTCTTCACAGAGAAAAACATCTTTTAAAGAATATTTCTCCTTTCTTGTCTTACCATATGCTTGATAGAATCTCTCAGAAAGTGGAAGAAATAATCTGCGGGTAAATAGCTGCTCTGCTAAAATACACTTTCCGTTTTAACTGATATTAGACTGTTCTTTCCAAAATTGTATATATTTCTATATTTAAAAATCCTCATTTCCTCATTTAATACTTGACTTAAGTCTGCAGTTCAGTCTAATAAATGAATAAATACATACATACATACATACATACATACATACATGCATACATACCATTCATATTCATATCAGCCCACATGTTTGGTGTTTTTTAGCTTTTCTGTACTGGAGTTATGAGGCTAGGCTAGCTAAAACATATATATCATCCAGTTTATCTGCTTTAATATTCACACAACTGCCTCAAACTTGTTCAGTATCTCTTCAGACTCTTTGCTGATATGGTTTCTGACATTGTATGATACAGATATCTGTAAAAATGGACAATTACCCATGTAAACATTTTCATAGCTAAGGTCTAAATAGCACAGGTAGATCTTTAACCTAAAACAGCACATTGTTGTTTGGTGTCACTTCTGACTGGCACTTTTAGCAGTCCTAAATTGTTGATTATGTGGTTTGTATATTTAATGTGTTGATTCAGACGTATTTTATGACTATATGAAATGGTTTATCTCCAACTGCTAGTACAATTGCTTCTGGTGCTTGATAGCAACATTAGCTTTGTAGCTCCAAATATGTTTTTGTTGACTCATTACATTTTAGAGTAATAAGGAAAACTGTGTATACTTCAAATTTGCTAAATGATTACTATAGATAAGACACAACTCAGGGCATAAACATTCAGATTGAGAAGATGACATGGGGGTGGCACAGTGGCGTAGTGGTTAGCTCATCTACATCACAGCAAGAAGGACCTGGGTTTGAGTCCCGGGCACAGGTGTTTCTGTATGGGGTTTGCATGTTCTCCTTGTACTTGTGTGGGTTTCCTCCAGGTACTCTGATTTCCTCCAACAGTCCCGAAATGCACATTTGGCTGCTCCAAATTGTCTTTAAGTGTGGGTGGTCTGGTGAGCTGTTCAAGGTTTACCCTTCCTTCGCCTTGTGTCGGCTGAGATAGGCATCAGCCTCCCCGTGACCCTATCAGTACGATTAAGCGGTTTAGCAAATGATGATGATAAGATAAATTTTTATGTTTGAGTAGTGCCAAGGTTTTACCAGCAGAGGGCGACAATTAAAAAATTCCCTTGATATGCAAATAAAATGATGAATTATTATTTGCAAATGTATAATTGTAATGTAATTTTTTCATGATGTTATTGTTACAAAACAGATTAAAATGAAGTCTAATCTTAGACATGTGTTCTGACATTTAGCCTAAATCTGCCTAGTTTTTAGTCATATTTTTAAGGTAAATAAATGTAAAATACGCCCTGTGATGGCCTGGCGTGTATGGGTGTATTCTGCCCCTGGCTGTCCAGGGTGTATTCTGCCCTCGCCCAGACTCAGCTGAGATGGGCGCCAGCCTCCCTGTGACCCTAATTAGGATTAAGCGGTTCAGAAAATGAATTAATTAATGAAATTTAAATACCTCCTAAAACAAGAAGATAATTCCAAGTTTAAGAAAAAAAAATCTGGTAATACATTGAATATAAATCTTTGAATTTGTGTTCTCTCATATTCAATACTGTAGGAAACTGATATCAAATCAGCATCGGCATGTCTTCACATGTCCTTTATCCCGAAGCCCCGGGCTACAAGTCCTCAAAGCTTACCTGCTAATATTCATAAAAATACAAAAGTATGTGCTGTGGGCCACCAGCCTAATCCTATCTATTACAATTATATTATTACACTCTTCTGTGTTTAACTGCACTGAATTAAATGCGTCTATTTATTTAATAAGGTCAGATGCATGTTGTTGCACATAAGATGATATCGAATGTGTTTTCAGTGTATGTTGCATGTTGTGGCGTGTGTATGTACTGAATTCTTGTGAACGTTGTACAGTATACAGAGTTCCCGATTCTTTAACTCACGTGTACAGGCTTGAGGTGAATGGAGGGGTCGAGCTGGGTGGCGTCGGTACCCTGGGCGGCAGCGCTGGCACCTCCGGCCCGCTGTGTTGTGCTGGCAGTCATCGCAGATACCTCCGCTGGTACCGCCCGAGGCGTTCCAGACTCGCTGGGAGAAGTGACAGCTCTGTGCATGGCCATGACATTCACACTCTAGATACCAAGAGTAACAAAACATTTTTAGATGAAAAACTTGCTGCTCCTAAAAGCACTGACACTGTTGTCTCCTTCCATCAGTCAATCGTAGAAAAGAAAATGTCAATAATACATGTTTTTCTTAACAACTTTTTTAAAAATATTTGTTTATTATTATGTTTGTGCAGCGCCAGTCCCTGTGTAAGTTGTTTGTAGGGTAAATGTGTTATTACACAATGTTAAACACGTTAGCTTTCAAGGCAGTACTCAGGTACTTACTCTGACACGGGTTTGGTTCTCCGCTGTTGCCGTTGGCTGCTCTCCAGGGCCGATCATTGTAGAGTGGAGCACATTTCTCACAGTGAATGCCTGCTGTGTGGTGAGTACAAACACACCTGCCTTGCACCTGCTTCACACACACATGAATTTATACAGAAGTGACCCTTATGACTGATGAATTTTTATCCAACCTCTTGTATGTTTTGTAGAAGCAGTAAGTATTTATTTCATGGATTATAATAGATATAATTTATTATAATTTGTATATTTATATAGTGCTTTTAACTGTTTCAATTTCAGCTGGCTATATTTTGTCCAGCCCAGAAATTAACTCCACCCCCGGCAAAACAAAGCTGTTAGGTTCCACCCACAAGACCTCCCACATGGCATGTTCAGTTTTAATACACTAGGTGCAATTCATCTCTAACAGTTAACAATAAACACCATTTATCTTTATTTTTTTTTTAATTATTATTATTTTTTTCCTTCAGTACTTTCTTATGCCAGCTTACCACACTGCTGCTTTGCAGGCTGTCCTGTCCTCCACTAGGAAGGCACTGCTCTGCATGTCCATGACACAGGCATGTCCCTCGTGCAAGCAGTGTGAAGATGGCGTAAGGAGCAGGATTAGTGTGTGTCGAGTTGTGAGGTGACCGTCTAGGAACTGTGGGGAAAAATCGAAGATGGGGTGCATGTTGAGAAGCGTTGCGCTTCCCCCGAGTGCAAGTGAAAGGGAAAGCAGGACAATGATGGGGTTTCAGGAGGCGTATGCGCAGATTAGTGAGGGTCAGTATGGACAAAGCTTCAGGACTGTAGGGGTCATCCATCCCTCTGCCCTGAGCCATGGATCGGAAAATCACCTGGGAGGAATCAGGTAACATCTCTTTTTTGGATAGAATAATGTTTTAAGGTGTATATCATAAATGTGAATAGAATAAAAAAGATTAATAAAAAAAAAAATCCAAACAACTTGCCTCTCCCCCAGTACAAGGCATGGCGCTGGAGTACCTGGACGTGCAAAGCGCCACCTGCTGGTTAACATCATCAGGTAGACTGAAAGCAGAGCTGCAGTTCTCAGCGAACACTTTAAGCATCTCCCAGGTACGGCCAAAGTCCTGCGAGCGTTCGAGGACCATGGCAGCTGGACGTGGCGAGCGGAACACCATCACTACATGGGTCAGGTAGAACCGGTCCTCCAAGTCCAAGCGGATCTCATCCTGTCCAGTTGCTGTGGCTCCAGATTCCCACCATGTGTTCGGGTGGAGAAAAGGGTCGTCTGCCATCAGTGAGCTGTTGGAGCAGCAGGATGTCTGTGTGAGAAGGCTCCTGCCACTGGCCAAGTTGCCCATAGAAGGGCTGCAGGCGTGGCCTGCACATCTGGAGGCTGGATTAAAGGGAAGGAAAGAAACGGTTGAATACACACCAATACACATGTGCACACACATTAAAATGATTGATGCTGTGATAAAATATTAAATAAGGGTTTCCCAGCTTTGGCTGCAAATGAAATCCATGTCTGTAAATCTACATAGTTGCATTCAACAGTCAGCGCCTGCAGTGTTTCAGAGCTCCATCTGACAACTGGAGGAAGCTACAGGCTGGAATTGTGCCAAGAAACAATTGTCCAGGATGTGAGCCATACAGAGCAGCAATGTGAGGCTACACAAGGATGCAATCTAGTAATGCTACTGATGCTTGATATGGTCTGTTTGTGCACATAGCCTGTAAAAAAACTTAGTGTGTCCAATTAATTACGGGAACAAGGTACTGTGGGTTTGCTCCTTTAGGACTTTATACTGATTCAGCACAAATGACCTTCAAGCTGTATTTGTGCCACACATTGTCGAATTCACTCGAGTGATCACTAATGCAGCTGACAGCTACACAGCAACATGCCGAGAAAGCACAGCTTGCCGCATTCGCTAAGGTGACTGGCCGAGAAGAAAGGGCATGAGCTAAGAAAATTTGCATTGTGTCTGTAACGGGCATGAGAGAGGATTTATTTGGGCTTGAAGCTTCGGTCCAAGAGCTCTATTCTGTATAAAAATGTCGTGCCTTTTGACAAATGTTTGTTTTATGTTAATGTTTTATGTAAAGTGCATCTTGTGTATGCCTACATGCATTATTATACTTACTAAATACCTAAGTATACATAGCAATATGTGAGTTATGGGTGGCATGGTCGTTAGCACATCCGCCTCACAACAAGAAGGTCCTTGGTTCGAGTCCCGGACTCAGCGAGGGCGTTTCTATGTGGTTTTTGCATATTCTTCCTGTGCTTGCATAGGTTCCCTCTGGATATTTTGGTTTCCTCCAAAGACATGCACTTTAGGCTAACAGACTGTTTCAAATTACCCCTGAGTGTGAGTGTGTGTATGTGTGTGTTGGACCTGCAATGGACTGCAATGGAATGGGTTCACGATATGGGTATTCCCTGAGCTGTTTAGGGTATACCAGATGTACAGGGAGGCTGAGAGAGGCTTCAGCCTCACAACCCCTATTAAAGGATAAAGCGGTTGGCAAATGAATTAATATATGATATAGAAATCTCATTTTATACCATAGTTTTTTGTGTAAATATGGCCCCTTACTATCTTTGAGAAGCTCACCATATTGTCACCATGTCCACATGGATCTCCACTGGATTCTCTGAATCTCTGGCTTCCTCTTACCTCTCAGTAGGAAGACTATAACTATATTTGGTTTTTGGTGCAAATAAATGTGTGCATGGTGACCAGTGATTCATGGGGATGGGGATGATTTGTGCCTGATGTCCAGTTTTCCCAGAATAGAGCAGGCTTAAAATCCACCTACACCGACCTACACCACTGATGTACAGAGTACACTGAAAATGAATGAATGAATCAATAAAGCTCATGTGTTTTCAAACACGGAGCACATTCACCTCACGGCAAGAAGGACTGGGTTCGGTTTCTGGGCTCGGGGCGTTTCTGTGTGGAGTTTGCCTGTTGTCCTCGTGCTTGCGTGGGTTTCCTCCGGGTACTCCGGTTTTTTCCCACAGTCTAAACACAAGCACAGTAGGCTAATTGGCTGTTCCAAATTGCCCCTAGGTGAGAAAGTGAGTGTGTGTGTGTGTGTGTGTGTGTGTGTGTGTGTGTGGGTTGGCACTGTTATGGTCTGGCAAGCTGTTCAGGGTGTATCCCGCCTTCACACAGAGTCGGCTGAGATGGGCTCCAGCGTCTCAGACCCTAGGAAAAAGCGTTTTAAAAAACGAATGAGTGTTTTCAGCACCACATATACCCTGCCATGTCATTGGTACTGCCATGCTGAGTTTCTTCCAACCATAATCCGATGGTGGGTCCTTTTTTCACTGCTGGATAGGGTGGAGGGGTGCCAATACATTTTGCAAAGAGGCAGATAGCCGAAAGATTTACCTACAAAGTGGCAGGTTAAAGTTAGCAGCAGATCCTCAGCTCACCTGTCACGCTGTGCAGAAATCCCAGGAAAAGCATCGCAACCCGGAGCCGCTGCAGGATGCGCTTCATACTCGAGACTCCGAGAATAAAGTCGCGCGCGTGCAGCCTGGATAAATCAAATCACTGCAGAACCGGAGTGGCGCTCTTCATCCTTATCTTCATCACCTCTTTCATGTGCGCCCAGTGCAGGTCAAATCCACAGGTATGCAAGCATGTTCCACTGAACTCGATCAAGGATGCGTTAATCAGGAGCTCCTCAACGCACCTGCTCATTAAAATCCACTCTCTCCGTTTGCCCGGTTACGCACTCGGACCTGACGCTGCATTCTGAGCTCGAACAGCAATAATCATCAAACACAGGAGCAAACCGAGATGTCCCAGCAAAGCGCACTCTCTGAGACGCATACCCCTTTTGTGCAAAACCAACCCTTCAGAGTGAAGTTTATAAATAAATAAATAAATAAATAAATAAAACAGCGCCGCACACAGGCCATGAACAGAAGTGCACTCACCCACACTCAGAAATAAAGGGAACAAACTGTACTTGTAGACAGCATGGTGGCGCAGCAAGTAGCTTTGCCACCTCATATCAATAAGGTTTGATCCTGGGCGTATTTTGCATGCCTGTGTGTGTTTGTACATTGTGTTCATCACATATTCGTCAACCATAATGTTTCCGTTAACTTTATTTCTGAAACTTTTGGAGAGCTAAAGACACCAAAGTTGGTTTTTGGCACCCTTGCACTCTCAAAAATGGTGATACCGAAATGAGTACTTGTTCCTGGGGAGTGGGGGTGGGTTTCTGCGTTCCAGGGGCTGGGGTGGGTTTTTTTTTTGAGAGACAATTGTGCACCTTTAGCTTTAGTCCACCATCTTTCTACCTTATCCAATTAACTACTGACTGCTAACCAGGAATGGTGGTGTAAGGGTTAGGGTTCAAGGCTCATGATCGGGAGGTCATAGGTTCAAATCCCTGTTAGACCCTCACTGTGATAAGATCCCTGGGCAAGGTCTTAACCACAAGTGTGCCTCTGTCCACCCAGCACTATAAATGGGTACCAGCAAAAAACTGGGAAGGTAACTAGCGTCCCATCCTGGAGGAGTTGAACTCCTAGTCGCTTCACCCCACAGAAACTGGGTATAAGCTCCACATAGACTCAGACATAAAGAGCCCAACAGTCTTACTAACTAAGGAACTACTAAACTATGTATTTTTGGCCACCTTTCCTATGCAACTCTCCAAAGAGATGCACAGACTTTTGGGGTTGAAATAGTACAATTTTGTTCCTTCATTTGTTTTACATTATTTTGTACCATCTCTGCTAGTCAAAAGGTGCACTTCTAGTCTCATAAAGAACAACAATGTAAGACTGCTCGAACATTTTTCAAAAGTGTCTCTGTAAGTACAGATATGTTCTTGTTCGTTTTTTAAGTGTAGTTTAATTTCTCTACCTTACTCTAGGATCTTGTTGGATTGCATTTAATTTCTCAATTGCACTGAATTCCACATGTCTTACAGAAAGCCTCTGATTCTTGCTTAGGACCTGAGGACCACTGCCTTTTCTCTGCAAGCCACCCACATTGGTGGTTTCCAATTTTATGGTAAAGTATAAAAGCAACAAACACAGAATGTTCTAGTAAAGTCTCATCAGTCGTTTATGGCTGCCTGAGTGCACTACTGACAGAAGTGAAGCATTTTTTGACGTTTGTAAACTGAATGCATTCATGCTAGATCATTTCTGGATCAAGTAGATCACTCTCTGTGTCATGGGCTATGTTTATATTCTAAATCAAAACTGACACAAATGTATTCTTTTTCAGTGTTTTCAGAGATTCCCATGGTGTTCTCATTTCAAAAACTTACACCATTTTGTTCTTCAAACCACCACAAGCCACCACAAACCTCTTCATGCTGAGTGAAATTTAAAACTCCTTTCAAATTTCTTAAAAACTCGTAGATCTGCTCTTCATTAATTTCCCTCTGCCGCCATTTTGCTTTACTGCAACCCGGCCTCCTGCTTTCATGAATCCATCTCTCAAATTCATGTCTGGCTCATATCCAGTTTGTAAACCACACTGAGAGATTTTCTTCCCTTAACTTTCCTTCATCTTCACCCAGCGCTGCAGATCTGCTCCACTTTCACTCCCTCACACAGACACAGGCTGCCTGAGACGAATACCCTATGGGAGATTGCATTATTCCTACTGATGGTGCGTTAGGTGGTAATATTTGATCTTTGCACATGTGCAGGCCTGATTTAAAGCCTGTCAGCTCTTTCGGACACTGTATGAAAGGAGACAAAGGATTTGAGCTTTTCTTTTTTGGAGTGGGAAAATATGTTTGTCAGGGAATCTTTACCAGGAAGACAAATGTGTGCCCCATACACCCCCCACTGATTTGATTAGCAAATCAATAAACTTTTAATATTTTTTATTAATAAATATTTATCTGGGCAGTGGTGGCCTGGTGGTAGGGTGCTGGATTACTGATCCCAAGGTCGGGGGTTCGAGTCCACTATCAACGGGATGTCACTGCTTTCCCCCCCAATGCAGCTAACTGGGTTATCAAAGGCCAGCCATGTTTCTCATTGTCTATGGTGAGAGGCATGTAAAGAAACCATTGCGGATTTTCGTGAAGAGAAGGCTGCATAGCCATCAGCATGTTTCTGCCCTGCGATGGCCTGGCGAGCTGTCCAGGGTGTACTCTGCCCTCGCCCACAGTCGGCTGAGATGGGCGCCAGCCTCCCCACGACCCTAATAAGGATTAAGCGGTTCAGAAAATGAATAGATGATGAAATATTGATCCGTAATTGGCGGCAGGTGGCGTAGTGGCTAGCAGGTTTGCCTCACAGCAGGAAGGTCTTGGGTTCGAGTCTCTGTGAAGAGTTTGCATGTTCTCCACGTGCTTGCATGTGTTTTCTCTGGATAATCCGGTTTCCTCCCACAGTCCAAATATATGCACATAACCGGTTGTTCCAAATTGCCCCTAGGTGTTTGAATGGTTAGTTTGTGTTTTGCCCAGTGATGGTCTGGCGAGCTGTTCAGCATGTACCCCGCCTTCGCCCAGTGTTGGCTTAAATGGACTCCAGCCTCTCCCATGACCTCAGTAGGATTAACCAGTTCGGCATAGGAGTGAGGTGAAGGAGTTTTCCAGTGACCTGTTCAGGGTGTACCCTGATCAGTGAGTGAATTAATATATTTTTTTAGATTGGACTTGCTCATAAAGTTACTAGAAGTCGGAAAGTGATGTCACAAGTTAATCTGCATATTTACTGAGTCATCACAGTCATTTGCATATCATGTGAAAGGAAGCTTTCCTGAAGAGAAAACCGATAGAACCCAGATTTACTGGAATATTAAACAATGGTAATAGAAAAGGACATGAGTCAGTTTCATTATTCATGTTCAACAAGAATCATAACAATAATAGGGCAGTTTTTATATATAAATCTGCAGTTGGGTCAATCAGTCTGAATGAACAATCATCCATCCATTCATTATCTCTCAGGGGAAGATGGAGCCAATCCCAGCTGACTTAAGGTGGCAGGCGGGGTTACATCTAAACAGATTTTCAGTCTATTACAGACACAAACATCCATTCACACTCACATTCACACCAATGGGCAGTTTAGAGTAGCAAGTTGACCTAATGTGCATGTCTATGGATTGTTGGAGGAAACCAGAGAAGCCAGAGGGAACCTACAAAAAAACAGGAAGAACATCCAAACATCATAAGGAAAGGCTCTTGGCTGAGATTCAGACTAAGAACTTGTAGCTTTAAATCAATAATTCTCTATAAACAATTAGCAAATCCCTTCCATGTAACCTTTCACAGTTATCCCATCAAGCATTGTGTAGACTCTACCTTACGCATCATGCACATGTAGTGCTTCTTTTATATTTATTCTAGTGTACAAATAAGTCAGCGCAGAACCTCATGTGTTCTGACCTGGTTCTAGAGGTACAGTATGACATTCAACACCATTGTACTTATCTATTTTAATCGGACAGCAGTATTCAGTAAAATTCAACTTGATTTAATTGTTTGGGTTTAATTGTGTCTCGTTCTTGCTGCTGTATCGGATTGTGCATGTGCTCCTCAGGTGCAACACGTTAAAGAGCTGTAACGTCTTTAACAGAAAACACATGCACATACCAGCATCTATATCTGGCCGTGGGTTTTGGTTTGAACCGCATTTACGATATAAACTTAATTGAAGTGGCGGTAATTGTCTAGGATTTATTGTGCAGAGAAAACAGTTGGGATTCGGCCAGACCACATGCAGGGACCTTTTTCAGCAGCTCATTACAGTAAAACTGGGGAACAGCATGCCTCTGCATCGGCCAAAACAAGGCCCGAGAAAACCTCACGCCTTTTGGAATGTGGGGGATGCTGAAGCCGCTGTTTTTCAAAGTCTTTTATCATGGTTTTAATCATTATATAATCTCCATAAATGTGTATCAAGCAAGCTAAAGGGTGAGTTCCAGCAGGAGCAGGACATCAGGACATCAGGAGCAGGAAGGATCTTTAATAGCTCTATGTGTACCAGACCAGTGTAGCCTATTAAGAGCCAAGAGTATGCTGAGTATTGCCTATTAAAGAAGCTACAGCTCAGTGCTGTGACCAAACTATTCAATATCACATACAGTTACACTGTTAATGTTACAAAAGTTACAAACTTGTCATTCCTGAATGTTGTTTCTCCAGCATTTGAAAACTAACATTTAATTCAAGAATCAAACTACTGGGCAAAACTGTGCCATAGTGGTTAGCAAGGTCCTGAGTTTGGCCCTAAGTTGGAGCTTGCATGTTCTACCTGTGTTTGCGTGGGTTTCCTCAGGGTACTCTAGTTTCCTTCCACAGCCAAAAGACATGAACATTAGGCTAACTGTTAGTTCCAAATTGCCCCTGGGTGTGAGTGTGAATGCTTGTGTGAGTGTTGGCCTTGCAATGGACTGACAAGCTGTTCAGGGTGTACCTTTGCCAGAGTCAGCTGAAATAGGCTCCAGCCTCCCTGTGGCCATAGTAGGATAAAGTGGTTCAGCAAATGAATTAATGAATCCAATTACTGCAAAATATTTTTTGGCACAGTTAAATGACTACATACTTTTTCTTCTCCCCTCATTCCAAATCTCATTTCTTGCTTATTATTTTATCCATACCCACTGGATATGAGCATTTGCAAATTCTGATTGGCTAATCCACTACTAGGATATCACCGCATAAACTATTAGTAGGTACGTCACCAAAGAAAAAATAAAACGAAAGCAGTCACGTCTTGTGCTCAGCTAAATGCTAACATTAGCTAGCCAGCTCTTCATTTGATTCTAGAATTATACCACGAAAATGACAAAATTTGGAATGAAAGAATACATATATATATATATATATATATATATATATATATATATAAATTCTGTTTGTTTATTTATTTATTTATTTTACCAAAAGGGACTTTATTGGCATTCTGTGAGAAACAGGCATTGCCTAATGCCAGTGACTGGGGAGAGGCCATCGTAACAGGTTTGCCACATTCTGCAATCTTCTGTAAAGTATTTGTTGGTAGGAACGTATATAATTTAATTTTGAAGAAAGTTTATAAGAACTAAAATAAACATATGCTATATTTCTTACAGGTTAATTGATAGAATAAAATAGTTACTCCACTCCCTCTGCTCAGATGTGACTAATAGCCAGCTTGTCTAATGTCTTCTGAGCTATGACTTCATATCTGATGAGAGGTTGTGGAATAACTGTTAATGATGTTGCTGGTGTTGAACTTTAAACTTTATAGTTTTCACTGGAGTGGATAATGTAGCTAATAAAAATCTACAGACAATGTGATTTCTGGTCATTAAACACAAAGAACAAAACTTGAACATGCAGATGAACATTGGAACCTTATTAGGTGGTCATCATGAACACCAACAATTTGCTCCAAAAAATATCCCCCATATTTCACCTTTAAACATATAAGTACACTCACACTCTCTCTGTGATTTTTCAAAGCAGTTTTTTTTTTAATTATTATTAATTTTATTTATTTTTACTTCCAAATGTGGTAACGGCTTAATTATGCCATTTGAAAGTAATATCTGAAGGTCTGGGTTTATATTTATGGAAAAGAAGCATTAGAATTTTCAATTAATCTGTTCCTGTACTTTTGGACATGATGAATCCAGGCAGTACATTTTTATGTCTATGGCATATGTTCATTCATTCATTAATTTTCTCAACCGCTTAATCCTAATTAGGGTGGAAGGGAGGCTGGCGCCCATCTCAGCCGACTCTGGGCGAGGGCAGGGTACACCCTGGACAGCTCGCCAGGCCATCGCAGGGCCGATGGCATATGTTCTATGCTCATAACTTCATAAGTCTTCATATATTTATGAGCTAAATTGTTTGACCTGCGAGATGGTTCTTCCGTTTTTTTTTTTTTGTGTATGTATGTATATATATATATATATATATATATATATAATTGTTGATATGTAATGTTAATTAAGACCATACTGAGTCCATATCATAATAAATAGTTCCTGTAGTTTTTACAGCTAAAAATGTGAACTTATGTCTAGATATTTTGTTATATTAAGGAACAATGAAAATAAATAAATAGTCTAATAAAACATGGAAATGCCGTTGATAGATCATGTGTTAAAATCAGTTATTGAAAAATAAACACAGGAAAATGCACAACATGTGTGAAACCTACATAACTTGTGAAGTGTCTAAAAAAGCTCACGTGTAAACATCACGTTTGTTTCAGGTTATTCATTCAAGTTCTTTAAGCTGCTGGTATACTCTTTAATCTATATCTTTTACATTAATGCATTTCAGGTATGATAAAAGAATGAAATTTTTTGAAGAATGAAAATAATTTAATTTTTTGAAGAATGAAAGTTGCCCTGGAACGGACTAGCCAGCAATTCACAGAAGCACTGGGTTTTGTGTGTGTGTGTGTGTGTGTGTGTGTGTGTGTGTGTGTGTGTGTGTGTGTGTGTGTGTGTGTGTGTGTG
>JAQMYF010000023.1:15833877-15862699 GCA_030014195.1 Neosilurus mollespiculum | reverse complement strand
TGTGTGTGTGTGTGTGTGTGTGTGTGTGTGTGTGTGTGTGTGTGTGTGTGTGTGGATGCGTGTGTTTGTGTGTGTGTGTGTGTGTGTGTGTGTGTGTGTGTGTGTGTGTGTGTGTGTGTGTGTGTGGGGTGTGTGCGTGTGAGTTCCATGCAGTAATTTTGAGTGGTTGCACGTAAAAACTTCATCTGTGTGTGTGTAAAAAGGCCATACGAACGCTGTATTGGTGAGGGTAATACATTCAGTTTACTGCTTTGATCTGAAAGAATTAATGACACAGATCAAGCTGTCAGCCCGGCCACTGCTGATCGAGTCCAGATGAGGCACTTTGACAGCCTGGTGCCCTTGTAGAATGTGGGGAGAGAAACAGAGTGAGAGAGAGGGAGAGAAAGAGAGACTGTCAAGTTATTGTACATACTCTGTATGTGTTTGTGTGTGTGTGTGTGTGTGTGTGTGTGTGTGTGTGTGTGTGTGTGTGATGTCATTTTATATCTCTACCTGCATTATTGCATGTGCGCCTCTGTAAAACGTGATACACATACACATTTGCTTGCTAATGAAACCATTCTATAATTTAACATGATTACCCAATAGGAAGATTAAATGAAAATAATGTTTTGGATGAATGTAATAAATCCTTCTTTAACAGTCAAACAGTTAAACACAAACCCCAATCTTGGCATCTAACGAGCCAAAATGGCAAAAACTCACTCAACACATCCATGCAAACACAGTGATCCGGCAAAGTAGAATCGAGGATTACTGCAGGAATGAAGCGCAGACTATTAAAGGACTAATACATTGATAATGATTTTAATTGATTTAGCAGGTAGCAATAAACTATGAGAATGTTGATGAATATTTGTAAACATTGTTTTTTCTTTGTTTTGTTTTGTTTTGTTTTTGATTGTTTGGTTTTTTTTTCCATGATTTTTTTTTTGCTCATGACATTTGCATTCTGTGCTTAAACTGTACTTTACTGTCCAACTTTTAGAGGGATTAAAGAGTTCTGCACATTTCAGGTTGGGCTCCTGCCATGTTCTTTCAGTTCCTACTGTACAACAGAAAGCAGGATTCATACATTCATCTTTAATAAATCTTTTTGGTCAGGATTACAGTGGATCCAGAGCTTATCCCATAAGACTTGGAGATGTATGCCATTTCATACACCAGTGTATTGCAGGGCATCATGAACACCCATTCTGCCAATTTAGCATAACCAGTCCTTCTGACCTGACTGTTTGTGGGTCCAGGGAAACTCAGGATCCCAGCAGAAAACCATGCAGACCTGGGTAGAACCTGCTGGAGAGAACTCCACACTGACCTGACCTTTATTATGTCTGAATTTGCAGAAAAAAAGCCTACCTTGAGACAGGAATATAAAATGATCTTGGTTTAGGAACAAAGCAAGTAAATCTGGAGACACAGAAGGTATATTTGGCTCTGATTCCTCCTGTAAAGTTCCCAAGTTTCTGAAATTGTTCCGGTGGAAACTTGCAGTCCTTCCTCCAGGTCTCTCCTGAACCCTCTCAGGGGACACTGCTCGAATCCCAAAGCATTTGACAGCTGTAAATCATAACTCTGTTGAATGAAATGAAAAAAAAAAAAGATATCCCAGCATCCCTCAGTGCATATTAAATTAGTTTCCACAACAGCGACTGGAAATTGTCTGTGCACGTGCATTCCTTACACACACAGGTTTGTCTTACTGACCTCTGAGGACCTTCCACTGATATAATTATTAATGCAGCAAATTAATATCATGTCACACTTAAATCTGACACTAATTCCAACTTTAACCATGCAAAAGGAATTATTTTTACGCTTTTATTTGAAAACAAATTACATAAAATCAAATTAATGCTGAGTTCTGACAAGTCTAAAGTGTCCGATATTCAGGAGCTTTTCAGTGATTTTTTTATGACTACTTTGAATCTCAGTCTTTGTTCTTTGTTCAAACTCCAAATAAGAAACGACCAGGACTAACATGCATTCCTTTCTTCTTTACAAGGTCCTATGGTATCCACCTGGATCCCACACTTGACCCTTTTGGCCACTTTAGGCTCTCAAAGGTTAAGGGGTCACCTTTAAATTTCCCCTCACATCTGAAAGTCTGACCCTTAACAGATGCCACTTTTAGGACTTAATAGACCTGTCACCGTAACAGGGCGTCAGATTTCTCTTATTTGCTCATAAAACATGAGAAAGCTCAGCAGCGTGGTGGTATCGAGGGGACAAACGCTGCTCTGATGCCGTAAACATTTCAGCCAAAATTAAGCACAGATGATGGCCATATATAATGGCTGAGCTCTTTAAAGTGTAACTTCAATCCCTGGCTCTGAGCCTAACTTTACCCACTGCATAATTTTGCTAAATAAAATGAGCTGGGGGATTAAAGGGAACTAAAGAATGGGTGGGGTTGGACAGGGATGGGGATAACAAGTGAATAACAAGTTTTGATCAGTACATATTTAAAATGAACACAGTTTCACATGAAAAGCACTGTTTTCTCTTGGAATTAAAATGCAATCTGCCAAGATTTAATTCTAAAACCGGTCCCTTAATACTGTTCATAAGTGTCAACAAACCCTGCACCGGGCATGATGATCTGGAGAGTGTAAACATAGTGTGCATGCCATCTGGGGGAGAGAATGCAGAAGTATCATCAGTGAACGTGAGCAGTGAAAAATCTTAGTTTTAGCAAATTAATCATTTGATTGTGATTATTGGCTCAAGCAATAAAAGTAAACATGAATCAAAGATGCACTATATTTCGAGTTGATGTAAAATAATTGTTTCTCTGGTCACACAGTTTTGTTATTATTTGTTACAGAACCAAAACAAGATGTAAACCAGGTGAATAAGAGATACTAAGCACGTGAGCCAGGATGGTTTCAGGTGGTAAACTTTTGTATTCAGACAAAATTAACTGATTATGGGAAATAAAACACATAATGGCTCATGGTTGGCTAGTTTTAAAGAGCATAAACATCCTGTTATATAGATAAATTACATAGAAACAGTTGACTCTACACCAGCATGGGCCTTGTTTTAACAAGGATATGGTGTTTCAGGTCATTTTTAAACCCTAACATACATTTTTTTTGCATTTGTGTATTTTAATGTACTTTAGTTAACAGCTAAAACACATATTTAAGAGTGAGTACCACTTTAACCTCTCAGGGCTCAGGGAAATGTATTTGAATCTACAGCTCAGACATAGCATTTAACTAATAAGCAAAATGAATGATTTTTTTCAATTTATGAACTGCTTGGCACAAAAACAAGATGTACAGACCTTACTGACTTTCCTTCCACAAATTCCATCACTATATTACACTGAATAAAATTAGATTTTTTGGGGTGTTTTATGGGGTGTTTTATTGAACACAAATTCTTCACTTCATATAAATTCCAGTGTCTTTGTTCATTTATTTAACTAGAATTCATACACATGAATTTAGATGAATCCAGGCAGTACATTTTTATGTCTATGCCACATGTTCTACACTCATAACTTCATAACTCTTTATGCATTTATGAGCTATATGGTTAGGGTTAGGCAGTGATGTATGGTGTACAGAACCAGGATGTTCATCAGTACACATATGATTTAACACAACAACTAATTCCTCAAGGTCAATTTTTTTGTTGAAAAATGAAGGAAAATATTCTAACTGTAGGTTGGTTCCTGTTTGTTTCTTTTATATAGTTGTAAATATGTCATGTTAATTGTGGAGAAATAGTTAATGGAGAGTTAGTGGAATGACATTAATCAATTCTATTTTTTCAATCCATTCCAAGGTTTGCTGGATCATTTATTTATTTCTGCTACACTATGTTACATTAGATTTGATTAAAAGTGCTTTATTGGCATAAAATATAAAAGAAAAGGAGAACATGAAAGAAAAATGGTGCATTAAAAATGATGTATTACATAAGTTTATTCCTTGTAGGGATGACACTCCTCCACACTACTGCCATAAGACATTTTTGGAAGATTTAGCTAGATTGAACTTTACACAAAGGCCATGATTCTAAAGAGTTACATGTTGGAGAGAATTGGTTCAGAGGAAGAGTTAGAAGCACATGCTGCCCTCATTATGGTAAAACAGGAGCCACAGTAAAGCAAGCATGACCTCCAGTACTGCTGTATCACGCTGTAAAAATTCACTTCTAATGAGGTAATGAGGAGAATTAAATGATAGGATGGATGGAAATTTGGAGTGTGTTGTGTGTGTTTGTGTGCAAATATCTTTTTCACTTCTGATACAGCAACCCACCAACACTCAAACCCCTTCTCTGAGCACATCATGTCAACAGGCCTGAACACATGTAAGTAATTCTAAGAACACAGGCCTGGAGCTGAGCACAAACTGTGCAGATTACATCTCTGATAACGGCATTTTCAACAAGCTGCTTCTCTTTTTCTCTATTACAGATCAGTACAGACGAGTCTCATGGGAGCGACTGAAGTCATGATTACGCCTGAGATGAGAGAGGTGTCAGTCACACTCCACTGGAACACTTTGAGGTTTCAGCAACAATTACATCATTGTAGGGAAAAGACTTTAAATTGAAGTTGAGTCTGATGAGATAGAGTCAGAGTTGTGTATATATGGTACATGATCTAGGCCTTCCCATGGCCATCAGCATAGGAGCGTGGTCCTGAAACTCATTCCTGGTTCACTAGAGTGAGGTTTGGTATTTTACCAACTCAAAAACAACACATAGTGATTTCAAAATGGCAGCTAAACCCGTTCATTCACTCACTCATTTGCTGAACCTCATAATCCTACTACTAGGGTCGCAGGGAGGACTGATGTTTCAGATGACACTAAATAAAGGTGGGGTACACCCTGTACAGCTCGCCGGACAACTGTAGGGCAACTCACACTCAACCATTCACACTCACATCCAGACTTTTGGTGAATTAGGAACAGCCAAAAGTACATGACTTTGGACTGTGGGAGGAAGCCGGAGTATCCGGAGGAAACCCAAACAGGCATGGGGAGAACATGCAAACATCACAGAGAAATGCCCTAGCCCGGGAATCCTACCCAAGACCTTCTTGCTGTGAAGCGGACTTGCTAACCACTATGCCACTGTGCTGCCCAGCCAAACCCTCTGTGATTACATTGTTAGGTTTTTAAGTAATTGGAGACTACACAAATTTCATCAATCATCAGTCCGTCTTCCTTAGAGCAGATTTAATATTTTTGATGATTAATGCATCATTGGTTCTTTGCTTCTAAAAGTATGTGATTGTGAGTAGAACATTTTCATGCTTGTAGCTGATTAATCGAGTTTCATTAGTCAACTCAGTCCTCCGCATGCTTTCTGATACTACTGATAATCTCTCAGTTGTTGCCCTTTCTGACATGCAGACATGTCAAGTAGTTTACATACTTTACTAAGAGGCTGTACAAAGACGTGCACAGTGTAATAGTGTAATAGAGTACAGTGTAATAGTTGCACACTATCTGTATTCTCTTTCAGGTCTGAATTTTGAAGTTTTCCCATTAAAAAAAGAAAATGTCAGTCATTACTATTAGTATCTTTATTAAATTCATTATTGCACTGATGTCAAACTATTGACAATATATAACCATAATATAATAATAATAATTCATTGTTTGAGAAGTGTTTTGGGAATGGTGGTGTATTCTCATGTAATAAAGCTATAGATTACTCACAATTATCAAAAGTATAAAATGTAAAAATAGCTAAAGGTTAAAGGTTAAATAAGATTAAAAAACGTTATTCGGTTTAGTGAAAGTGTCATCATATTTTAACTGCAGGGGTGCCAGTAATCCTACTAGTGTCACAGGGAGACTGGAGCCTATCTCACCTGACACTGGGCAAAGAGACGGTACACCCAGATACACCCTGAACAGCTCTCCAGACCATCGCAGGGCAAAACACAAAACCATTCACACTCACATCCACACCTTGGGGCAAAATTAAATAGCCAATTAACCTGGTGTGTATGTCTTTGGTCTGTGGGAAGATAAAAATTTGTACTATTTATTAGGCTGAAAAACGTCTGAAAAAAATCTGGGCATTATATAGTATAACATCAAATATCATACTGATATACTTTATATCAAAGTTTTAAATGGTGCAGTGGTTAGCACATTCACCTCACAGCAAGAAGGCCTGGGTTCGATTCCCGGGCTCGGGTGTTTCTGTGCGGAGTTTGCATGTTGTCCCCGTGGTCGAGTGGGTTTCCTAATTAGCAGTTCCAAATCGTCCCTAGGTGTGAGTGTGTGTGTTGGCCACACATAAAACTATTCACTGCAATGGTCTGGCGAGCTGTTCAGGTTGTACCCTGCCTTCGTCAAAGTCGGCTAAGATTGGCCATCCACCCCATAACACTAATTAGGATTAAGTTGCTTAAAAAATGAAGGAACGAATGAATGAATGAACACAATGCACACATTATCACGTGTTTCCGTAAAGTGTGAAAACTCGAGAAAACATCAAAAAAAAAAAAAAGAGAAAATGTATTTAATAAATTTTGCTGGACGTGAAATAACATTTTGGAGATATTTTACACCCCTTTATACTCAGGAAATGGTTTTACCCAGATTTCCCTCCTCAGCAGCTGGGAATGGTACTTCCTTGGCAACCGTTGCTATGTTGTGGAGTTACAGCTTAACAGATTTCCTGAGAGACTGAAAAGTTCTTGAACAACAAATAATTTGCGAATTGTAATATTTACAGGTGATAAAAGGTATGCTTTGAGAAATATTGAGAAAGTAGTGGATGTTAGGAGGACATTTTGTTTGTGTATAAATTGATAATTTTAATACATTTGGAAGGAATTGATGAAATGTAACACACCTGGCTAATGTTTAAGTTTCATTAAGTTTCATTTTTCAATTCATTTCTTAAACATTTCATGTAGTCTGGAGAGTACATAAGTTGCATGGAGTTATTTTAATTCAGTTTAGTTCTGTTGTATGTGTATAGCACTTTTTACGAATGACATTGTCACAAAGCAGCTTTACATACATTAGGAAATCAAATTTGTTGAAAAATTGAAACTCATGATTTTAAACATTTTTCTATAAACCCTATACATCTCTAATGAGCAAGACTGTGGCGAAGGTGGCAAGGAAAAACAGCCCAGACAGCACGCGGAAGAAACGAGCAGAACCAGACTCGAAGGGCAAACCTCATTTCGGTGAGACCAGATAAAAATACAAACCATGTAGCAGAAACTTGTCTAATTGGTTATCTTATAGCTGTAATGATAATTGTTGTCCTAAAATATTTTAGTACAAGAGTTTATATTACCAGCAGTGAAAGTCATCTTCAGAGTTGCTGAGTATAAATATAGTCTATATGGAACATCATCAGCAGGAGCAAGGGGCTTCTAAGATGAGAACTCCAACCAGTAGTAGCACATCACAATAGATCACAGGATTTAGAGAGCAGAAAGATCAGGATCACTGTTATCTCAGAAGTAGCACGTGTACCTCAACAAAAACACACACACACACACACACACACACACACACACACACACACACACACATACACACACACACACAGGTATGCTCATAACTGTTTTGGTTAAAGAAGAGAGTCTATTAGTGCTGAGTGTAAGCAGGGACTCCAGCATGACTGACTCTGACAGGATAAATAAAAAGGGAGAGCCAGAAGGAAGACACACATGAAGGCACCCTGTGACATAGGGCAATCAGCCACTCTACAGTCGATTTCTGTCCATTTCTAGACTATTCTAATTTGTCTACAGTGTCATGTGAACTGTCATTAAACTATTCCACACCTGTTGTATCTTATTAACCATATTTCCGTTTCACTCTGACTGTTAGGAAAATGGATCCTCAGAAAATGCAACAAACCCTTTCTCAAGGATCTGGTACCTTCCTTCCACAACCTCCTGATAACCCCAGGTCAGGAGAACACAGGGCAAATCCACTGCAGCGCCATAAGAACAAACTGCCCCCCTTAAGGAAATATCGCCGTGGAGAGCAGAGCACATCAGCAGCTACACCACATGTATGTGTAAAACTGTCCAATTTCTGCCTCTCAGTAAAGTACAACAAGAAAAACCTGTTACCTTCCACCCAGCTGTGTACTGTAGTATATGATGTAACATATTACTGGTAATGCACTATATCTAGTGTTGTTTCATATACCAGTCAAATTTATAATCTTTGAATACTGTTTGAATATTATTTCAGAGACAGGGGTAGGCAGTTTGTTGGAATCTGCAACCTCACCGCTAGATGTCACTAAATCCTACATAGTTCATCTTTAAATTCAGATGGTGAATATAAAAAATATAGCTCACTCATCACTTACTCATTTGTCACAAATTTTGTAAATGTTTAATCCTACTAGAGTTACAAGGAGGCTGGAGCCCATCTCAGCCGACACCGCGCAAAGGCGGGGTACACCATGAACAGACCATCGCAGAGCTAACACACACACACACACACACACACACACACACACACACACACACACCTTGTGGCAATTTGGAACAGCCAGTTAGCCTGATGTGCTTGTCTTTGGATTGTGGGGGGAAACCAGTGTACCTGACGGAAACTCACGCTAACACGAGGAGAACAAACTTCACACACGCCTTCATCACGCCTGGGACTCAAGCCAAGGTTTTTCTTGCTGTGAGGTGGACGTGCTAGCCACTTAAAAAACTTAGGAGTAATAATAAAATGAATAGACATTTGGTATAACTAAGAACCTTTTGTGTGGGAGTAAAATAACCAAATTTGTATAAAACGCATAATTAATGTTGTGGCTTAGTAAGAATGGATGTCTTGTTGCTTGCTGTGGTGGTTTGTCTACCCTGGCATTGTTTCATTTATATCTCCCTTTCCAATAGAACAGGATCGAGGAGTATAACAAGGAAGCGCAATGAAAGCAAAAATAATACTGTTCTTTTACTCTCTGTTACTGTGTCTGTTGGACAAACTTTTACTGTCTGTATTTTAATCACTGACAGGGTGTGCTCTGTGTGTTGTTGTATACAGCGCCCTGTGATGCAGCCCAGTTTACTGCGGCAGTCTGGCTTTGACTCAAACACTTGGAAAAGTAAAACTGTTCAGTTTCATTGTATTACATCATTTTAAAGAACAGTTATATCATTAGTGTTATTATTATTACTATTATTATTATCATCATCATCATCATCATCATTATTATTTTTTTATTATTAGTTGTAGTATTTATGTAAATCTTTGTCTCCTCCTGTGTTTCTTCTCTTGTAGCAAAGGGAAGGTCCTTCCAGACCCCTGCTGATCTGTTCAGTATTATCCAGAAGGACTGTCATAGACCAACCACCCAGATCCTGCAGCAGATGGACTTTCCCTCAGGAGCCTACATACCTAAAATTCAGCTGTCCTTTGGCTTGTCGCGCAAGATTGAGATTGAGAAGTGAGAAAAGTTAGCAGTGAGAGCATGATTATGCGACTAGGCAATAATTCTTTTATTTTGATTTTTGATTTTGAGTTTAATATACTGTATTAATCCCACAAGGGAAATTATTGCCTTTGCATTTAATCCATCCAAAGTGAGCACACACACACGTTATCAGTGAACACACACTCGGAGCAGTGGGCTGCCACACACATTGTGAGCAGCTGGGGGTTAGGTGCCTTGCTCAAGGGCACTTCAGCCATGAAGATGAAGGAAGGGAAGGTGCAGCTCACTCCCCTACCGCCACACATTTTTCCTGCTGGTTCGAGAATCGAACCAGCAACCTTTTGGTCCCAAAGATTAAGTGACTGGGTTTTAAATAGGAGAGGTGATTATTGGGGTACTTATTTCTAAATTATCACTGTCTGTTAATAACTTTTTAGCTCCTGCCATCATTAAAGCGGAGAGGAGAGGGAGCTCACCGTGATCTGGTTTCAAGGTCACAAGTTTTCTTTATTCAGCTTCTGAAGAATTGTTAGTGTGATAACTTTGGAAGGAAATGACTTACAATCACCAAATTTAGTGGATGGGATCTTTATTGTCCACTTTTGCATGAACAATGATCAGTTTAGCAGCAATTATAGAAAAGTACACAAAAGATAACTAAAGTAACTACACTAAGCTGTATATGTGCATCTACAAACACATATATACACATACCTATATGTACACATATGGACACATGTACATACATATATCCTCTATGTATGCAAACACATATACATCTGTCCACATATTCACACATTTAGAGACATACACAGAAGGGTGCATGATATGTCAAAGTTGCATGGTATACACAGGGTGAGAGGTAGAGCTTTTTAATCAAAAGGTGCATGATGCTAAAATGCTATATGATGTTTGAGACCTGGTCTAAACATGAGTATTGCACTTAAAGAGTAATATTGCACTGTCCAGGAAGATGGTCTGAATGATGGTTATTCAGTCAGTGTGTATGTGACGGTGGTGGTGATGGTGGTGGTGGTGGGGTCACACGATTACCGATAGTGGGTAAAGGCTGTTCTTGAGTCTGTTAGTTTTTGTTTTTAGTGTCCTGTACCTTTTTCCAGACAGGAGAAAAGGGGGTGTCCAGGGTGTGTGGGGTCCCTGATAATTCCACTGGCTCTCCTCCGAAGTCTGCCAGTGTAAATGTCACTGAGGGGGGTAGTGTAGTTCTGATTACCCGCTCTACTGTCCTCATCACCCACTGCAGGGCCTTTCTGTCCTCTGCAGTACAGCTGCTGAACCACACTGTATAGCAGTAGGTCAGGAGGCTCTCGATGGCAGAGCGGTAAAAGTTTGTCAGTAGAGGTCAGGGTAGGAGGGCTTGTCGGAGTTTTCTGAGGAAGTACATCCTTTGTTGTGCCTTCCCCACCTGGTGAGAGATGTTTGTGGTCGGCAGTTATGTGGACTCCAAGAAACTTCACTGAACACACTCAAGACACTCCACCCTCTCTACCTCCTCTCCATCAATATAGAGGGCAGAGTGCTCAGTTTGTTTAGATCTCCTGAAGTCCATTATCATCTCCTTTGTCTTGGATGTGTTAAGGTCCAGGTTATTGTTGTCGCACTCTCACTGCAGATGCCAGACCTCCTTCCTGTAGTCTGTGTGGAGGGCTGCATTATTGGCATCCTCTGTTGACCTCTTTGCTCTGTATGCAAACTGATGTGATTCAAGATCAGCAAGGATGGCAGCCTTAATGTGAGACAAGTCTTTTGAAACATTTGGTGATGATGGGGGTTTGGGCAATTGGGCGATAGTCACAGGCAGCTCTGTGCTCTTTTTCGGCATAGGAATGATGGTGGCTGTCTTGAGGCAAGTGGGAACCATACACTACTGTAGCGAGAGGTTAAAGATGGTGGTAAAAACCCTGCTAGTTGATCTGCACATGTTTTAAGTACCCTTCCTGTTACTCCATCTGGACCAGTGGCTTTCCTCGCATTGACACTGTGGAGGGTGGCTCTGATCTGGTGCTACCGCAGCAGGATGGGGTCGTTGCCCCTTTCTCGAAGAGCAGGACAGGTGCGTGCCTCTCTGTTGTGTTGGTTGAAGCGAGCAAAGAACTGGTTCAGGGTGTCTGGTAGGGTGCTTTCCGAGCAGTCCGCTGATGTGTGCGTGTCCACATATTCCTGGCGTTCTTATTGTCGAAGTGTTCCTCGATGTGTTGTTTATATTTGCGCTTGGCTTTTTTGATGCCTCTTCGCAGGGCCCGGCATGCCTCTTTGTAAGCTTGCTGGTCTCATGACTTGAAGGCATCATCCAAGGCATGCTCCAAGCAGTGTGTGCACCTCACTGTTGAACCACGGTTTCTGGTTCGGGAACACTTTAACAGTCCTCGTTGTGGTCACATTCTTAGTGCAGTAATTTATGTAGGAAAGCAGAGCTGATGTGTGACCCTCCAGGTCTGTCTCCTCAATATTCCCCAGTCTGTAGATTTGAAACAATCCTGTAGAGCTGCAGTGGCTTCCTTCCCTCCCCCACACCTGAACTGTGTATAACTTGTATGTACATATACATATACATATATTTATATATATATATACAAGCAGACGAGAGATTCTGTACCACTGTGTTGTATTTTCCATTCTTCAAGTGAACTCAGATTTTGTTGATAACTCCACATATGATCATTCAAGAAGACACTTTAAAAAGAAGAAAAAACATTCATAACTCTAAATGTGAGGTACTCTGTATGACCAAATGTATGTTTACACCTCAGTACTCCAGACCGGTGTCACAAAGTTGGAAGCCCACTCTTCGATGGACTGTCTTTGTATGCTGTAGCGGTAGTTTCCTTTCATTGAAACTAAAAGAACAAACCTATTCCAGCATGACAATGCCTCTGTGCACAAAGTGAGTTCCATGAAGTACCATGGTGTACCAAGTACTGGAAGAGCTCGAGTGACCTGCACGAAACCCCCTAAACACCTTTGTGATGAGCTGGACCACCGACTGCACCCCAGACCACTTCATCCCAACATCAATTCCTGACCTCTACACTTATGCTATTGTCAATGACTGAACACAAATCCACACAATGATGCCCCAAAATTGAGTGGAAATCCTTCCCAGAAGTGTGAAGCTTATTATAACAGCAAAAGTGTAAATAGATCTGGAATGAGATTCCAGACAAGAAATATAAGTACTGGGTATTATGGTCAGGTGTCCAAAAACATTTGACCATGTAGTGCATTTTTTGTGATCCGAACATTTTATAGAAAATGGTGTCCCATTTTCCACATCACACACTGTACCTGTTACTGAAATTCAAAACCATTCAGGGTGGGATAGCGATCCTTTTTTCTCTTGAAAGATTCACAAGTCAGTTTTCCACCAAGAAACTCAAGCAGAAGCATTTTTTATTAAATACAGTTAAATTAGTGTCCCAGATGATTTTGGATAATATGGTCTTTTTTTAGGCAGAGACGGGAGTATCAGAAGTTACACATCCCCCATCTTTTGGATGATCTTGGCATTGATTGTCAGCTGGTACCCACAATCATGAGCACTGGAGGTCAACCAGAGATCCCCTGTCTGTCATGGTGTAGCCCACCAGTTGTTAAATACCTGCCCCTGGAGGTTCTTCTTTAATTATTATCACTGTCTTTATCATGTTGCACTAATATTAGTTCATATGTCTAATATTCTTATTCGTTGTTTACTTTCTGCTCATTAACATGTCTTTCCAGATATTTGATAATGAGGAGTTTGATTGCCGCACAGCTGAGGACTGGTTAGCTCTGGGCTGTGAGCAGGGCCCGAGTGACCAAAAACCTGTTCCTGCCAAAGCTTTCCTTCCTACACATGATACGATATCAGCTGGTACAGAACATTCTCAAACCAGAATTCTGTAAAAGGATTTTACAAGCAGACATACAGTATATGTGCCTTTCTCTTTGTGCGTTCTTTGATGTAGAGGAGCAGAAGACAAGTACTTCTGAGTATACGTGGCAGTCTGTCGGGGTTCTAGATTACAGGCCAGAGAAGAAGCAGTTCCTGGTGCAAAAAGCAGATCCCAGTGGCCGTGTAAGAGACAGAACGGGCAAACCTGTTCTGGGTGGAGCACATGGAAAAAAAGGCAAGTGCCAAACAAAAGCGCCGGACTTATTTGACGAAATAGGGTCACCTTTTTTTTCACATGACCCCTTGACTGTGAAGGTTAATCAATTTTTGATGCACACCAGTTATTTGACTATACCCCTTTATCTCAGACCCTCTGCAATCAAATCAGTACTGGGTTCCACGAATCCGGCTTCAGTTCTGCGCTGAGGACCCACGTATCTTTGCTCAGAGGATCCATTTCGCCTGTAGAGCCAGGGACAAGGCCAAGGCTCTTCAGCACTACCATTTGTCTGTGGTCTGCATGCCAATTTGGAGCGGGACCCCGACACTGCCGCCCACCAGCCTCCAGCGCATTAAAACCATCACCCTCAGCACGCCAAGGCTCCAATTTCCACAGTGAGAGACCCAGAAAGTCTTATAAATCACATAATTAATAATAAAACAAAAAATAATAATTAATTTAAAAACTGGTGTAAAATAAATTGCATGTACTATGAATTATGCACCGAAAACTAATATGAACTATGATCATAATTTGGACCGATTAACTTGTTTTATTTTTGAATTTTTAAAGTAGGACGGCACAGTTGCGCAGTGGTTAACACTTTTGTCTCACAGCAAGAAGGTCTGGGTTCGATTCCCAGGCTTGGGCGTTTCTGTGTGGAGTTTGCATATTCTCCCTGTGCTTGCATGGGTTTCCTCTGGGTACTCCGGTTTCCTCCCACAGTCCAAACACATGCACAGTAGGCAATTAGACAGGCTGTTCCAAATCGTCCCAAGGTGTGAGTGTGAGAGTGAATGGTTGTGTGTGTTAGCCGTGTGATACTGGCGAGCTCTTCAGGGTGTACTCTGCCTTCACCAAGAGTTGGCTGAGATGGGCGCCAGCCTCCCCACAACACTAATTAAGTTTAGACTGCTTAGAAACTGAATGATGAATCAATGAACTTTCCAAGTACAGAACCCAACCTTGGTATGGTGGGTTAATAAAATGTTAGGCAATATTATTAAACTTTTCCTAATTTTAACCATACTTATTATGTAGCAAGCAATTACAGCGACTGCATACATATACATATGTGCTATTTGTTGAGTAAATGTCTTGTATGCTTATTATATGTGTGTATTTCTGTACAAAACAGTTTGCAGCAGTGTGTGGACCATCTAGAAAAAGAGGTTCACCTGGAGTATGCTCGCACCATGAACCAAATGACCTTTGATAAGATGGTAAAGGCCAACCCTGAAGAGTTTTCTTATATCACACTGCCTGAGAAAGAACCAGAGACTGTGCCAGACAAAGGTGTGTGTGTGTGTGTGTGTGTGTGTGTGTGTGTGTGTGTGTGTGTGTGTGTGTGTGTGGGTGGGGATTTGGATCTCTATAGACACTGTTACTCTTGTGGAACACCAATGTCACACCCTTGTACAGGTTCTGTGTCTGTTCCGGACTACCCATTTGTAAAGAACCGTGCCAAATTCACCGCCCTCTCTATGCTCACGAAACCAGAAGTGATCTCTGCTTTGTCTACCATTCGAGCTGAGTGTAACAGAGTGGAAGCCATGAGCCTCTTTCATATCACCTCAAGCAAACCTCTACGACTAGAAGAGTTTGAGCTGGCGCAGTCACAGATGCACACACAGGTAACACTGCGCATATGAAAATATACACTACATACAGTGTAATGTGTTCAACTTCCTCTCCCTTCAGGTGCAGCTTTTCCTGCGGGACACCTGGGTCACCAATCTGTGTTATGCCATCCACTCAAGCCTGCGTGATGCTGGTCCTGGCTGGTACAATCTCAGCGAGTCATCCTGGCAGGTGTACAGCATGTCCAAGCTGTATCGCTTGATGACGCAGATACGCTACAAACTACAGGACTCCCTACGATTCTTGGTACATTACTCGCTCACCAGCATGGTTCAACTGGTCTTGGATGCCTGTCACAGTGTGCTGCACTGTCCCCCAGACCTCACCTGGGGTTCTGATCTCATTCACAGTCCCTACAAGTGAGCCACTGTGTTTTTTGTCATTTGTTGAACTTGATGAATCAGGAGTGAGTGGACTATTAAAGGTACAGCTTAATAATACAAATCTGTATAGAGTACTCCTCACATGCTTTTACCTAATGGTGTGCTTACAGACCAAAGAAGAACCCATTGTTTCTTGTGGACCTGATCCTGGACCAGACCGGGGTCCATTACAGCACCTCACTAGAGAAGTTTGAGGCGTCTGTCATCGACTTACTATCCAAAGGAATCCTCTGTACTCATAATCTCCCTCAGCTTGACAAGGTTATCCTCCATCTCCACATGACCAATCAGCTGGGATTCAGATTCACAAGGGTTTATATTTGAGTCAAAGCATCACTGATTACCTGTGTTAGTGCTTAACTGTGTCTCTGGTTCTGTATCTACATCTTAGTTTGTCATGAAGAACTTGTTTATCAGTGGAGATCCACTATTGGAGTCAGTAGGCCTGTGGGAGCCAGCAGTGATGGAGATGAGTGAGAGAATGGGCAACGCCCTGCACCAGGCCACCATTCCTCTCCAGGCCTACGCCCGTGAATACGATTGCTACCTTGAGCTTCACAATTCTGACATCAGCACCTTGCTAAAGTAAAGCTCAGTTTAAACTACACCAGTCACAATAAAATGACTGTAATATGTTTAGTGATGGTCAACAAACCTCAATATACACCAAATAAACAGAATTTTATACCTTGTTATACTACTGGATTGCTTGTATATCACTCACATCTGCACATATATCTGTGTATCTGTCTGGGTCTGCATTCATCTGTGTGTCTACATGCTAGGCTTTACAGTCAGGAGAACATCACACCTCTGAAGGTCAAAGAAGAGGTGATGAAGCATCTACAGGAGGAAGAAATTCTGGAACGATCCCTCCCTTCCACCATTGTGATTGGGCCCTTCATGGTTAATGTGGAAGCTGTGAGAAAGAGCCTGTCTAAAAAACGTCAAGCTTTAGCCAATGCTGTGATCGACTGCCTTGCTCTTACACTCCGCGAGCAAACAGACAAGGTTTCACCGTATTATTACAGTATACTGTACATGTTTGTTCTTTCAGCCCTGGAGGTCTATGGTCTTAAATGTTTAGGGTTGAATGAGAAATTAAAAAGAGGTATGGCTCAGCAGGAGCTTATTTGAAGAAAAAAAATTAAGTAAAAACTTATTGTGTGTTTCAGGCATGCGAAGAGTGCAAGATGATCAGTAGGAGGTTGTATGAGAGACCCAACAGCATTGAGGAGCTGGTAGAGAAGAAAGATTGGATGAAGCAGATCCCCAAACAGCTGAAAGCCCATGAAGTAAAAGTGATTGAATTGTTTTTAGCAAAATGGATGGTTATGCTGTTCAAATCTGTATGATTAGGTATAAGTCACTTCTCTCTATTGATCCACTGTTTTACTCCTACCAGTGCTTTTTTATTTAAAAAAACTAATCTGTATACACAATAAGAAAGGGACTAGTACAACAGGCCACATTACTAACTAAACTGAGCATTGTAAACCACTACCTGGGATCATCTTATCACTTAACTTTATGCGTAATTGATTATGAAGACAGTTGCAATGGTTCATGCTGAAGTCTTGCCTCTACAGAGTCTCTAATACATACCCCCCCCCCCCCCCCATGTCCCCTAATGCTGAAATTCACTAACAGGAGATCTTGTCTAAAGCTATGGCTGACTATGAGCTTATGGACGAGTTCTTCTACAATCTCACTGACGAGGATTTCAATATGAAGTACACATTTTTTTTCTAAATCATAATTTAGATTTACCGATTGGACAATGATCACATAAACTCAAACATTCTCTTGTACACTTGATCAAACATACCTTATATGCACAGTGTCTGTTTTTCTGTGTGGTCACTGTACTTATGATATGCTTTTATCATATGAAGATGGACAGCGATAGCCTGGCCACATAAGATCCTAAATCAGATAAAAAATATTCGACTGCAGCATGAACATGATGAGGAACGCTTCCAAAAGATCCAGCTAGTTGAACAGAGTAATTTCCAGGAGCGTCTGAACTCCCTAGAGGTCAGAGCCCAAAACACCTTTGGTTCTCTATATATAATAAATAAATACATTCTGATAATAGCAGGAATAAGGCTTTGTGGTAAAGTGTGTGTGTGTGTGTGTGTGTGTGTGTGTGTTGTAGATGGTGGTTGCAGGCTTTTCTGCCCATGCCGATATTAGTCGTGCACATGAAGTGGCAAACGAAGTGCGTCGGGTCGCAAAGCAGCTGAAGGAGTGTCAGGGAATGGCAGAGCTTTACAACAAACGTGATCGCCTCTTGGGCCTCCCCATGAATAGCGTATGTTTTTTCTTAAACCCTATTACATATCACAGCATGGCCACATCAATGCAATGCTGGAACACATTTTAGAAAATATTTCTCACTCATGACTCAAATCCGGAGTTTGCAGAAAAATACATCTATAATCTATAAATATTGTTTTTCCATTGACCAGTATGACAAGTTACAAAAGCTTCATCGAGATTTTCTGCCTTTCCGGGACCTGTGGATAACCACGTCCGATTGGCAACGCTGGCACTACAGCTGGCTTAATGACCCACTGTCCACTATTGACCCAGAACAGCTAGAGCACAATATCAATGATGCCTTTAAGACCATGCAAAAGTGTGTCAAACTGTTTAAAGACATCCCATGTGAGTAAAATGTTGACACGTCTGAGAAATACTGAGAAGAATAGCTATTCTCATTCATTTGACTTCATTTCACAGCCTGTCAGGACGTGGCGTGTCATATTTGTGGAGTGATCGAGAAGTTCCAGGTGCACACCCCCTTGATTCAGGGCCTGAGGAATCCAGGCATGCGCAACCGTCACTGGACCCTGCTCTCCAAAAGCCTCAACATAAACGTGATGCCCAAATCCAACCTTACATTCTCTCACTGCCTGGAACTCGGCCTGCTTCAGCATGTAGATGAGATCACACGTGTCGCAGAAGTGGCTGCCAAAGAGTACGCCATTGAACAGGTAATGGAACGAAATGAGATTTATGATTAATGATCATTTGTCAAATAATGACCCATCTCTTAAATCTTATTATTAGTAGCTATAGTTTGAAGGTCGACAATAGAAACCTGATTAATCAACACAAATCTTTTGACCAATCAGATCTGAGAACCTAAGAGTGCTAAATATAGTATAAAACTGTTTTAATTCATATTTTCTATTTTCTATGTGGGATAAGGCTCTGGATAAGATGCAAAGCGAGTGGAAGTCAGTCATGTTTGAGGTTATTCCATATAAGGAGACAGGCACCTATATCCTGAAGAATCCTGAAGAGGCGTCCCAGCTGCTGGATGACCAAATTGTGATGACCCAGAGCATGTCTTTCTCTCCCTACAAGAAGGTGTTTGAGGAGAGAATCAGTGCTTGGGAGAGCAAGCTGGGGATGACTCAGGTATAACTGTGATCTTACGAGTATCTTTGACCGGAGAACTACAGTTCTTTACAAGCATGTTTTAATGACCTCCTGTCTGCAGGACGTGCTGGAGGAATGGCTGATGTGCCAGCGCTCATGGCTCTACCTGGAGCCCATCTTCAGCTCTGATGACATCAACCAACAACTGCCTATTGAGGGGAAGAGGTATCAGACTATGGAGCGCACCTGGAGGAAGGTGATGAAGGCAACGCATGATAACAGACAGGTGAATTTTCTGCTTGTTCTCTCCAGCAGCTTTCAGGTAGTTAGAATGTGCAGTGTCTCTGTGTGTTTTATACAGAATTCTAAATGTGGATTTTACTTTAATTTTCATGTGTATACATGTGTATTAATTTATGTAGATATTTATGGTTATATTGTCATACATCTGGTTGTGTGTGTAATCTTTCATATACAGGTAATTGAGCTTTGCCCAGACCAGCGTCTGCTGAATAATCTGAGAGACTGTAACAAGCTGCTGGAGCAGGTGCAGAAAGGGTTGAGTGAATATCTGGAGACGAAACGGGAAGCCTTTCCTAGGTCGGTAGCAAGTAATTATCATCAACACTTCTGGACATGCTGGTATAGAAAACAGTCCATCACAGGGTGGCATGAGGTTGCCAGTTATTTGAAAAACATCCAACAGCATTTATAATGCCTGAATTTTTTTTCTGTGTTTATAACCGGATCTCAGAGGATTTCGGTCTCTGTTAATAACACCGCCTTGAGTGAATAATGCTCAATATCATACTTTAACTCATTCACTCAATCATTCATTTGCCAAACTGCTTAATCCTATTAGGGTTGTAGGGAGACTGGAGCCTATCTCAGCCGACACTGGGTGAAGGCAGGGTACACCTTGAACTGCTTCCCAGACCATCACGGTGCCAACACACACATAACCATTTACACTCACACCTAGGGCCATTTGGAACAGCCAGTTAGCATGGACTGTGGGAGAAAATCGGAGTACCCAGAGAAAACCCACGCAGACATCTCCACACGGGAACACCAAGAACCTTCTTGCTGTGAGGTGGACATGCTAACCACTACACCACCCTGCCATCCCTCACATTATTTATTTTTTAATGGCTTTCCATCAATCAGAAACAAGCACTAATAAATATTGACATCCTTTTAAAGTTATGAGGGTATAGCTGACACATCCTGATGTTTTTGCTTCCTTCATTTTAGATTCTACTTTCTGTCTGATGATGAGCTGTTAGAGATTCTGTCTCAGGCCAAAAACCCAATAGCAGTGCAGCCCCATCTACGCAAATGCTTCGAGAATATTGCACAGGTTAATCTGCCACAAGCCACAAGCTCACACACACACACACACACACACACACAGTTACACACAAATGAACATCATGAAATGTAACTGAGCTGAATTAAATCTAATAAACCTTCTATGATTTCAGGTTTTTTTCTATAAAGCTAAAGTTGTTTCTCTAATGCACAGCTCCAGTTCCAACCGGACCTGCAAATCACACATATGTACTCAAGTGAGGGAGAGGAAGTCCAGATGTTCCTTCCCGTCTGGCCTACTGGGAATGTGGAGAACTGGCTGTGTGATGTGGAGAAGTCAATGAAGATGAGTCTGCGTGATAACATTAAACGTTCCCTGAAGGTTTATCCAGAGGTCAGTCTGTCAGGGCCAGGTCAGAGTTCTCACTATTTCTGCCTTTTTTAAAACATAAAATTATTGATTTAATAAAAAAAACATTTATTGATCATCATTACTGCAAGCATGGAGACACTTGAACATGACACCCTCTAGGTATAGTACATTACACGTTATCTGTGATGTACTTTATAGTTACAGTAACTAATATACACTGCCCAGCCAAAAAAAAGAAAAAAAAATCCAAAAAAACAGTCACACACTAATATTTTCATAGAGTACATTTAGCCTTGATCATAGAATGTAATCTCCATGTTATTGTTGCTCCAGTTGGTCAGGTTGAGGCTCAGCAACATTAATGTGGCAATAAAATGAAGTCAGCTGATGACCTGAATGTACTGAATAAGCAGGTTATCAAATCAATGGACTTTTTCTTCCCTGATGGTAAGGATATAAAATGGGGACTCAAATAATGAAAAAGAGGAGCATGAGGAATCATTTTCACATATGTTTTGGCACCCCAGAGTCCTGACCTTGACCCTAAGTTTTCGGGATGTGCTGGAGAATTTATGGAGTGGTTAAATTTTTCCCTCATCAATTCAAGATGTCGGTGAGAAATGAACCCAACACGAATAGAAATAAATGTTATGTTTGTTGAAACAATGACATGACAATTACATGCTGCAAGCAAGGATAAAGGTGAAACAACAACATATTCATGTGTGCGACCCTTTTTTTGGCTGGCCAGTGTATTACCAGTAGTTGTTTGATGATAGGAATATTTTTGTATCTACTCCGTTGTAGTTTTTTTGAAAAAAATTCATTCTGAAGAGTCTGTATAAACTCATAATTAAAATTTATTTTGGATTCTTTTACATTTATCCAGTATTTAGGCATGAACTTTTTTTCCATTCTGTCTAGGAGCCCCGTACTAAGTGGGTGCTGTCATGGCCAGGGCAGGTGGTGATTGCTGGATGTCAGACTTTCTGGACTGCGGAAGTTTCTGAGTCTTTAGAGAGAGGAGACCTCACCAAACACGTGTATCCTCAGCTCCAGAAACAGGTGTGATGAAAATCTAGTTCTAGATTGGTATATGGCATGTGAGAAGATTGTGAGGAAATAGCAGCCTATATGCTGATGGTTTGTATATGGTTTGCTAATGGATAGCTGGGAGACCTGGTGCAACTGGTTCGAGGTCATCTGTCTAGAATGCAGAGGGCTGTTCTCTCTGCTCTCATTGTGATCGAGGTGCATGCTAAAGATGTGGCTGCCAAACTGGTGGAGGAAGCAGTAGCCAGCGTTAATGACTTTGAATGGATCAGCAAGCTCAGGTCAGAACATACTATAATGTATATTTGTGGTTGACATGACTCATGATCATCACATTTTATGACAGAGAACAATAATGCAACATGTGTGATTGTGTGTTTGGGTCATGTGCTGTTAGATATTACTGGACAAGAGATGACCTTTACATCAAAGCAGTGAATGCAGAATTCCTCTATGGCTACGAGTATCTCGGTAACTCTGGCCGACTTGTCATAACACCACTGACTGACAGGTAAAAAGTGGCAAAATTTCAGTATGGATGTGACACCACTGACTATTGATCCAGATGTCATCTTTCACTTGCTTTGTGTTATAACATGTTATATACATACATCTTTCTCTATCTCACCCAGGTGTTATCTGACACTCACTGGTGCTCTGCACCTGAAATTTGGAGGTGCCCCAGCAGGTCCAGCTGGTACAGGTAAAACCGAAACCACTAAAGACCTGGGTAAAGCACTGGCCATCCAGACTGTAGTCTTTAACTGTTCTGACCAGCTTGATGTCCTCACTATGGGAAAGTTTCTCAAAGGTCTGGCAAGGTTAGACAAGCATACCGGGGGTTCTGTTTACAGCACAGTTCTGTCCTGGTGCTAAAGTTACTCTATAGTATACAATATATGATGCACTGTGTGTGTTAACAGTTCTGGAGCCTGGGCATGTTTTGATGAATTCAATCGCATTGACGTGGAGGTGCTGTCGGTGGTGGCTCAACAGATTACCAGCATCCAAATGGCGCAGCAACAACGAGTGAGTTTTAATGTGTTTCAAGGAAGATTAAAGGTGGTGATCAAATACTAATATGAAGTGGTGTATGCGTTTGTGTTTAGGTCACGAGGTTTGTGTTTGAAGGAAACGAGATCCCACTGGTTCCTTCCTTTGCTGTCTTTATTACCATGAACCCAGGGTATGTTGGCCGAACTGAACTGCCTGACAACTTAAAGGTATACTTCCATCGCTCATATTTACTCAAACTAATTCACTTCCTGTTTGTATTTTTTTCCACTGTTGTTGCTCCAATCTTCTTTTTTTTACGCAACATCCTGCAGGCTCTGTTTCGTCCCATTGCCATGATGGTCCCGGACTACTCTATGATTGCTGAGATCTCTCTATACTCGTTTGGCTTTAGCAATGCCAAAGTCCTCGCCAAAAAGATTACCACTACCTTCAAGCTGTCCTCTGAGCAACTCAGCTCCCAGGTCTCATCTTCTATGTGTCATTCCTAGGAATACAGTGCACTGTAAATTACTGTATATAGCTCCTTTAATGTTTACAGTATGTATATATCTTGGGTTGTGTTATATGATATGTAGGATCACTATGACTTTGGCATGAGGGCAGTGAAAACTGTAATCTCTGCTGCTGGAAACCTGAAGAGAGAGAACCTTGAGATGAATGAGGTGATAGATGTTTTTATGTGTCCAAGAAGGAATGGAATATTTCCTCATTGATATCAATAATTAATTTATTTATTTTATTGCCTGTATTTATGCATCTATCCAGTGTAATCTATCTCCATGGTAACGTCCGTCTGCTTCCACAGGAGCTGATCTGTCTGCGTGCCATCAGAGACGTTAACGTACCCAAGTTCCTGCAGGAAGACCTCAAGCTCTTTAATGGCATCGTATCTGACCTTTTCCCAAAAATCCATGAAGAGCCCATCAATTACGGCACACTGGAGGAGTCAATCCGGAATGTCTGCAAGAGCAAATGCCTGAAAGACGTGGATGGTAAAAGGTTTTATTTTATTTTATTTTTTATATTCTGTTTTAATCCCACAAGGGAAATTATTGCCTCTGCATTTAACCCATTCAAAGTGAGTACACACATACTCGGAGCAGTGGGCTGCCACACATTGGTGGCGCCCAGAAAGCAGTTGGGGGTTAGATGCCTTGCTCAAGGGCACTTCAGCCATGAAGGTGGAGGAAGGGAAAGTGCAGCTCACTCCCCCACCACCACACATTTTTCCTGCTCTGCTCTAACCAGCGACCTTTAGGTCCCAAACCCATTTCTTTAACCACTAGGCTACGGAAGCCCCCAAATTTTAGAAATTGTGCCAACTACAGAGCAAATTTAATCCCTGATTTTTTTACTTCAACTTTCAGGTTATATCACAAAGATTATTCAGCTGTATGAGACCACTGTGGTGAGACATGGCTTGATGCTGGTTGGACCGTCCGGCTCGGGGAAAACTAAGGTAACTCAAATTACACTGACCTACAGACAAAATGCTTCTGAAATAAGTACAGTCACACTTTACAAATTTTGTGCTGCTGGGTATGAAAATTATGTTTAAAATTGTGGATTGGCTCTAGTTTTTAAGATATGGTACTGGGTCAGCATATACAACCCGGACTTAGGACTCATGAAGGATGGGTGAATTATGAAGGGAAGGGATCTGAATTTAAATCAGAAGTCACTAAATACATATTTCACTAAATTTAGAAGTAAACCTTCGGTAAATAGGTTTAATGCTGGAGCATTTACTTCAGGTGCAGTAGGTCATGGGCGCAAATCCTGGACATGGATAATATATAATCATTATGCTTATTTTTAAAGTGTTACAAGAAGAGAACAGGTGAAATATTAATATATAAATAATCAGAAAAACATGAAAAAATATATATGTTTATGATTTATCATGAAAAAGCTACAAACACAAGTTTTTAGGTGCAAAATGTAAAAAAAAAAACCCTTTAGCAACAGTAGCCAATCAGACAATCGTTTTTATTGTCATATTTGAATTCTGCATGCCATAATACATAAAAAAATTGCATATTTTATTTCTGAAGCAGACGATTTCTAAAAATTTGTGTACCGGTGTTATTACAGTTAAGACTTTAAATATGTTTATGCGTGTGTATTTTGAGCAATTTGCTTGCTGTAGAAAAAACGTATGTCATGATTTTCTTACTTTCTGTAACATCAGCCTTAGTGTATTCGTTGTTCATGGATCATAATCAAACCCAAAGCTCTGTGTTTATTGCTTGCATACATCAGTGCTACCAAGTGCTGGCAGCGGCCATGACGGCTCTACAGGGTCAGCCGTCGGTTAGTGGTAGAGTATACCAGGCTGTACAGACGCATGTCCTAAACCCAAAGTCCATCACCATGGGGCAGCTGTACGGAGAGTTTGACCTGCTCACACATGAGTGGTAAGTGTCTAGTGAACAGGCTGATCTCCTAGCTTGTGAAGTATAATCTATCTCATTGTGATTAACAAATGACTCCTGCGACGCTCAGGACAGATGGTATCCTGTCATCCCTGATCCGCACCGGAGCTGCTGCCATGGATGACGAGAAGAAGTGGTACATGTTTGATGGACCAGTGGATGCTGTTTGGATCGAGAACATGAACACTGTACTAGATGACAATAAAAAGCTGTGTTTAAGTTCAGGGGAGATTATCAAACTGACAGACGTGAGTTTGCTGACGTTTTGAATTCCTTCATTTGGTCTGCTCTGTTTCTTTTTATAAATCACAGTCAATCCATATGATGTTGTGGGGTTTTTTAGTTTGGATATTTTTTATCTTGTCTGGTCCTTTTGTCTCAGGTGATGACTCTGATGTTTGAGGTGCAGGATCTGGCCATGGCGTCCCCTGCCACAGTGTCTCGATGTGGGATGGTGTATTTGGAGCCCAGTATTCTGGGACTTTCTCCTTTCACTGAATGCTGGTTATGTACCATCCCTATACCTCTACAGGCACATGCCCAGCAACTCAGCTCTCTCTTCACACGATTCCTGCAGGTCAGATAGGGATGATTTCTCACGTAAACTATATATACTGTATGTTTGAGGTTTATATGCAATATGTTTGTCTACAGGATTCGATCATGTTTGTGAGGAAGTCAGTAACCGAAGTGATCAACTCAATCGACAGCAACTTGACATGCTCCTTACTCAGACTGCTGGACTGCTTCTTCCAGCCCTTCATCCCACAAGAGGTGCATTAATTCACTTAATATTTTTTAATAACAGTAACTTAAATATATAGTATACAGGTGTAGGCGGTACGATGGTGTAATGGTTAGCATGTCCGCCTCACAGCAAGACGGTACCGGGTTTGAGTCCGTGGCTCGACGAGGGCGTGTCTGTGTAGAGTTTTCATGTTCTCCCTGTGCTTGTGTGGGTTTCCTCCAGCGACTCTTCCCACATTCCAAAGACATACACATTAGACTAATTGGCTGTTCCAAATTTCCCCCTAGGTGTGACTGTAAATGGTTGTGTGCGTGTTGCCCTGCAGTGGACTGATGAACTGTTCAGGGTGTACCCTGCTTTCGCCCAGAGTAAGCTAAGATAGGCCTTCCTGCAACCCTAGTAGGATTAATTGGTTCAGCAAATGAATTAATGTTTTTTTTTTTTACAAACTACTGTGTGTTTGTGTGTGTGTGTGTGTGTGTGTGTGTGTGTGTAGGGAAAAAGAGCTCTTCCTAAGGATAAATTGGACCATGTGGGTGAGCTCATTGAGCCGTGGTTTATTTTTTCTCTGATATGGAGTGTGGGGGCAACCGGAGATGCTGCTAGCCGCCAACGCTTCAGTGCCTGGCTAAGAGACAAGATGAAGCAGGAAAAAGTATTTGTTCCCAATAAATATTAAAATCCAAACATTTCAGGAGTGTACATCTCAGACATGTGCCATTGCATTCTATCAAATGTTTGAATGATATCATGATGCAAAAACCAGACTCTTCTGCCGTTGTTACTTAACTTTTAAAAGCATTAACTCTCAGTGGATGGCAGCTGTTTTAAGAGTCAGTATTTGTTCTGTAGATTCAGCTGTGTTTCCCAGAAGAGGAACTGGTGTATGATTATCAACTGGATGACGCAGGCATCAGTAGTTTGCAGGAAGATGAGGATGCCAAAAGGAAGGAGGTGTGGAGGTCCTTTATTCCTTCTGTTTTTGTTGTTTTTGTTGTCTTTTCAGGTTAATGAATGTTAGTTAAATGCCGTTAACTTAATTATATGAAACATATTATTTTGCAAGGTGCAATGGGTCAGCTGGAAGAATTACGCCAATGATATTATCATCACCCCAGAAACCAGCTACACAGACATCATCGTGCCCACTGCTGATACTGTGTGCATGTCCTTCTTGTTAGACATGCTTCTCTCCAATAAGAAGCCAGTATGTAGAATTCAGAGTTATTCTGTGCTATGGATCAAAGCATGGATGTAAATTATTTTATTTGTCAAGAATTCTATTAGCATAGCATTTCATAAAAAGTAATGGAGATCCTACACAGTCAGATGTGTGTTTTTCAGGTATTGTGTGTCGGCCCGACAGGCACAGGTAAGACTCTGACTGTGTCTGATAAGCTGCTGAAGAACATGCCGCCCGAGTACATCACCCACTTCCTCATGTTCTCCGCCCACACCTCAGCCAGCCAGACGCAGGACTACATCGACAGTAAACTGGACAAGAGGTCTGCTTCAGTCATGAAAATGATCTCTGAATGAAGTAGACTGTGATTGGTTGGATTCAGTACACAACACTCAAAACTTTTTTCTAGTGTGTGTATAATAATTTTTATGAACCAATGTCAGATTCTATGATGGTTGTGTGTTCCAGGCGTAAGGGTGTTTTTGGTCCTCCTTTGGGCAAGTACTTCATCTTCTTCGTTGACGACCTTAACATGCCCATGGTAGAGACATACGGCGCCCAGCCGCCTATCGAGCTCCTCCGCCAGTGGATGGACCATGGAGGCTGGTATGACCGAAAGCAGATAGGTGAGCAGAGAGTGAAGCAAAATTAGACTGATCATCATGACTTAGACACATAAACATACAGGTACACACAAGCCATGTCCGAAATTGTGTCCTGAATCCTGTTTGTATACTGATCTTCATAGAAAGACAGGAAGACAGGAGGTATGCAGTACATGAAGAATAAAAATACTGCAGTAAACTACAAGGATAACATACTACTCTGTCGAATATTGCCAGTATATCGCCAGAACACACTTCTTTATTTAATGTATTCCATGATGCAATGCACTGAGTTCCCAAAATTTTCAAAAAACATGGCTGACAGCAAAAATAGCTTCAACTCCAGCCCTGAATATGCGAGATCAGTGATTACATCACAGTTAATGGGGTAGCATTACAGGTGATGTACTGTAGGACAAGCATGAAATGGCAGATCAGATCTCCTATGTGTTTACAGTGGCAAACATGAGGGCATTTTCTAAGGTGAAACTTACAGAGAAAGATTTTTCTAGGGAATCATAACCCTCAGCAAGATATCCCAACACCCAGTGTGTTAGCTGATAATGTGGCTGGAGTGCCAGTGATTGTAAATAAGCCACCATTTCTGAAGCATGTAAGCTATTCATATTATGCATACTACTGCGTATTACTGCATTAGCATCATTTTAACACTGGAACTGTGTCAGTGTAGTTAAAAGTGTAATTACATAAATAATTACATGAAGAATGGGCTTAATTGTGTGATGCGAATTACATTTACAGCTGCTCGCAGAGCAGGTATAATTTTTTTTGTATCTGGTAGGCTGTGTAATTTGCTGGCACTGGATCAGGGTATTCAGGGGTTGGAAAGATAAATATAGCTCCACTTTTATAACTGCATTTTTTCACTTTATCCATCGTGAAGCCTTCACGACTGCATGCTTTCACCCATCTCTCACGTTTCTCTATGTGAGTCTTTGGCTTCAGGAACGTCAACCAGCCCATTCCTTGCATTTAACACGGTCTGCATATTGATTATCACTATTGCAAAAACCATAACAAAAGTGACTGGTAATTCCTTTCTATCTACTCCATGGAACTTTGCCGACTTCTTTGATGAGAAGATTAAACAAATCTGTCAGACATTCACTCCCACCCCAACTCCTATACTACAC
>JAQMYF010000023.1:15822906-15833777 GCA_030014195.1 Neosilurus mollespiculum | reverse complement strand
CCTATCCACTGAGTTCTTGACTGATGGTATACTTAGTCTGTGTCCTAACGAACCAGTATAAGAATATATTCACTGATAGTGACTTTAAAGCACTTCTGTAAGTTGTTCTGGATAAGAGCGTCTGCTAAATGCTGTAAATGTAAATGTAAATGGAACAACTGTTGAAATCTCCATTATTAAATATTGTGCAGATAAAATGCCTTGAGCCTCCAGTCAAATCATGCACTCACCCATTCTGTTTGTCCAGTTTGGTCACAGAAATGTGAAACAAATAATAAATAAATACTGCGATCACCTGGCGATCTGTCCAGGGTGTACTCTGCCCTCGCCCCGAGTCGGCTGAGATGGGCTCCAGCCTCCCCACGACCCTAATTAGGATTAGGATTTAGCAGTTCAGAAAATGAATGAATGAATAAATATATGTAGTGTATCACTTATATATTTTGATGCTAAAGAGTTGCAAAGGTTTTCATGTGTTTTAACAGAACAAATAGCCCAAATGATATTGAAAATGCAAATGTGCCTAAATGGCATGCTTGCTAGCTAATCTATGTAGATGACATTTATATGTGATTTATTAGTGATGCTGCTAGTTATCATTCACTAGATGCAATAGGCAGGTTTTCTCATTTACCGCCTCCATGTATATAATAGTACATGTATGTAATAGTACTCGTATGCTACATGGAAGCTTCCATGCCTGGTAAGAAATTTCAGACATATATTGTGTATCTACGCACATTTTCACTTCAAAGAAAATAATCCATTAAAATTTAGGTTTATCACTTGTTCTGCTTGATTGGATAATGTATTAGTGTATACATTACACTGTATATGTTGGTGTATGAGAGTACATCCTGTGTACATTTTGTTTCCCAGGAACATTTAAGCAGTTGGTAGACATCAACTTTGTATGTGCCATGGGTCCTCCTGGTGGAGGCAGGAACCCAATTACACAACGCTTCACCTGCCACTTCAACTACCTTTCCTTCACTGAGCTGGAGGATTCCAGCAAGAGAAAGATCTTCTCCACTATCCTGGGCAGCTGGATGCGTGAGTTAGGGACATTATTAGAGTGATGTGTATATACATCAGGATGTAGCATTTCTGAATGCCTGTTTTACATGTATGTTCTTTAGAAAAAGTTCCCGAGCTGATACCGTTGAATGACTCCCTGGTGGATGCCACTATTAAGGTGTACTCCACCATCACCTCTAGTCTCCTTCCCACTCCAACCAAATCACACTACACCTTCAATCTGCGTGACCTGTCCAAGGTGTTTCAGGGCATGCTGATGGCTGAAGCTGGAAAGATACAGGTAAAGAAGAAGGGTTTAGGATGCATGGAAAATGATATGGCATGCAGTGGTTGAGACTGATTGAAAGAGAGGACAACTTATCTGTGTCTTGGCTCAGGACAAGGTCCAGCTCCTGCGGCTGTGGTACCATGAGAGCTGCCGTGTGTTTCAGGACAGACTGGTGAGTAAGGAGGACAGGGACTGGTTTGATAAGGTGCTCGAGGAGCGCCTTGAGGAGTTCGGCTGCAGCTTCCAGGAGGTGGTGCCCAGCCAGCCAGTCCTCTTTGGAGACTTCATGAGCCCTTGTACTGATAATAAAGTGTACCAGTTCATTGAGAATAGGGAGAAGGTGGGACAACGCAGTAGTTTATTTGTTATCTTGGCATTAAATATATAAACAGAATAATAAAAATATTCTCAGGCAGTCATGTATGTCATGTTTATTAATTTAAAAATACTTGGATACTGCATGTTTTCCTTTTTAATATGCACTCCTTTTTCTTCATTTCTTCTCCTCTTTCACTGTACACCCACTGCCTTGTCTTTAGCTTGCCCGGGTAATGGAGGAGTATATGGACGACTATAATCAGATCAGCACCACTAAGATGAAGCTAGTTCTCTTTATGGACGCCATCCAGCATGTGTGCCGTATCGCCCGCATCCTGCGCCAGCCACTGGGAAATGCCCTTCTGCTCGGATTGGGCAGCAGCGGGCGCCAGTCCCTCACCAAACTCGCTTCACACATGTAAGGGACAACACAAAGTACTGTACGTAACCTGGGTGGAGATACAACACATCTCTAATGCATTAACGGCTTAATCAGATCCAGTAATTAGATGTGATTTCACAGTAATGATAAAAGTACTATCCAACAGAACATTATCTTTTGACTCTAATGATTCAGTGATATATTGATTCATTCCAACGAGTCAATCACGTTTTTTTCTTATGCACAGAATCACCAGCGAGTGTTACTAAAAAACCTAAGTGTGATGTGAGAGCAGGAAATGTCTTGAGCTATTTGGTTTTTAGACTACACCATTTTCTCTGCATTTTCTCAGACGCTCATCTGAACTGAAGAATGAGAATGAGTGCATTCCATACTACTATGACAAAACTGTAAACCTCTAATGCTGCATTTAATAAGTTCAGGGTTAGAACACCCATGCAGAGGGTAACCGTTTAACTTGTGCACAAAAAAATACTTCAAACATGTACATTTCAAAGCAAAATCATTCTGGAAACACAGGCAGCCATTAAAAAGTCATTATAGCTCCATATCTAAGTATTCAGGTCATGTGGAGGATTCCACAAGACATCATTATGGCCAGTACAAAGAGCCAACTATGGGAGACTTTAGCCAATTAGCATTATTACTGGCCACATATAATATAAAGCAGCTCTTATTATACAGCGGAGGACCTAATAATGTGGTTACACATGTTGGATATTAAAGGGTAAAGTGCTGATGTACAGTTTCCTCATCGTATTTTATCATATGGGAGTGCATGGATACTCCAAATTAGCATCTGCAATTACGGTACCCACATGGAAGAGAAAAGCCTGTGACACTGCAGTAGACTGTCTTTACATCTAATGAACTGTGGTTTGAAATAAATTACTCAGAACCAAATGTTGGTAACTACATTTATTATTTACTTACTAAATATTTGTCACCCAATCAACAAAATGTGTAAGCTGTGTCAGGGAGTCACAAAGTGTGATCCTCTAAATTTTCAGGACTCTGAGAGCTTTCTGTTCTTATACTCACCAGTCCATCACAGGGCCAACACACAGAAACATTCACAGTCACATTCATGCCTAGTGGCAATTTGTAACAGCCAGTTAGTCTAATGTGCAAGTCTTTGGACTGTGGGAGGAAACAAGAGTACCTGGAGGAAACCCACGCAAGCACGGGGAGAACATGCAAACTCCACACAGATAGGCCCTTGTCAAGCCTGGGACTTGAACCCTGGATCTTTTTGCTGTGAGGTGTACGTGCTAACCCAATACATACCTGTGCCACCAGAATAAATATTACTTTCTAAAATAATCCCTATAGATCTAATGACTGTATTGGTGTTTTTATTTTTTCCTTGATTTTTACATAGTTTAATGAATTTCTGCTATAACCCCTGTTTTGTTTTTAGATCTGAGTACGAGTGCTTCCAGATTGAGCTGTCAAAGAACTACTGTGTGTCAGAGTGGAGAGAGGATATTAAGAACATCATGATGAAGGCCGGCCTCAAAAATGTTCAGATCACCTTGCTCTTTGTCGACACCCAGGTAAAGTTAAAAGGGTAATATGAATAAGGCAGCTGTTCAGGGTGTACCCCGCCTTCGCCCAGAGTCGGCTGAGATGGGCACCAGCCTCCCCATAACCCTAATTAGGATTCAGTGGCTTAGAAAATGAATGAATGAATGAATGAATGAATATTTCCAGTCACCTCCTCTCAGTCTTATCCAAAACACATAAAAGCATTTTTCACTCTCGTTGAGATTCACTCTCGTCTTGTCTGCTGCTTTTCAGATTAAGAGCGAGTCATTCCTGGAGGACATTAATAACATCCTGAACTCGGGCGATGTGCCTAACCTGTACAGTGGGGATGAGCAGGAAAGGATCATGACAGCCATGAAGCCTGTGGTGCAGGCTCTCAGCATGCAGCCCACCAAGGCCAACCTCATGGCAACCTTCTTCAAGAGAGTCCGCAGCAACATCCACACTGTGTTGTGCATGAGGTTGTACTGGTTTATGTTCAGAAAACATTCTTTTTTACTCCTTCTTAATTGGATTATGAGACATGAGTCTGCGCACATAGTGTAAATCCAGTGCACCCAGTAGAGAGTAATTGTAAACAATTCATGGGTTGCCAGGTTCATTAGTATTAGTCATGGTTTGGGACTGTGTTCCATAAAAACTTAAATCTAGTCAGTGGGAATCATTCTGAAATATGTCTGTCTTCTCGCTGTCAGTCCGATAGGTGAAGTGTTTCGCGCCAGACTCAGGCAGTTTCCTTCTCTGGTTACATGCTGTACTATTGACTGGTTCAGTGCCTGGCCGCAGGAGGCCTTGCAGTCTGTAGCCGCGTCCTTCCTCAGTAAGCTACCCGAATTGGAGGCCAGTTCTACTGCACTGAGAGGCATGGTGAGAAAATTCACCATGTTTCTGGATGTATATGAACATATATACTGCAAATAAAATAATATACCAATGAAAATATGCCCCGCACTCTACGTTTGCAGACGGAGATGTGTGTGGAGATCCACCAGATTGTGGCTTGCAAATGTGAACAATACCGTGCTGAACTCTCACGTAGTAACTATGTCACACCCAAGAGCTACCTTGAACTTCTCAGTATTTTCTCAGCCCTCATTGGCCAGAAGAAGCAAAAACTGCATTGGGCTCGTCAGCGCATGAAGGCGGGTCTGGACAAGGTGACTTCAGCACAGAAATAGTTTGGAAGTTTGTTAGAATCTGTCTTTGTCTTTAAACTCCTCTCTCTCTGTGTGTGTTTGTGTTGCAGCTCTTGAGCACCGCCGAAGATGTGAGTAAGATGCAGGAGGAGTTGGAAACAATGAGGCCTCTTCTGGCAGAAGCAGCAAGAGACACAGCCGACACCATGGAGAAAATCAAGGCATCATCATGTTTAATATAGTACATTCAATATAAAGTTCTTATTGTCAGTGGTCTGTAAATATATATTTTTGTGTGTGTATATAGCAAGACACACTGGTTGCGGAGGAAACTCGTGTGGCGGTGCAGGCTGAGGAGGCTAAGGCATCTGAAAAGGCCAGTGTAGCTGCTGCATATGCAGCAGATGCCCAAAAAAACCTTGATAAAGCTCTGCCTGCACTGCATGATGCGCTTGCCAGCCTCAGATCTCTCAACAAGAATGATGTCACTGAGGTGATGCTTAATACTTAAATGACACTCAGGTGTTAAGCTCAATGTTATTATCGTTTCTGTTTTTTTTTTTTTTTTTTTTTGGTCATGTTTTGAAGTGTGTGTGCGTGCGTGCGTGCGTGCGTGCGTGTGTGTGCGTGCGTGCGTGTGTGTGTGTGTGTGTGTGTGTCCAGGTGAGAGCAATGCAGAGGCCTCCTCAGGGTGTGAAGCTGGTCATCGAAGCAGTCTGCATTCTAAAGGGCATCAAACCCAAAAAAGTAGCTGGAGAAAAGCCAGGAAGCAAGGTGGATGATTACTGGGAGCCTGGAAAAGGACTACTGCAGGATCCTGGGAAATTTGTAGAGAGCCTCCTAAAGTTTGACAAGGTCACACACACATCCACACACACTGAGCTTTCAGTTAGTCTTCAGAAAAACACTATACATGTGATCTATGATTCTCTCAGTGTAGTATAGTGTAGTATTATATAGTAAAGGGTAGTATGATGTAGTGGGTGAAACCATGGCATAGTGTTTAGCACATCCACCTCACACTAAAAAGGTCCTGTGTTCAATTCTCAGGCCTTTCGGTGTGGAGTTTGCAGGTTCTCCTGGTGCTTGTGTTTTTCCTTCGGGTGCTTCGTTTTCCTCCCACAGTCCAAAGACACGCACATTATTCCAATTGGCTGTTCCAAATTGCCCCTAGGTGTGGGTGTGAGTGTGAATGGCTGTGTGTGTGTTGCCCTGCGATGGTCTGGTGAGCTGTTTAAGGTGTAGGGTCTTCTCCCGTGAGATGGACAGAGCCTCCCCATGACCCTTATAGTAGGACTAAGTGTTTCGTCAAATGAGTGAGTGAGTTAACTGACTGTGCTGAAGTTCAAAGTCTATTACTGGCAGGAACCAGCTATCAGGCCCTTAAACAAGGTTCTTTCCTACATTAAGGGTGAAATACAGTAGTTGGTGTTGTGCTTTAATCACTTTTTATATTTGGGATGTACTGTAGACATGCATATGATTATACTGTGTTCTGTACTGTGAAACACCTAAAGCTGTATTAGGAAAACCCTTTTGGTTATTGTATATATATGCTGAAGATGAGTAACTTCTCAAATCTCGACAATCTGATCATTGTTTAAATCATGAACTTGCCTCTATAGGTACTGTGGCCTTTTTAATAAAAAACCTGTCAGACAAATATATTCATCATATTCATTTTTGGACTTCCTTAGGACAATATTCCAGATTCCGTGATTAGAATGCTGCGGCCGTACATCGACAATGAGGAGTTCCAGCCTGCCTCCATAGCTAAAGTGTCCAAGGCCTGCACCTCCATCTGCCTATGGGTGCGCGCGATGCACGGGTACCATTTTGTGGCCAAAGCTGTGAAGCCCATACGGGTAAGAATCTCCGTTGCACTGCCGCCCTCGTCTGGTCAGAAATAGTATCCACCTGACAATATTTTTAATGTGACCTGTAAATTATGTTACGTTTCTAAAGTCTGCCCTAATTATGTCTGTATTTTATTTTGTGTGTGTGTGTGTGTGTGTGTGTGTGCAGCAAGCCTTTGCTGTGGCCAAGGAAGACCTGGCAGCCACTCAGAATATTCTGAAAGAGGCCAAAAAAACCCTTAAGGGCGTGGAGCAGGGTGTTGAAGCACTGCAGGCCAAATATCAAGAGTATCTATCTAAACGTGATGAGCTTGACAGCAAGTGCCATCTGTGTGAAATCAGACTGATACGTGCAAACAAGGTCAGCATTGCCAAACCTTACACACACACACACACACACACACACAGACACACACACACACACACATCTCCAAATCTCCAGTACAGCACACACCTATCCATGTGATCTATATGACTGATCCATATAATTTGGACAACATGCACCTCTCCAGTGACCTGTGTGTGTGTGTGTTGTAGCTGATTGGTGGGCTTGCTGATGAGAAGGTGCGCTGGAGTGAAACAGTGCAACATTTGGATTACTTGGTGGATAATGTAGCTGGTGATGTGCTGCTAGCTGCAGGATATATAGCATACCTAGGACCTTTCACTGTAAGGATGCACGTGCTCTCTCTCTCTCTCTCTCTCTCTCTCTCTCTCACACACACACACACCCACACACACACATACACACACACACAGAGAGAGAGAGAGAGAGAGAGAGAGAGAGAAATTGCTGTTATGTGTATATGATGGCACATGCTAGAGTATGTTTTCATATGTGTCCTGTATTAGTTTATAATGTGTGTGTGTGTGTGTGTGTGTGTGTGTGTGTGTGTGTGTGTGTGCTTATCTCTATGTCCATGTGCATTCCCCAGGGCGAGTATCGAGCACTGATGTTTGAAGAGTGGCAGCATGGTTTTAAAAAGCATCAGGTCCCTCACACATCCGAGCCCAGCCTTATCAACACACTCGGTGACAAAGTCAAAATCCATTCCTGGCAGGTTACAACCAAACACACCTTCATGTACCTTCTCACACATTTGCTGTTTTTGTGAAACTTTTAAAAAATATGTGCAGGGAAGAGATGAAAATCAAATCCAGTTGAGTTTAAATGTGTCTAAATCCAGTCTATGATGTAACTGAAAAAGAGATATTGTGCGTAAACATGTGCTTGATTTCTCTGTATTGTTAAGTCTGTGTGTGTAGCACCCGCTTGCTCACTCTCTCTCTGTGTGTGTAGATTGCAGGTTTGCCAAGAGACAACCTCTCTGTAGAAAATGGAGTGATCAGTCAGTACTGTAAACGCTGGTCTCTGTTCATCGACCCTCAGGGCCAGGCAAACAAGTGGATAAAGACCATGGCAAGAAATACCTAAAAATACTTTTAAAAATAGTCACACACAGTACACTGTTAGGAGCTCTGTGCTGCTTACTGTGTACCTGGGCAGGTATTTTTATTCAAGCTCATATATTGTCATCACTGATTTTTACATATTATTTTTGCAGGAACGTGATAATGGACTGGATGTGATAAAGCTAAGTGACCGGGACTTCCTGAGAAGCTTGGAAAATGCCATTCGGTTCGGGAAGCCGTGTCTGCTGGAGAACGTGGGAGAGGAGCTGGACCCAGCACTCGACCCTGTTCTACTGCAACAGGTGACCCACACACATGTTCTCTCAGGAGTTTTTGTGAAAAGTGAAAATTAATCAAAACCTAAAACTAAACCGATGGATAAATATATTAAGGACAGGTTTATAATTTAATGCATGAGAGCCAATAAAAATGAAATAAATAAAGACTTTATGTAATTCCAAACAGTGGTAGTACACAAGTACTTTCCAAATGTTAGGTTAACTGTGTTCCTCTGTGTGTGTGTGTGTGTGTGTGTGTGTGTGTGTGTGTGTGTGTGTGTGTGTGTGTGAGTGTGTGTTCAGACATTTAAACAGCAGGGCAGTACAGTACTGAAGTTAGGTGACACCGTTATTCCCTACCATGATGACTTCAAGATGTACATCACCACTAAGCTGCCCAATCCTCACTATTCTCCTGAAATCTCCACCAAAGTCACTCTCATCATCTTTACCCTCTCCCCCAGGTACAGCACTGTTCACAAGAGTATTTAGCTCACACACACTGTCAGCCTGGAACCCTTAATTCTGTTAACAGGACAAAAAGGTGTTATGTCTGATTTCTTCCCTCATATTGTTTAACTCATTTTGTTCTAGTTAATTGTGTTGAATACGGATGTGTATTCTGTGCAGCGGTTTGCAGGACCAGCTGCTGGGTCGAGTGGTGGCTGAGGAGAGGCCTGACTTGGAGGAGGCCAAGACCCAGTTGATTGTGAGCAATGCATGCATGAAGCAGGAGCTGAAGGAGATTGAGGACCAGATCCTGCTCAGGCTCAGCTCGTCACAGGGAAACCCCATTGATGATGAGGAGCTCATACGAGTGCTAGAAGCTTCCAAGGTTAAAGCTGAAGAGATACAGGTCTGTCAGTAAACTACAGAAGAACCTGAACAAAGCTTGTCTCTTTCACTAACGCACCCTCTGTTAAAGCACTTTAAACTCTGCATGATTCCAGGGTTGTTTTTAGAGAAAACGAGCATAAGTGAGCAAATTCATTCCAGCTGCATGCAAAGCTTATTTCCTAGCTGGAGAAATTGCAATTTATTCAATAATTTATTCATTCATTCATTTGCTAAACTGCTTTATCCTACTAGAGTCACGGGTCTATCTCAGCCAACTATCAGCGAAGGCAGGGTACATGCAGAACAGTTTGCCAGTCCATCACAGAGCCAACACACAATCACCCACACACACACCGCAGGGTAATTTGAAACAGCCAATTTGCCTGATGTGCATGCCTTTGGACTGTGGAAGGAAACCGGACAACCCGAAGGAAATCCACACAAGCACAGGGAGAACATGCAAACTCCACACAGAAACACGCTTGCTGAGCCCGGGACTCAAGCCCAGGACCTTCCTGCTGTGAGGTGGACGTGCTAACTGCTGCGCCACTGTGCTGCCCAGAAACTGAAATTAAAAGGCTGAAATGAAGAAACTAGTTATAAGAAATAGTAGCAAGACCCTTGACCCTCAATTGCTTAGTTGTACAAAAATGATAATTGTAAGTCACTCTGGATAAGAGCGTCTACCAAATGCTGTAAATGTAAATGTCACTTTCTTGATAATAATAATAATGACTTAATAATTATACATATAATGCCAAATTGTTGTAGGCCAAAGTGACAGTGGCGGAGGAAACCGAGCGAGACATAGATGCTACACGTCTGGACTACATTCCTGCAGCTGTGCGCTCCCAGATTCTTTTCTTCTGCGTGTCTGACCTGTCCAACGTGGGCCCCATGTATCAGTACTCACTAGAGTGGTTCCTGGGCATCTTTATGGCGGGTATTGCAAACTCAAAACGTGCAGGTAAAGCAGATACAGATGAGAACACAACACTATCCTTATTACCTCTGAGAGTGCTATACTTATTTTGGTTTGAATTGTTTCATTACTTAATGTACTTAGTTATTTTACACCAGTATTTACATAGTAATAGTGACTCCACTGTGGTCATCTCTTCTCACATGGCTCGCTGTGTTTCCTTAGACACACTGGAGCAGCGCATCATCAACATAAATGAGTACTTCACCTTTAGCCTCTACAGCAGCGTGTGCCGGAGCCTGTTTGAGAAGCACAAGCTCATGTTCTCCTTCCTGCTGTGTGTTCGCATCATGATGAACAAAAATAAGATCGATATGGTAAGAAAAAAGAATATGAACAAAACAGCCACGTGTGTATTTATAGCCCCAGGGGAAATTCTGTGGAGTCAACTTTCTGGGATATTTTATATTTCGGGAAATAAATCACCACCAGTGTAATGTTCTGCATGTCCAGGCTGAGTGGCAGTACATGTTGTCAGGAGGCACAAGTCTGCAGCAGCTGCCAAACCCATCATCCTCCTGGTTATCAGAACGGGCATGGCAGGACATCGTGGCCCTCAGTACTCTGCCCAACTTTACAGGCCTGGCACAAAACTTCTCCAGACACGAGCCTGAATACAGGAGGATCTTTGACAGCGGCCAGCCACACCGGTATCCTTTCACACTTCCAGATATCAACATACATTATACATTAGTGTAGGCAGGCCTGAAAAATATCCATGACCATTACACCCATGTATGGGCCCTCCTGATCTAAGTGAGTTTCTGTTTGTGTGTGTGTGTGTGTGTGTGTGT
>JAQMYF010000023.1:15799489-15822806 GCA_030014195.1 Neosilurus mollespiculum | reverse complement strand
TAATAATTGTGCACACTGAGATATTCTCTTAAGAAAGACAAAACCTGACTTTTACCTTCTTAAAAATTCAGGTTTGACTTTTATTAACATTTGGATTGAGTGAGAGAGCTGTAGTTGTAAAAATATCAAATGAATCGTCAAAAATACAACTTGCATAATAATTATTTTTTATTATTATTATTATTATCATTATTAACACACACACACACACACAGTAGTGTGAAGTGAAGATTATACACCACCACTTTTGTCTAAAAGGACTCCTAATAAAAAGAAGTAAAGAATTACTTCTCTATAATTTTTGGTAAAAATGTATTGAAAAGGCAAAGAGAACCAAAAAAATAATTATTCCAACAAGTATATTGAGGTAAAAGTATGGCTAATAAACAAAACACTGCCTAAATTTGTAAATAATGTCAGCTTTACAATAGAAATAGAAATATTTATGAAATATTCAAGAACTAAGGATAATGTTCATGTAGTCTCCCTCTTCTACAACCAGAATGGCATCAAATCTGCTCCTCTGTGGGATCTTCCCTCTGTTGGTTCTGGTCCATCAGTTTTCAGTGGATACCTTTTCAATTTACAATACAGGTATGTTAGGTATATTACAAATATTAATGTAGTAAAAAACATTGTTATACATTTCTTACAAAGTGAAGCCTTCAAGCTCTGAAAACAGGGGTTCTGGTCAAAGCACAGACAGGACATCTGATTTCCTTAAAATAATAATAATAATAATAATAATAATAATAATAATAATAATAATTAATAAATAAATAAATAAATTTTAAAAAACGTACAAATGTAAATTTAAAGCTCATATTATTAAATCATGTCTCAGTTTAAAGCCCACTCACCAAGATATGGTTTCGAACAAGAGTGGGAACACAGGACAGAAATATTTCATTAAAAAATAAAGGTGTAATAAAATAATGTTCTCAGACTTTAGATGCAGAGCAAAGCATCACACAACACGGTGCAAATCATAACATCACCTGTCATTATGTCCGCATATACAGTTTCAGTCATTACTGCAGTGCATTACAACAACAAAATGTAATTAAACTCGAGGACTCACACAGGTTTTCCTCCCGTCAGGTTCTGGTACTTCAACCTTAAACTTTAAACCATTCGCTTTGTAAACACATCCGCTGATGCTACCGCTAGCTAACTAGCTCTGTTAGCATGCTGCAGCTATTATTCATATAAACTAAACAAGACAAACACGCAGACGCTTATAGAGTGCATTTAAAACATTACATTCAATTTTACATTTTATATACTGTGCATTAAAATTGGAAACCATCAAGAAAACAAATGTTTACTTACTTAAGTAAAAAAACTTCAGTTGGCGGTGACGACACACCTGCTGTCACTCACTTCATTCCAGAGACGTCAATAAAATCCAGACACGCCCCCAAAATATGCGAACACATGGGTGTGATATCTTAATAACCGTGGGACTATTAGGAAAAAAAACCCACACAGAATAGATAAGAAGGATATAACTTAGTAAACTAACCACAACGATTTGTGGAAAAAAATCAACTGACTCGGTATTTTAGGTGAGCAACTGCGATTTTTTTGAATGGAAGTCTATAGAACCGGAAGTCTTCTGCAGCCAGACCCTAGCGGATCCCGGTGGTATTGCACTTTAAGAGACTTCCGGGTAAGCCTCATCTCCCAGCTCGGATGGTTGCCGCCTGTGATGCCGAAGTAACATTGTCCAAGATGGCGTCAAATTATTACCGCACAACACCATAGACCTCTAAATAAGTAGACCAACAAATGAGCGCTTAGTACACTGTACGAAAACGAAGCGCGGTCGGGGCCATCTTGGGACCTTACAAAATATAAGCGATAAGTATAACCATACGTTCCTTAAGACGGTTGGGGAGAATCGCAATTTTCTGCTCGATTTATTATGGAAAATTGTAAATAAAACAATTGTAAATATAAAAAACCGTATTTGGGTTGTTGTTTTATTGCGTTAGAACAGTGTCTTATTTGTATAGTATGTCTTTTTTGTGGATAACTAATAAATACTTAGCGGGTTTATATTATATTATAATGGTTATAAATGATTATAGGTCTAATAATGAACATACATATTACATAAATACATATGTTGAATTAAATTGACATGTAATTGTTTTTAACAAACTAGTAGTTCTAGTACTACCAAAATGAAATGTATAAAGTTATAAACTATATACTTACATTGAAAAATTTGTAACAAAAAATAAAAATAAAAAATAATAATATAAAACAAATATAAAAACAAGCGCAGGTTGTCACTGTATGCATGTATACTATTTGCCGGCACTCGACTTGTAAGGTCCCAAGATGGCGTCTGTCGCACTTCGCCGAAATTCCCTCGTTGCACGGTCTAGCTTATAAATGGTCTGTGCACAGCACGTTGAAAGTCGATGGAGCGTCCTGTCTACGTATTTACTATGTCTATGGTCGCGTTCAACGGTCGCCATTTTCAAAATCAGGTATCTTTATTGCCCTGAGAAATGTTGTTCTTCGGTGGAGTTTAAATAAAGACACGGATTATTTGAATAACTCCGAAGGTAATGAGGAAGTTAGCTTGCCCGTTATGTCTACAGTACTGTGTGTAGAGAAAAAAAAAGAGGAAGGGAAAAAGCTTCAAACAATGTTTGTGACGTTTTAGTTTGTTTTTAGCGACACTCATTGCTGGCTTGTTAGTTAAGCTAGCATACCTAGCTGCTAATCATGGTGAATTACAAACAGTAATTGGATATTGAGGTAACATTACAGTGTCTGCGCCCTCATTCTGTCTGCAATTAAAGCTTTCATTAACTTTAATCAGTGCCTACACCCATGTTATTCCATGTCCTGGACGTTATATGATAAACTGTGAGCTTTTATTTGCTGTTTAAACCGAGTTGAAAATGAAACCTATCCGACATTCATCAGTGGAAGATATTGTTCTCGCAATAAATGAGTTTTAACTGTAAACACACTAAAACATACACTCCAAAACCCCACCCATGGTTAATTTAAGACCTGTGGAAAATGTGGAACAACCCAAGTACCCCTCGACATGGGGGTTAACAGTCAAACATGTTAGTTCAGGTAACAGGTGAGTATTTTGCAACAACAGCTCAGCCTAATAAAAGAAGAAATACTTTTATAATACTTTTATAACTATATAAATGTAAATATTTATATATATATATATATATATCCTTACGTAAGCTGGGGTACCAGCCTCCCAAGGGACAAGAAACAGTATAAATTACTTCCTGTTGTTGTTTATATTTTTCCCATTCCCATAAAAAAACATCCCACCTATCTGAACATACTGCCATGCATCCACATGCAAAATCACGTTTTCTAAATGATGATGAGATTCTTGATGAGGTTTTCTCACATGCACAGGTCTATCATGGAGCTCCCAAACTACAGCCGACAGCTCATGCAGCAGCTGCAGACTTTGCGAAAAGAGTTCCAGTTCTGTGACTGCACCATCCTGGTGGGGGACGTGGCCCATCCAGCACACAAAGTGGTCCTGGCCGCTTCCAGCCTGCTCTTTAAGTGTCTCTTTGAGACTTCAGATAACATCTCCATTGACACCGCAGTGGTCACGTCACAAGAGTTCTCATCTCTTCTGGATATGGCTTATTTAGGCAGACTGCTGCCAGGGAAACATGACTTCAGACGGGTGATCGCCGCCGCAGACAGTCTGCAGATGTTTGACATTGCTGTCAGCTGCAAGAACATCCTGGACGGGCTTGTGAAGCATTCGGAGACTGCGCGAGGCGTAGAAGATCACACAGATGTTCCTTTATGTGAAAGAAAAGAGCCAAGACAGCTGGATGCTTCTGGAAGTCAGCTTTTATCACAGGGATGTTTGGACAGTACGAGGAGTCCAAGAAACAGCCTGAAGTCACAAAATGGTTATTTTAATTTTTTATTATTCTGTAATGATTGTACTTTATCTGTTAAAAATTTGACAGCACTCTGATGATCGGAGTAGTGTTCCCACCTCACAACTCATGGGTTCTAGGTTGTGTCTGTGAGGGTTTCATCCCACTATGTATAACATACTGGTAGGATGCACTAAAAGTCCCGAAATTATCCACAATGTTCCTTCTGGGGTGTATTCCTGCCTCACATCAGTTCTTACTATAATAGACACCAGATCTGACCCGAGTAAAAATGTATTAATATGAAACTATTCATTATGCACATTTAAATACAGAAAAACAATAATTTGGCCCCTGTTTTATGTTTTATTTCCTTCATTAAAAAAGGAGAATCAAGTGAAGCTATAATGCATTATAATCTGCAATCGTTTACAAATAGCATGTCGAATTGATCAGATGTGTGGTGTGTAACATTGTTTAATCAGAAGATGGTGCTGCGGAGCTGCTTTCTGAGAAAAGTGACACACTCCTCAAGAACCTGCAAGACATCCAACCATGGATTCACATCCTTCGCACCTGGAACACACTGTCGAGCCAGCAGCGAGATGTGAGAACTGTTCACATCATTATGCTTCATAGTCATCAGTATACTGAAATTAGTGCAGTCTAGCACTGAGGTCTGGACTGATGGATCAGTGGAGACAATGGAAGATAGAACACCAAATTATTATTATTATTGCTGTTATAATAATACTAATGATAATAATATTATAATACCAGCCTAAATAATGATTAAATATGCAAAAGAAGAAGGTGCTCTGTGTTACTTGGAGAAGTTCCATGGTTTGTATTGTTGGTGAAGCTTTATCATTTCCTGCCCAGATGTTGCTGAAGTGTTTTGAAGGCGATCCAGGTGTGGACGTGGTTTTCCAGCGCCTCTTGGACCAGGTGAAGGATGGATGTGATGTCCAAATCCAGGCTGTTGTTATGTTTCTGGATCAGATAAAGAGCCAAAAGCCCGATCTGGTGTCAGTGCAGCCAGAGGAGAGGATGCAGACACAACCGGACCTTAAAGGTTTTAGTCTGATTAGATTCTGATTCTAGAGTCTGAAAGATTATTGTCTGATTAACACAAATAAGCAAAGTTGCTGTTGATCAGAATTCATTTTTCAGAAGGTGCTGATTTTTTTTCTTCTCAGACAGCAGCTTTTAATATTATTATGTTGAATTATTAATGGTAATGTATATACTTATATGTTAATTCCAATATGATGTGTTGGTACATTACAAAGATTCTTACTTACACTCTTTCATTTACAGAGGGTTCTGGGAGTGAGGTTGCCAGATCTCACATAAATCAGTGTAAACTCACTACAGACCTGACTGACTACCTGACAGGTGTGGAGAACATCTCTGATCTGCTTACTCGGACAGCAGACAGGTGTAAGAGTGAAGCAGTAAAACAGGTGTGTAGCAGTGGTGTCAGTGGAACACACTCTCTCAGACACATCGGAAATCCCACAATCCACTGCAGGAGATTCAAACAAGGGGTGAACTTGGGAGGAATGCTGTCTTGGACACCATTTTAAATGCTTTCATGTGTCTCGTTATTGATGAAAAATTTTGTTACAGGAGAAGAAATTCTTTGAGTGTTTATGGATTTTTGCCTCTTTTGACTGCCTCTTTTGCCTCTTTTGCCTCTTTAGACTTAAAACCTTACACTCTTTTTCTCTAGTGGTTTATTTGATAATTGGCATTATATAATAATAATAATGGTAATATTAATGATGATGATAATAATTACAGGTTTTGCTGGAATGCAGTGGAGAGCAGGATCACGAACATGTGCTAAGGAAGCTTCTGAGCATGCTCAGTGAGAGAAAAATCGAGGAGACATCTGTACTGCAGCTGCTAAAGGAGACAGAGGACAACAGCACTAATACTGCAGGTATCCTGTCAACATATGATCTTGTGGGAGACGTGTCTTACACACACACACAATTATTATAAACATTTTAATGCTTGTATGGTATGGGATTCTTGTCAGACGAGAAGACAGACAACCGCATCGGTGTGTCGCTGTTGAGAACATTTCAGAAGAGGCTTTGTGCGCTCAACCTGGAGGATCAGATCATCAGGCGGAGTTTGGAGGAAGGGCCAGGCATCTCGTCTGACCAGAGAGAGGTAAAACACACAACCTACACATCCCATTTTAAAAATAGAAGAGTTTCTGTTTCAGTAATACAATTTTTTACAAAGATAAATTAAAAGTTTATTATCCAGCCAATTTCAAGCTTGATCATAAGACATCACTCAATCATTCACCTAACATTAGCATTAGATTACTTTATAATAATCAATTACATAATATTATACTATTATAATACTGTATAATTATTGTATAGTCTTTTACCTACAAACTGAGACATTGACTGCCTCTGAATACTCAGTACGCACCACTGGCCCGTCCTCAGCTAGTTCTATGAGCATACATGCAAGTAGTAAACATGCAACTGTCCTTTGAGAAAGATACTTGTAGCATTAGCATAACATAAGCATACATTTAGGTCACGTTTTAGTTTATAAAAAGTTAATTATGGCTTCTCACACGAAAAGATGATATGCAAATGAAATTGTGTGATTAGTTCATTTGTTTGATTAGCTTTATTTTTGCAATAGCAGAAATGTGTAAAGTGTTGCAATATCTTTGCCTTGCTCAGCCTTTTTTATTCTGTTATTGTTTTCTTCAGTCATTTAGAGACTCTAGATCACAAATGTCAAACTCAAGGCTCACGGGCCAATTGGATTTCATGATTGCCGTTTTAGAATAGATGTTCAGTGATTATTGGGCCCTCCATCTCCTTAACATTTGTGATGTGGCCCTCAGTGAACATGAGTTTGACTCCCCTGCTCTAGATGAATAATGGGATAAAGTGCTGTAAGTGTAGGGTTGTAGTTTTGCATTGTACTATTCTACGTACTATTGTGTGTGTGTGTATTAATAGTGTGGAAGTATGAGTATTTGGACACAGGCATTGTTTATTGATAACTATTATTTCAGTAACCCGTGTGTGTGTAGATCCTACAGAAAGAAGCTGACAGTAAAGTGGAGAAGCTGATCAAGGTTGCTTTGGATGGAAGTTTGGTTCAGGCTCTGACGGTATGGAGGCTCCTATTCTGGGCCGCCACTTACAATACAGAGCTCCAACTCATAACAGAGGAAATCAAGATGAAACCAGAAGCTCAGGAACTCATACATAATGGTATAATAACTTGTTTTATCCCTTTTGTATGGTTTCAGAATTTGATTTATTCTTAAAATTTATAATGAGCATGTACATGCATCTCAGTACTTAGTACTCCTTCTAAATTCCTCTAAACATAACACATTTAAATCCCCACTGTGCTATCGTATCACTGAGTGTAGTCTTTCTGCAGCTCTGTACTATGCTTTTATGCCCTCTCTCTTTCTCTCTTTCTCTCTCTAGTTGCCCGACTGGATGCCCTGTTCAAGCACAGAAAGCTCATTCTGGAAACAATCAATGAAATCCCTGACCTGGAAAGAGCTGCAGGCGATGTGAACCATGATAAAGACATCACTGAGGTGAGAGTCTGTGAAATACACACTAATCCAACAAATTAGTCTAAGATTCTCTGCCTATGTGTCTAGACAGCCCTAGAGTTCTGCCTTTACCTGCACATCACCTGCACATCTCCAGAACACGAAGGAGAAACCACACCTGACACCTCACACTCTTCAGAGTCTGGTCCAAAAACCATTGAAAGGATGGCCTCAGGTCACTGATCCCACAAACATCAGAATAGTTTCTATCCTGTCGCAGTGTTTCTGGATAATACACTGATATGTTATTCAGTTCATCCATGGCAACCGTGAAGGCATCCGGATGTTATATGATAGATATCAGAGGTGGTAAAAATGTACATGGAAGTTTGTGTGCCATGTGTGCATCTCACTTACTGCCTGTAGACATGACAGCTGTAATGTTTATATACATTGTAGATGTTTAGACAAGTGCATATTTCTTCCACCCCGAACTTTTGTGAGAAACCACCTCCAAAAAATCCGCCACAATAATCTTGGAATGGATGCGGTAATCCCAGCCGCAGTTCTTACGTATCAACCAGGGATATGAGCCCTTAGCATTACTCACTCATTTGTCAAACCAGTTAATTCTATCAGTGTAGCGGGGAGGGTGGAGCCTTTCTCAGGGACTTGAACCCATGACCTTGTTGTGAGAATGCACATTGCTAAGAAACCTGAAAAAAGTATCAGACCCTCAGTATTGTTCAAACTACATTAATAGGAACATCCTGTAGCTTTTAGTGTATTAAATTTACATGTGTTCATAACATGTTGCCAATAATTATGAATAATGATGTAATTATGGGTTTGAGACAGTAAGTATAAATTGGAAGCGTGTTATTTTATGATTTAGCTTGAATGAATTTTAATTTCTTGCATAATTGTGTCAGTTTCTACTAAGCTGCCGTGGTGCAGATGGAGGAACAGAGTCCATGCAGCAGGTTTTGGACAGAGTACTGAACAGAGAGTCGCAGCACATCTGGCCGCTGTGTCATCTCCTGTCTGCGAGCCAGGCGAGCTTTCCCACACTTTCCCCTCTCATCGAGGAGTTTGGCCAAGTTGGTAAGAGTTCATAATTTATAACAGCAGCCACACGTTTAGGTGTGGCTAACGAATCTAAATAAATATTTAATTTGAATATCAATAAAATATCTGATCAGAAGAGAGCCAATAATTGGGATGATGATGATGATGTGGTCAACTGACACTATTCAGTCAATCAGAACAATACTCCTGCACTTTCACTCAGAATGATTTTTGGTGACGTGACTTTTCAAGGCTAAGTTTTTTTAAGTACTAATTCAACCCACCAATTGTACCTTTAAATCTTAGAAGAACATAATGAGGAAACTGCAGCTGAGGAAACTGCAGATGAGGAGGAAGAGGAGAAGGATGAAGTTCGCACATACAAAAGGAGAAGAAAGGGCGTTGTCGTGTCCTACAGCTGTCAGTGGTGTAACAAGTCCTTTGACTTCAAGTGTCGTCTGCTGAAGCACAAGAAGCATTGTGTGTTCTGTCCAGACAGAGTGCAGCGCTGTACTGAGTGCTCCACCATGTTCCCGTCAGTCACAGCCTTGCAGCAACACCGAGCCAAGGCTCACAACTGCCCTCTGCTGAAGAAGAAGAAAGTGGAGTCGGTGACGTGTCAACTCTGTGCAAAGACCTTTAAACACCCGTCCGGTGAGCAGTCACAGTTTTTACTGATTACATCTTTAAACTGACTTCTCTGTAGTTTTTACTGATTCTGGATCAGCAGGTGTGATTGGGGATATTTGAAGTTTGCTGGCACGTTGCAGGTCTGCTGTATCACAGGCGCACTGAGCACTTTGAGGAAAGACCGTACGAGTGTGAGGAATGTGGCGCCAAGTTCGCCGCCAACTCATCCCTGAAGAATCACATGCGGCTTCACACAGGGGAGAAACCGTACCACTGCAAACACTGTGACATGAGCTTCACCGTGGCCGCTGCACTGTCCTACCACACCAAGAAGAAACACTCTGAGGGTACCACAGGGCACAACACACACACACTCAACCTCCTGCCCTGCAAACAGTACAGAACCGTCCTGTCTGATTTATGTGTCTCTGTCTGTCTCTTCTAATGGCTCATCCACCTGTCTTTTCTCGTGTCTCCTTCACCTGTCTCTTCCCATGCCTCCTTTGCCTGTCTCTACCTGTCTCTTCCCATGCCTCCTTTGCCTGTCTCTACCTGTCTCTTCCCATGCCTCCTTTACCTGTCTCTTTCCATACCTCCTTTACCTGTCTTTACCTGTTTTGTCTAATGCCTCCTCTACCTGTCTCTTCTTGTGCCTCCTTTACCTGTCTCTGCCTGTCTCTTCTTGTGCCTCCTTTACCTGTCTCTACCTGTCTTTTCCCATGTCTCCTTTACCTGTCTCTACCTGTCTTTTTCCATGCCTCCTTTACCTGTCTTTACCTGTCTCTTCCCATGCCTCCTTTACCTGTCTCTACCTGTCTCTACCTGTCTCGTCTCATGCCTCCTCTACCTGTCTCTTCTCATTCTCCTTTACCTGTCTCTACCTGTTTCTTCCCATGCCTTTTACCTGTCTCTACCCTGTCTTTACCTGTTATGTGTTCTCTACCTGTCTCTTATGCCTCCTTTACCTGTCTCTACCCATCTCTTCTTATGTCTCCTTTATCTGTCTCAACTTGTTTCTTCTCATGTCTCCTCTACCTGTCTCAGGTAAGATGTATTCATGCCAGTACTGCTCAGCAACGTTTGCACAGTCTATCGAGCTGACACGGCATGTGCGCACACACACAGGAGATAAACCATACGTGTGTAGAGAGTGTGGAAAAGGCTTCAAACAGGCCAACGGGCTTTCAATGCATCTGCAGACCTTCCACAGTGAGCACACACTCACACACATACCCATTCTGTACCTATAACATACCACTCCCACATATACAGCAACACCCTCTTACCCTCACCTCAAACCCCTCTCTCTGTGACAGATATCTCAGATCCACACGACTGTCAGAAGTGTCGTGTGAGCTTTAGTTGTCTGGACAAACTTCGAGAGCACATTCAGGAGGTTCACCCTAAAGAGCTCCACCAGTGTCCAGACTGCAATAAAATCCTGAACACTGCGGCTCAGCTGGAGAAACATTTGAGTATCCACGACGTAAGCAGACCCTACTGCTGCCGGAGCTGCACCAAATCCTATCAGGTCAGCGATGATGCCAATAAGTCTGCATGCTTAAGGATGGTTTGCAAAAATAGGCTGTAATAACCTTTGGTCTGTGTGCATCAGACTCTTTCAGGGCTGTGGTACCATAATCGCACCACACACCCGGAGAGAGTGGCGGCGGAGGGTGGGCGCTTGACTTCATACCTTCTGCACTGTAAGATCTGCGACAAGTCATTCTGTAACAGGAGCAGCTTGTTTAAACACAACTTCACCCAACATCCAGGTGACGAAGGACCACAGTGTTTCATGCTGTCTCTTTTACTGCCTGTCTAATTCAGTTTATTATAATTTTTATTTTGCATAGTGCAGGAATGTTATTATTATTATCATCTTTTTAGAAGCCTGTGCTGTGACTGAAGAAGGAGAAAAGGATGCACAGGCAGGTAAATATTGTTCAGGTGCTTGGATTTATTTAGCCAAAGAGAAACCTGCATGATGCTGGTGTGTGTGTTCCTTACAGAGGCCCTTGTGTGGAGGTGTGTGTACTGTCCTCATACTCTGAGCAGTGAGCAGGAGTTGCAGCAGCACATGTCGAGCGCCCATGTGAGCCAGCAGGGATCTGTGTTCGCCTGCGCTGTCTGCTCTCTGTCCTTCCTGTCTGAAGCTGAGTTCCAGCAGCACTTCTTCACCAACCACGTGCAGCTTGTCCAGGAGGAGGAGCTACAGGCTTATGGCACCACCTCGCAAATGGTAACTCCACCCACCAGCATAGGCCATGTTCATGCTTAGAGTGTACAGTTATAGATAGTTTTAAATACTAATAAAAATTAGGAACACTTTATCTTATAACAAGGACAAGGTTTTATGAATATGCAAATTATGAGCTTAGTAAAAAAAAAAAAGTCTGGATATCAAACGACGATTGGTTAAAAGTATTAAGCTGGTTTTGTGACATTACAAACGTTTTAAACAAAATTATTAAACATTAAAAACAAATAACTAAAATGATACATTTTACTACATATAGCTTTCTCTCCCAATCAGGTGATTCAGACACATAATGCCTCACATGAAGGGGCAGAACAGATCGTTGGGATTGACCAGTCACAGCTGGTCGGCTCCCAACAGGTGTTTGTCACACTGGGTGATGGCGGGGAGGCAGCGGCTGACACCGAGATTGTTACTCTTAATATGGAGGATTTTCTGACGGGCCGCGTAACACTGATCTGTGAGGAGAACCAGTAGTCGCGTTTACACAGGAGAACAAATGTTGGCAAAAGTACACACACATACCTGTCTGTCTCAGCTTTAAACTTTAAAACATACATCATCTTTAACATATATGTCTATACGTCATCTAGACAAATGCACTATATTATTTTTCTATCACCTCAAAACACACAGCTCATGCTGCAGATTCAAGTCTTTTGGGGGGTGTGTGTGTGTGTGTGTGTGTGTGTGTGTGTGTGTGTGTGTGTGTGTGTGTGTGTGTTCGCACCAAATGTCCTATATGAGATAAAGGAGGGCCAGATGGCAGATGAAAAGACAACAGCATGGGTCAGTCTGCTGCTACTGATCAGTTTAATTTAACGGATTTTTTAATATATAAATATCCTTATATTAAACTTATTTACTGAACTGATGAGACGACCAATGTGTGTGATTGCAAATACATCTACCAGTTATTTTGAATCTTAACATCTTACGATCTCTGAGGGGTACCTTCACCCTGTTTGTCTGTCTAGAGATCTGTGGGGACGCCAAGTGTCCTGTCTTTCTGGCTTTCTCTGTCCTTTTAGTCCCATAAACATCTGTGTTTGTATTTATATCACTTTCACTGTTTATATTTTCTTGTTCAAAGTGGAAATTAAAATCAGCAAGGACATCCCTCTGTCTGCAGTCAAAGATATAAAAGATAAAAATCCATAGCTAACAACTTATAATGTCATTTGTAATGGTTCTTATTCTGCAAAGCAAAGATGTACAGATGTACACCAACACTGAGACGATAAACTTGTGCTTAAAGGGGCCCATTCACTTATCAGGTATATTAAATTAGCAGATAAACTTGTGCTTAAAGGGGCCCATTCACTTATCAGGTATATTAAATTAGCATGAAATACAGTGTTATCATTTATAAATTGTAGAAATAACTTGGAATCAGCCACAATGTCTTTCTGAAACCGTTTGCTTACTCCTGTTCACAAGTGTCAGTGACCCCTGTTCACGGTATGGTAATATTAGTAAACATTGCCACCTTGAGGCAAGCGACAGCGCAGAACACATGATCTCAGAATTTTTCACTTTCTATGAATCGGTGTCGCACTGCCATGATATTGTGTTTGTGTATCGTTCCTTTGGCCATACAGTCTTGTTATTGTAAACAGCTCCATACGAACACAAGAACTAAAACAGGTGAATAATAGATACTAATCCGCTGGGCTGAGGTGGTTTCGCATGAAAACCTTTGCATTCACCCAAAATGAACCAATAATGCAAAACAAAACACACAGAATATTTACTAGTAAGTGGGCACTTTAAATACATTTTAAAGTCAGGTTTAATATATCTAGACTTTTAAACTCTTAAGAAATACAAGAAAATTATTATTTGTTAAATTTGGTTAATATCTCTTCACAGTCTGCTTGCATGTATTTAACAAAGAAATGGGGTTAATCGGGCAGCCGTAGACTAATGATTAGAGAAGCGTCTTTGGGACCGAAATGTCGCTGGTTTAATTCCCGAACCAGCAGGAAAAATGTGTGTCAGTGGGGGAGTGAGCTGCACCTTCCCTTCCTCCACCTTCATGGCTGAAGTGCCCTTGAGCGAGGCACCTAACCCACAACTGCTGTCCGGGCGCCCCGATGTGTGTGGCAGCCCACTGCTCTGAGTGTGTGTGCTCACTGTTTAAGTGTGTGTGCCCACTTTGGATGGGTTAAATGCAGAGGCAATAATTTCCCTTGTGGGATTAATACAGTATATCAAAATAAAAAAAAAAGTGACTCCGAGTGAGCCACACAACACTATTCCAACCAATCAGTAACATGGAGTGGTTATACTTGTGCACAGCACACACACATACTCTGTCACTGATTGGCTGGTGGGGAGATGGGGGTGTCATGTTTGTGTCCTTGCCTTGGACACAATCACATGGATTTGGAGGTGTGTCTTTGTTTGGATGTCGAGCTGAAATTTCAATCATATTTCTCCAGAATCCCCTAAAAACGATCCTTTGATTCATCAAGTCCAAAATCATCCCTTTAAGGTTCCCCTCATGAAATAAAAGAACTGTTTGGCCCAAACTAAATTTGCCCATCTTATGCCAAAACCACATGATTGATGTCAGGAGTTTTATTAGTACATAAATAAACTGCCATTTTGGACACATCTTATTGACATGAAGTTGACTGCAGAATTGAATAAAACACGTCGATTTAAAATACTGAAAAGTTTTTTCTTTTGTTCGAGGCTAAACACCATTGGTGCCTTTCCCTCATAATGTTTGCAGGCAGCACAATGAGATAAATGTGCCTTAGGAAAACTTTTTTGCCCACTCGTACATGGTTAATTTGTGTTGTCCTATTTTTTGTGGAGGTTCCTTATGCAACCAGAAAACCATCAGTGAACCAACATTTGGGTTTCAAGATGGATATTTTCGTCACTTCTGACAACAGACCAAACTAAAAAATAACGATCCATTCAGGTTATATTTTCAAACAGGGTTTTATTGCTGCCCTACATTTATACAAAACATGACTTCCAATTTTACCATAATTCCACTAATATCCCAGCCTAAAAGTGCATATTATACTGTGCATTCACTAAGATCTCTCACAGCAATGGATTTTGTGTAAGTATACATGTTTACTCAGTCTTCTAAGGAAGGAGGTCATCAAATGAACTCCACTTGAGCTATGAGTCAAATGCTCTTCAAAAGAAATAAAACACTAACCAAAAACTCTACAAAACAACACTACAGAATAGTGTAATAAACCCATACCACCATCAGAGATCAGGTGACTAAGAGTGTAACAATATGAGATACAGTAGTGTCATTGTCCCCATTTTACATCACAGTAAATACAACAGTTCAGTAAATACATAGTTAACTTTAATTCGAACAGTTGCTTTTAAAACCACAGTGAACAAATACTCCATAAATTAAAAAATTCACCCTCTGAGAGCGAGTGATTCCTTTCAGTGTGTAATCTGAAGCTGAACAGGGTGAAGGACCGTAGGTGTGTGCGTGCACGTTTCTTTACCTGTAGTGTGATTTTTGTGTATTTATTTTTATTCATGGACACCCATGTAAAAAGCGTTTGTTTCTGATTGGTTGACTGTCACACTGTTCATATCAGTGAGTATCAGACTTTACATCATTCTGTATTTTGCTTTATTCATAACAGGCAGAATGAGTGCTCAGAGTTCAAAGCTTCGCCAAGCGTAGTAATCTCCCATATGAACCAAAATGTCAAAAAATATCCTATCTTAAAGAATCCTTTAAAAAAATTCCTGTATTCAAAATTTGATATGGATCATCTCCAAAATTTACTGGAGGCTTCCTTCCCAAATTTCATGAAAATCCACACATAATGTTTTGTTTAATCATGCTAATAAATAAATAAATAAATGAAACACGACCTTCTGGAAAAATCTCCATTATATCCTTGGCAGAGGTAACAAACCCATGCATTTTTATTTTATAAGCTTCAAAATATTGCATGAACAGCCATGTTAAAGGCCACATAAGGACAGCTATCGTTACCAAAACTATTATAAAATAATACAGGTGTTTTTATATGTACACTGAGACCAGTATTTACCTCAGATGAGCCGCAAAATTCCTAAAGAACCCTGTTGACTTCTTGAGAGTGTACTAAGATTTAGGTTACTTTTTTCCCGGCACGACTGTAATAAAAGGTTAGGAAATTATTATATCATAAATACCCAAAATCAAGCAACGACTAAGTGGAAGCGTAACACGCCTGTTAAAGTACAGATGTACGCATGTTATCCCATCCACAAACAAATGTACTCCTCAAATTAAACTACCATTTTAAAATATTAAAATACCAAGTACCATTTCTTTGAACCAGAACACAGACAAAAATAAAAACACCGTAAACATGTGCAAGGATGTTTTTACAGGAAATACAATCACGCTTCTATCAGTGCAGCTGGTTTTACACACAGCATCGTCAAATTCAATCTTAATCAACTAACTGATTAACTTGTGTAGTTTAGTTCACGTGCACTTGCTTGTTAAGTGTGAAATACAATATAAAGGCTTAGTAATGATGGGATTAATGAGACAAAATTATTAGGAGCATAACCATTGTCTGCAGAAGTAGTTGTATAATAGCCTGTTTTTAAATTACACTATAAGTACACTTCAGTTAGCATCTACCACTACAAGTTCCACCATATTGGACAACCTCAACATTGAACACTGAAAAAACGTTTGTGTGCAGAACATTTTTGAATTGTTCCAACCAATAAAAGTCCAACTTAAATCTAAAACTGGGATCCTTTATTATATTGTGTCAGATGTGCTTTTCATGATGGTTCACGTCGTTAGCTTCTTCTTCGGCAGGAAGGTGTTTGTGATTTGGTTCATCACCACAAGAGCGGGAAAGGGAGGCAGGAGCAGGAAGGCGTACCAAATTGGCCCCTTGACAGTAGCCTGGAACCAGTCGCTGAACAAGGCCGCGGTGACAGTCACAGTGGCCAGAAGGTACGCCACAAGGCCGCAGGTGGCATGGTAGAGTCGTAGCCGGGGCACCGATACAGTGATGAGCTTGGGGAACAGCAGGCACACGCCGCAGGCTGCCTGCAGCACCGTCGCCACCAGCGTCCCAATACCCAGCCAGCTGTGCCATGTCTCCAGGTGGGTGTGTTCTGATTTCCTTTTACTGGCCACCATGAAACCGAGGCCCATGGATGCAAAAAGCAGCAGCAGCACCTGCAGGATCCAGTGTGTGCGGACCTTCCCTTTACGGGACTTGAAGCAGCATGGAGTACCCTCACCGGAGAAGACTAGGATCCCCTCCGTCATGCACAGACAGAACTGAGAGGAGAAACACAAGAGTGGTACAGTTTAACAGCATTTTATACCACATGTTCATCTTTACTTACTGCTACTCTTGTGCCTGTCAGTCACTGTGAAGGAGACGTGGCCTGAGACTCCACAAAGTAGGATGTCAAAATACTCAGTGTGCATTTATTAGGAGTCAGAATTTACCTGGGTGACCTTAAATCTGTAGTATGAGAAGGTACCTCACTACTCTTATAGCGTGGTATCCCATAACTCATCTGGAGCCTCTGAATAATTCAAGAAGAAGAATGGCAGATCAAAGTGAAATTTATCTTCACTTTGGACTTTGGTCTGCCATTTGTAAAAATTATTTTCCCTGTTTTTTGCTGTTGCAAAAAAAAAAAAAAAAATCTCTTTTAGTCTGAGGAGTCATAATTAACTTGTTTATGAACTAAAACCTGACTGAAATTTACACTTGTGCTATGATAATTAGAGCAACGCTATACGGATGCCCTAGTCTGTCCTATCGTCCCAATCCTTGTCTGGGCCGTAATTTCTGATTTGTTGGCAGCGCCTGCCTCAAACTTGGTGGATATTTGTAGGGTGGTAAGACAATGTGACACGTACAAACATTAGGTCACTGTGACCTTAACCTTGATTTTTGACCTACTAGGGAAAAAACAAACAAACCCAGAAAGCTTGTCCAGGCTATATTTTTATAGGGTTGGCCTTACACATACAACATTAAGCTTGGCGGGGGTCATTAGCTTCAAGGTCAAGGTCACAGCTCACAAACAGATGTCAAATTACCTTTGGTGAGTTAAAAGACACAGTATGACAAGGGTAAATTTAATCTCTCCCCATTACCCCCAGCCTTGACCTTGAAGAAAATGACCAGACAGATAGAAAGACAGAGTGTCAAGTTCATGCAGTGTGTTTTATTCTGGTTTATTTGAAGTGTCTGTGTACGTCAGCCAGAGCGAGGCCCTCAGTGAGGGTTGCAATCACAATGGTATCTAGTTCTACAAGCATCTGCCTCAAAGGACAGCCAAGATGGCGTTGTAGTATGTATGAATTGTATGCATACTACTCACTCTCATACCTATAGACTGTACTTAAGAGGACAGCTGATGACATGCACTTAACCATCATTAGTCCTTACTGAGTATTCGGACGTAGCTGTACGCAACATGTCACTTTAGACTTGCACTTCTCAGCTGCTCTCGCCAAAGTTACAGTACCAATGATCTTTGCTACTCCTATGTCTTAATAATGCATTGATACACATGTTATCAGTGGACAGAATAAGATGAAAACATTGTTTTACACACAAAAGAGGAACTGGGAACTACATGCGATTAGAAACTGAAGTTTGATTGATCTTGAATTGTTTCATTTGGATTTGCTTGTGGATTTGTTTTCATACCTACATATGACTGAACATCTGGATAACATAATTGTAGATGCACATGGTATGTACAGCCATGGGAAGGAAAAATACACACACATTTCTTTGTGATTTTTCTTCTCTTATACAAATAACACACAATGGTGTGTATTGAACAGGGAGAAAGACACGCTGTGATTAAACTTTTGAGAAAGGATTGTCCAGTGATGGCTACACTGCCCTGACAAGCCAGACAACAATAACTGCAAAATCACTGCTTTGAGAAAAATTACCTCAAAGTTAATCGGTTTCCCTGGAAGGTGATTTAAAGAAAATAAATCTTTTTAACATATTTGGAGCTAAATTATCCTTGAAATCTTAAGCAAACTGAGATTTCTATTCAGGGCTCAAGAGATATAAAAGTTTTTCTCAATGTTTACTATTTTGCAGTTACTGCGGTGCGGCTTGTCAGGGCAGTGTACATCTGCTTTACACACCCTGAAAGGTGGCACTAAAACTTTCCAGTAAATAACAGGACCCTCTTGGTTTAATCCACCGAGTGTGAGCTTACACTTAAGTTACATGAACAAAATAAATGCCCTGTGAAAAAACTGGAGGAGTGATGAGATCACTGGTCTACATCAATTAGTCAATAACGCTTTTGGAGATTCCTCGCTGAATAAACAACACGGGACCTTCAATTAAGTCATCAATAAACTGAATCAGAAAGCTGTGGAGGAAACTCAGCTGATTGTTGTTGATTTAGCATCAAACAGTTTTTCACTGATTAACCCCTTAACCTCCCTGCATGCACAACTCGATCCACATTTACACACTGTGGGATAAAGCGTCTGATTATTAATTCATTGATTCATTTATTTTCTAAGCCGCTTAATGCTAATTAGGGTTGCGGGGAGGCTGGTGCCTATCTCAGCCGACTCTGGGTGAGGGTAGGGAACACCCTGAACAGCTTGCTAGACCATTGCAGGGCCAACACATATATAGCCATTCATACTCACTCACACCTAGGGTCGATTTGGAACAGCCAATCAGCCTACTGCGAATGTTTTTGGACTGTGGGAGGAAACCGGAGTATCTGAAGGAAACCCACGCAAGCACGGGGAGAACATGCAAACTCCACACTGAAACACCCTAAGCCTGGGAATGGAACCCGGGACCTAACTGTGAGTCGAACGGGCTAACCACTGCGCCCATACCGTGCCGACCACAGTGCCTGATTATGAGGCAAAAATCCAGCAAATCTAATACGAAACACACTCAGTGTAATCACGAAGTCGAATAACCTTCAACTGAAAAAATGTTGTTGTTGATCACATCAGGAAGGGAAACTGTAAGTCAGACCATCAGTGTGGTTTTATTATTGGCACCCATTGGTCCTCACAGAACAATAGGAGCCTGTGTGTAGATGAGGAGCAGGAACGTAATGTCACGCTGCTCGTTGCGTCAGTGCAGTGGAAAAGTGTTCTGCGTCCGGGGCCAGTCGTAACTATAGACTCTGTACTGACGTACCAAAGGGGAGAAGTGCGAGCCTAATTATCTCTCTGTTCCACGGTGTACTATTCATAATTCAGGAACGTGATGCATTATTCATCGATTGGCCTCGAGGCAGTATGCCAATGAGACATTCATCATCCTGGAACAATAAAGAAATTAAACAATACAGAAGAGTGGGGGAGAGAGAGAAAAAAGGAAGAGGAACAAAAGGAAAAGGGGCGTTTTCTTCCGAGTTGTGTAATGTTTAGTTTTGGATTTAAAAACCCTATTCCAGGAACTTACCCCAAGTGACATGCAGAGTGGATGCCAAGAAAAGAGACCTGCAAAATAAACAAATGAGCACCTGGAGGTTACAGTGAATGCAGAACATGATCATGATTTGCATTTTTCTTTTTTGCTTCTTCAGTTCACAGCCGACATTAGGTCTGCTTATGTGTTTTAATCTCTTGATCCCGCATGCATCTCTGCATGATCACATCCGGCCCTCTGATGATGCTGGCATGAAGTCCTAAAGTCTTGCCCAAAGCCAAGCAGTGACAGTGATCTGTTGTGTTTGTTTTCATCAAATCAATCCTGTTCATGAGAAACTCTTTTAAGATCCCATCTTTCTGAGACTCAAGCTCATTTTTTGGGTCGGGACGGAGTTTAATCTGAACATGCTGATTTGTTTTGAGGGACGTGATAAACACAAGGGGACCGAAACATTGTGAAATCTTTCGATTATAACTGCAAGCTCTTACATTTTCACTCTGGTGATTGTTTGAATGTCACAGTGTGTCTTAGGTGCAGGTGATCTTTTAGCATGTGGTTCAAATCCACTGGGGAAAAAATTGCACCAGAAAATATCAGACACTTTATCAGTGCGCCCAGCAGTCGCCACACTGTGTTTCTGTTCCTTTTTTTCCCGCTGCACTTTCATACCTCCCTTGGCTCATTTCTTTTTAACAAGTTGGGTCAAGCCTACTTCACACTCAGCTTAAAAAAAAAAATCATATCTCCTGCAAAAACCTGAAAAAAACCCTCTGACTATTTGGAACATTTAAAGGGTTACATGTAGGTGGTTCTGAGGCAGTTTTGACAAAGCATGAAGTAGTATTCAGGCAAGCTCCAGCAGGAAAAAGAAAGCGGGGGACATGAAAAATGCTTTGCATAACTACTGCCCCTTTAAATTCCCCATTTACTCCTGTTTTCCTATTTTGTGGTGTTACAACCTGGAGGTGAACTGGATTTAAGTGGGATAAATCAATACATATCTGACCAATAGAATAAAGGTGTTTTATGAGGATTCTTCCACCATCTCTCACACTCCTGTGAACAAGTGTGTGTGTGTGTGTGTGTGTGTGTGTGTGTGTGTGTGTGTGTGTGTGTGTGTGTGTGTGTGTGGATATTAAGCAGATTGAGTAAAGGTTTGGGTTTGTTGCTGATGACTCAAATTTTCAGTCCATTCCCAAGTTTAACAGAACCCTTTATATGGACCATACAGGCTTCCTGACTGACCAGCAGGGATTTGACGTAACATGCTGGAGAATGAGAAAACACCAAGCTGTACAGACATGACCCAAACTGGAAAAGTCTCTGATGGGTAAAATATTGAATGTCCCAAGTTCTCATGTCTTAATTCTGTAAAATAACATTTAAATTAGTTCACATATGAATAATACACTTTTTAAGTACCTTTTAATCTGGAAAGCTATTAGATTAAAGACTTTAGAAATGCTATACCTTTACCACTACCTCTACTAAAAATAATAATAATAATAATAATAATAATAGTTATTTACATCGATATTATCAATAATAATTTATATACTGTATATAACTAACACATAATATATAAATAATGCATAAATACTGTATAAATTATATACTGTATGTTACTGTATATAAATATATAAATTTATGATGCATGCATAGAAATGCTGTAAAGCAAATGTGCCGTTAAAATTAATATTCCAACATGAAAAATATTACACGATTACAGTAAACAATAATAAACAATCTTAGTTCTTGGTGTTATAATACTCTCCTATAAAAGAAAACATCACACCAGTAGTCTCAGGAATTACAATACAGTTTTATATATAAAAAAAGAATTAGAAGCAAATATTACTGAGCATGTTAAAAAAATATCTGTCAAAAATCCCTGCAGTTTATTATTATTATTATTACAATTATTATCATTAAAATTATTATTATCATCATTAAAATTATCATTAAAATTCTAATTATTATTATAAAATTTATTATTATAATAATTATTATTATTATCATTAAAATTATTAATATAATTATTATTATTATTAGTAGTAGTATCAAAAAATAATAACAATAATAATAAATGAAATAGTTGAAAATGATATAGTTCTTTTGTCTTAAAATACTGACGTTTTTATTTATTTATTTATTTATTTTTTGGGGGGGGGGGGTAATGTTTAGAAGTATAAGTTTTGTTCTGACTCAATAACGCAAAACTGGTTGAATAAAAGAAATAAATCTGCAACAAAATATACTTTAAAAGTAAAGTGCCTGAGGCTTTTGCATGATGTTTTCTTTTCATTATTACTAAAATACTTTAATGACTTTGTTTTGTAAACTGTAATGTGTTTTATCAAATTGATTCACACTTATATAACCGTCTTTAAGTTACATACACGAACAGAAACCTTAATTTGGCACGATGTAATAAATAGTTAATGAACTCACTTGTGCCGGGTCGAGACAGGACGCCGATGAGCGCCGTGAAGCCCAGAGCGACACAATGCGCGGTCACGAGAGCGATCTTGCGCATGCACGCGTACAGCCAGTACTCCCGCATCCCGAGCCCCTCGCCGACGGGACTGTACTCCACTCCCGGCCGCATATCTGTCTCCCAGTCTCTGTCTGTGTCCTGATGAGTGTCACTCAGGTCGGAGCCGAACACACGAGCCAGACCTGTTCTGACCAGAAGCACCGAGCGTGAAGGGCTGTCCGTGCTGTGACGATCATGTTAGACCGGTCTTCTGCTTCCTCTTCTTCTTATTGTTACTCTGCCACGGAGGCGACATGCGAGCCCAAACAAAACATGGAACGGACAACTGGCACTTCCGGCCCGGGTGCGATTACTGCGCGCGCGTCGCTTATTCGCGTCTTTACAATAAGTTCACGTTTATCCACAAGGCGTGGAGACGTTTAACACTCATCATAGCGAGAGTTCTTTCTGGATTAATACATTCATAAGACACATTTTAAATTCCTTTATAGAAAAATACATCTGACGTCATGATGTACAGCCCATTCCGCGCGGAGGGAAGTGTCGTCTGTGTGGGCGGTACCATCTTCAACCCAAAAAAACCGGGGGTGAAACAGAAAAGGCGGGGCTCAGCCGAACTGTGTAGTAATAATACTACTAGTAGTAATAATCCATATTTAACATAAATCACTAGAATAGAATACACTACTAATACACTACTACTAACTTTAATGTTCATACTACTACAGATTTATAAATATAACACTACTACTACTAACTATAATATTCATACTACTACAGATTTATAATAAATATAACACTAATACTAATACACTACTACTATAATATTCATACTACTTCAGATTTATAATAAATATAACACTAATACTAATACACTACTACTAACTATAATATTCATACTACCACAGATTTATAAATATAACACTACTACTACTAACTATAATATTCATACTACTACAGATTTATAATAAATATAACACT
>JAQMYF010000023.1:15784757-15794849 GCA_030014195.1 Neosilurus mollespiculum | reverse complement strand
TTGAATGGTGTTTCTATGATGAAAAATGTGGAAGAAATTACGCGCCAAAAAAGTGGGCGGAATAATAATAATAATAAAGAATTTTTTTGTAGAAGAACATAGGTTTGAATGCTTTCAGCATTCACACCAATGATCAATAATACACACTTGCCATTTCAAGTATAAAGAATATTTTAATCCATTTTTATAAATCAACATTTATATAGCAGCATGTCCAGTAGATTGTGAGGTATTTCTGAATTCACGGAGAAATTCACTCCCCCCCCCCGCCCATCGTCTGCCATTCTCTCACACTCACATTCATATATTGGCTTTTTAAAAAGACCATTGTCATGGTGATCCACACTGGTCTAACACTTCCAGACTCACAAACAAACACACTCAAACTTGCACACATACCCAGAAGCACACACGCACACATACAAGTCTGGAGAGTTGGGTCCACAGTCCATAGTTTGCAGTGCTCCCTCGTTAGTGGATTGCTCAGCGATGGAGTTTTGGCTGTGAAACAAAGCAGACAATCAACACCACAGAAATGTGTGATACGGCCCATTTATCTGTTCTGAAATAACCTGTAAGTGATGTTTAACTGGAAAGCCTCAAATGTCATATCATGAAAGCGTGGTTATAGAGCTACAACCATGTACACAAATACATTTATTTTACACAGGTATAATCACTTCCATTTACTCACGTACCTTGGGCACACTGAGCTTCTTCTCCCCTCCGACGGGCAGCGGTGTTCCTTTGCTCTCTTTCCAGGGGTAGAAGTTGGAGTGAGGTGGGGTGGGCAGCCGGTGCACTTTGGAAGGAGGAGATGAGTCGCTGCTTTTGCGCTTCTTACCCAGGCCTCTGTGCTCATATCCAGGAGGCCTGCCATGGTGTCCTGAGTTTCCTGATCGCCCGGATGCACCTGGCTCCGTGGGCGAGGTTCGGCCTGGCACGTGAGTCCGCTTAAATTGCCAAGGATCAGCACGGCTCTGCTTGTGGCCTGGCGAAAGTGAGCCGTTTGTCTGTCCGTGAGATGATGGTGGCGCTAAAGCAGGAATCTGAGCCTGCGCTGTTCTGCCAGAGCCAATCGATCTGGTTCGGTCCCGATCCGGGCTCACACAGTTGCTGTCGGGGCTGACCGTATCGGCCTCGCCCAGAGAGCTTTTCCGTTTTGCTGGAGCGGCCGGTTCAGCCCGCTCTGTTTCCCTGAGACGCAGCTGCTGCTTGCTGGGTCTGCCAACGGGGTTTCTTGACCGCCCCGTGCTTGGCTGCATAGCAGTCTGAGTGGTGGGTTTCGAGGAGTGCGCTGATGACTGGGAACCTCCGGATTTCTCAGACTGAGCCGAAGACCTGCTGCTGGAGGAGCTCTCCCTGCCTGCTCCGTGCGAGGAAAATGACGATGACTTGAGGGAGGCGGCACTGGGATTTCCTGCCCTCTGCTTGGAATGATGGGAAGTTAAGGACGGGGAAGAGGGAATGGCTGAAGGCTTGGCTGAGGAACTCTGTGACTGAGGCTCGGATGCTTGAGGTATTTTCCTAAATGGGGGGGGGAAACTGTAATTAATATAAATACACCTCAAGTACAGATACAGCTCTGATAGGCGGTTTGGTGAGCTTCTCTTGCTCAGATGCCTGTGAATAAAGAGAAAAACATCACTGTGTCTTGTTTATGATAATTAGGGTCAGCCAGAGTAATCTTGTTTTACCAGAGAAAACCAACAACCCCTTATATACATAAACAAACAACAGAACTCATTACTCACAAGCCGCCGTTTATCATTAGCAGCAAATCCTCCATCCAAGCCTCATGTTACATTACTACTGAAGCAACTTCAACTCAATCAGTTAATGAATAAAATGGTATAGAATGATGAAGACACTCACTTCCACAGGTGAGCGCTGAGGTGACTCTCCACCATGGCACTCATAGTGGACCGCAGGTGATGAAGCCGCCTGTCAAACGTGAAGACGCCGTGACCTAAAGCAAAACTACCAAATGTACACACCTGAAATAGAAAAGAACGGAAATGAAACAATGATAAAAGTACAGTGCTGTTCTAAACAAGCATCATGTGAGGTAGATGAAGACAGGTTCATTCCGCAAGCGTCATCTCAAGGCACCTCAGTCAGTCAGGATATTTAATAAATTCAACACTCAACACATGGGATTTAACATGTGTGCTGCTCAGCCAGGCCAGGTGTGCGAGCTCTGGAATTTACACACTTGGTTATGCTGGAGGGCAGTTTTAAATATTCCAAAAGTCTGAAGAAGAAACACAGAGGAAGTGCCAGGAAACTGTCGGCAATACAATGAACAATAGTTAAAGGTCATTTCCTTCAGGGACAAAAAGAAATCCAGGCAAACGCTTTCTCAGCATCTGGCACCAATGCCAAAACCTTAACCGTGAGCCATCTTAAGAAATAGTTTTGGAGGCAGTGAGGCACCAAGGCCAAGAGATTTCAGTACAGAATGATCCCTAAGAGGAAAAAGTTATGAAACTGTGTCTCATAACTGTTTCTGTGCAACTGGTTCCCATTTGGAACAATGCTAATGCTAACAAAAAATAAATACATTTATAAAAAAAAAAAAAAAAAAAAAAAAACAACAAAAAAGCTTTATTAGAACAATGGTCTGGTCTGGAAATCCATATATGATATCAGTCCTGTTTGCTTTTTTGTATATAAATATACAAAGATGTTATAATTATATCTGTTAGGTACCGCGAGTGGTTTCGGATGCCAGGGACTGGAATGCCAGTCAGCAGGTTCGTCGTTTCCCTCTCCTTCGCTCTCGTCACTCGAAATTCGACCCTGAGTCAGAGGGGAGGACGCCCGAGCCACACCCTCCTCCCGAGCTGCCCTTTCATCCTCGGGGGCGTTCTCCGATAATGTTCGTGTCCTACTCCGCAGATAGACAGAAAGACAGACAGACAGAGACACATACACAATTAGAAAACAAGAAAAACAAATGCACAATGTGCAGTATTTATAGGTATATACTTTTGCAGAGATAAAAATAATCATTGTTATTTTGCTTCAAATGTAAATAATATCACATTTATCACACCGACCCGGATTCAAGAAATGAAGTTCTCCGACCTGGATTCGAGCAAAGACGTATTACTACTCTAATTTGAAACGTAGTTTTCCAACTAGGATTGGTAGATCAGGTATTAAGGCCTGAATTTGGCTGAAGAAGTTCTCTGACTCGAATTCGACAGATGACGGTCTCTGACTCAGGTTTGAAAGAGTAAGCTCTCTGAGCCTTCTCTGACTAGACATGAGGTGCTCTGACTTGAGCTCTTACCTGAAGGCAGGAGAGTTGCTCAGAGGTCTCCTGCACAGTGGCGAGGGGTTCGGCTCTCTGGAGGTCTCGGGGCTTGGGGTCTGAGCGGCCGACTCCTCATGGCTCTGAGCGATACGCTCTCGATTCTTCGAGACCATCTTTAACTCTGCCACCAGCTGGTCAAAGTTCTTACTGCGACCTACAACTTTCCGTCGCTGGTGGATGGAGTGGATCTGATGGAAGATATGAGAATCATGACAATAATTTGGAGTGAATTCAGGTAAAGAAATGCTTTGGTTGTTCTATTATCCCTTAAGAGAAAACTAGCCAACAGCAGGAACACAAAATTTGTAAAAACATGTAAATGCTTATTTCTGGTTGAGTGAATACTGAAGGGTCAGATGGCTGCTGCCGATTGAATATTTATTGATATTTATTTTAAAAGCTCAGACAAGTCTCTACTATAAAAGAAATACCTGCGCTTCATGTTACTGCCTATTTTCAGCCCCCCTCAACTTGTAAATTAAAAAAACCCTAAATAAGGCATTGTTGACCAAGCTGGACAAAAGGACAGGGTAATTTCCTGTAATTCCTTCCTCATTTCCTGCAAGTCATGTCCTTGTAACTTCCTGTTAGACTATAGATATAGACATTCATTTTAAAAACGTCCTTACAGCATCTTTTCACCTCAAACACTTTGGGTAAAGCCTACCTACCACACACACTTAAGAAATCAGAGTCTAATGTACATCTCCTTGAAACAGAAAGTGACTTATTGTATGTGCTAACCCTCTAGTTTCACAGCCTTGAAAACTTATTTTAGCAGCTGCTGTGGTCAGAATGGAATTATTTTTATTAAGACTACTAAACACGCCACATTGACTTCTTATAAAAAAAAATTGTCCATTAGAGAATATTAGTCCAAAAATGGCATAAAGGTGGTCACGGTTAGCTGTATTAGCATTTTAGGTACAGGGAGAAGGAAAGAAACTCACATTGCAGGTTAACAGCCGCGTACAAACTTTCTTCCTTTCTGGATCCAACACACCGCAGTGTTTGTCCAGGTCACACTCTTTTTCTGCATGAAGTGGACACAGAGGACATTTTTGTCCATGTCATTCATTTTCAGTTCACCATAATGACAGTTTAATATCCAAAAGGACAACAAAGACATGGTTCGACTGTGAAGCAATGAAGGTTCTCTGAGGAATATGACGTGAACAACATTCTATCACTGGAACTCTGAGTGCCAGAGTTCATCCAGTGCTTACTTGAGGTTTTATATGGCCGGTTGCTGCGGGAGTGCGGTGTTGAGGCATTGGCCGAGCCAGACTCTGCTCTTTGAGCTGAGGATTTTTCGGTGGAGGCTGGTGACGGGTGGCTGGGCGACGGGCCCCCATACGGCCACGGTGGGTCTCGGAGATTTGGCGGAGGAGAGCTTCGCGAGGGCTCCAGTGGCGGAGGCTGCTTAAAGACTGTGGATTCTGAGTGACCAGAACTGGACATCTTTTCCAGAGGGGAAAGGCTGCACGAGGAGACGAGCAACACCGAAGACAAAGAAATCAGTTAAAGAGAATCATGGCACACCGATGTGTGAGGGAGTCTAGAGGACTTTTTGCCCCTTAGGTTAATCCTTAAGTAAAAGCTCTTTACTCCAAAAATTACACATCTTACCGAACTCCATCCTTGGGCGTCTTGGTGTGTTTAAACTGAGGTGGAGTGGCAGGTGATTGGGGTGACGGGCGTGTCGCCGGCCCTCCTCCTCCTCCACTCTGGGTCTTCCCGCTCCAAGAGCCTGCACCATGGCCGGCGGTGGGCGGAGCGTGCCCATGGCGGGCGTGCGAGCGCTGCTGGCTGGTCGGTGGTGTGGAGCGCAGATGTGCGTAGAGCTTCCCGACCGAGCCATGTCTCCTCTCACAGTGCTTCTCGAACGCCTGCGGCTTCACCACCTGACTGCAGTGGCTGCACACCACCAGGTAAAAGTCGTCGTGTCCCGGATAGTGACCGAAGATTGACATATCTGTGAAGATGGTCGCTGATTTTTTATTTTTTTTCTATTTTGTTTAACCATTAAAGGAAAAAGCATGTTTATTTTGGCACTACAGGGAGGGAAAACTTTCGCATGCTGCTGTATTTAAAGCAGCAATATTAACATTTTTAGGGAACTGATGACACCGGATGTGAAAAGAGCAGAAAAGAAGCGTGGATGCATACCCTCCTTCCTCAGAGTCATGGTTTCCGTCGTTTTTTTGCCATTCTTGCTGCAATCGTCCCCATCGGACCCTAGAAGACAAAAACACACAATTTGGAGTTTTAGAGAGGAGTGCATTAGAAAGATATTCAACAATAATCAGATTTTCAGATGGGAAATAATTTTTATGTGATGTTACACAGGAACAGTGTGGTCTGATTGATTGGATATCTTGGGATAGTAAGTAATTATTGAATGAGGTGAAGTATGATATGGACAATTATTCAGATCAAGGGGTATTATCTGCAGAGGCCAAGTGTGGAGGAATAGTTCACCATATCATACAAAAGCCGAATTATATAATTGTTTTATTATTCATTCAAAATGTTTTCAACTTATTCGATGTCAGTAATGGAAAAGTCCGCTTGTAGAATAATACCAAGGATTATTTAAACGCTTTCGACCAATCAGAAACAAGAAAAAATTTGTCCAGCGGCAGACGGCTCCGCCTGTCCTCCATCTTGGTTAGTTAGTTAATACAGCTTACAGCAAAGCACTGTGGGCCACAGCTGTCAAAGCTTTATTTTATTTTCTCTGTATTTATCCTGTTCCAAACTATATCTGAGACTGTATAGCAAGACAGCGATGCAAAGTTCCACCACCCAGCATCCCTGTCTGTAGTGTTTAGCCTTGCTAGCTATACCTACTTTCACCTCCCCAAGAAAATTAGTGAGAAATGGCTGCCTGCTCTTAAGACTAGAGGCTCCTCGCAACAAGCCAATAAGGCCATATTTGGTGGAAATTTCAAAGCCTAAAGCTTGAAAATAAAAATAAAAATGTCTTAACCTGCAAATATTTTAATTTCAAATTTTCATGGAATTTGTCAAGAAGTGATTGGAAACAGTGTTAGAGGGGAAATAACGTGGCACTTCTGACTGACTCACACCAGCTACGATGCGAAAATATTTGAAATACTTGAAAAATATATTAAATAAATAATAAAACAATTACAGAATTCTGCTTTTGTTTCATAGGAGAATTATTCGGATCATGGAAGGTCCGCCTTGGCTCCAGGAGATAACCCCTCAATCCGAATAATTCTCCATATCATACTTCGACTGATTCATTTACTGCTTATGACACACCCCGCAAACTCAGCATAATGTTTGAGTCAATAAAAAATGTAAAAATAAAATCAAAAATCTGGTTTAAGTTTGCCTTTCTCATGTTCTCATGTAGTATATACTCATGGACTATTTATCTTTATTCACCTCGCCTTCAGGGAATAATTGTTTTATTTTTGTATTTATAAACCCCACACCACACATGCTTGACCATTTTCTGCTGTTGCAAATAACTAAATTACTATCTGCCATTTTCTGCATACATGACCTTATCGATGCGTGTCATTGGCTTGCACCATTGTGAATGACACCCAGAAAGTATGGCCTTCCCTCTTTCTCTCTCTGTTTCTGTCTATCATCTCATTTTGACTCTGAGCCACAATCGCTGCTCCCTCGTCTGGATTTGAAGTTGATTCGATATCAGCTTTGATTTTAGATCTTATTGAACGTGTGACAGCATGATTTATCAGCTTGGTGAGAAATAACTCGATGACCCTGTAGTTCTCGGCTGAACTGTATGGTGAATAAATTTATAAATGTATAAATTATGAATCAGATTCAACTGTACGACTGCAAAAGAAGAAAAAATAGAGACCAGAACTAGAGGTCTGTGGTAACATGATGCATGTTTTTACGGTTCATGCATTTGTATTTGTTTGCACATGCAAATGATCCCAGTATACAAATTCACAGCAAGCGTCTTCATGCACTGTGAATGTTAAACTGTGAAGTCGCCTCAGAATGGTGTTAATCTGCAGTTGTGAGAAAGCCAGAACACAGTTTCATCTTTCGTTCCCTCCAAACGCCACTTCCATTCGACCATGGCAATCTCATGTTTTTCCAGGAAGTAGGGTCAGGATGCTGGCTTCGATCCACTTCTGGAAGTGGAGTAACGTTCTTGGGTGTCTAGAAACATATTTTGTACAATTGTACATCTTTCACATGAGAATTTTGGAAAAGGCGGTGTAACCCGTTGATCTATTTTTTTTTTAAACGGATCATGGATCATTTTCCATTCCCGCTGTTTGGACACTACTGGTCGTGATGTCATCAGATTATTAAGAGACATGACGGATCTTCATCACCATCATCAGTTTGGGACATGATCAGTCCTGTGTATCATTTTTATTAAATGGTCGTGTTTATGGAAAGATGGAAAGCTCATGAAGGTGAAGATGTAGTTCTGGGAGAAGTAATGTCTGAGTAATTCTTGAGGATGCTTTTTTCTTTGAGAAAGTACAGTCTGTGTGTGTGTGTGTGTGTGTGTACCTGTAGCTCCAGGTACTTGTTAAATGAAGCATTGAAGGGGTCAAATGCTGAATCCCAAATACCCCCGTACGACATTTATAGGTGCACTACACAGGGTGGTGGAACTGTAACGTGTCTGCGACCTGTGTAGTGCACTTAAGGTCGACGATAGAGCTATTTGAGACTAAGCCGAGGTTGTGGGTGGGACAAGGCAGTCCGAAAAATCAAACCAAGCAGCGTTTTAAGGCATCTGGAAAGCTGCCAGACAATACCAACACGGTTTCTATTAGCTAGCATCGCGCTAAGCTTTTATTAAGACAGCTGACACGGTATTAATATAATGTAAATCCCTTCATAATCACTGAAAAACGAGAGAGAGATATTAAATGAAAGGGATGGAAACGGTTGCCTGATTTAGCAGTACGAAAAACAGGCAACTGTTCACCTAAAAACGTTTTTGGACGTTTTTCAGTTTAGCCTCCTTAGTTATCATTAGCACTACAGCTAAAAGAACTCCTCCATAACCGGCGCGTTAATTTTTTTTTCGCCTCACACCCATATTCCGACAAGGTCCCGCCCGCTTCGATACGATTTGTTAATACCCAGCTTTCCGCCCGTGTTTTACAAGTATAAGCCAGTTATAGTGCAGAAGGCAGGACGCGACTAACCAATCCTATCACAGCAAACGAGGATTCAACGCAATAGCGGTAGGGGGAAGAAAATACCGTATCGCCGGCGTCTTGTCTAGTAACAGAAAGAGAGCAGACCTATAGCTAGGGCTGGAGATACACCCGGGTTGCCAGATTGGTTAGATATTTATATCAAGAAAGAGTTTTAAATTATTCCGGAGAGAACGAAGTGTCTGGAATCTGAATCCAAAAACACTTTAAACGAATCAAGGGTCATTTGAATAAGCATGCATTTGCAGATAGAGACTAAGAGAGTTCCTATTTTTAGGGCACGATCTGGCAACCCTGAGCTATAGTTAGCTCGGTAGCTAAGCTAAGCGGTTATGATGGAAGTTGTTCGACTAGTGCGTTGCAGTTTTGCAGAAACTGGATTGTGTGTTTAATATTATTTAGGAGTCCTATCATTTTCCTCCACGGGTATTTGTGTTTTTAAATAATGAGCCTCTTGAAAACTAAGAAATAAAGTAAACTCACGTAACCTACTCTACAGAGCTATAATGTACCAAGAGGACCTGAGGGAAACCATGGAGCCGGCCAGCGCTAGGACCTGGCAGGTTCTTTGTTTGGGTAACATTGGTGAGGGATGCCGTGCCTTTCCGCGAAAATAAACCACATCCGAACGACTTTTTTCACCGAAATATGAGGAAAAACTGGTGGAAACGCAATCACTCACCATCCGATGCTGTCAGGTTAATCCTTTCTGCCCAAACGGCCCAGCTTTGACCCACGAAATCATCGAGACAAGGCACCCGCCGTTCCAGAGCAGCCATTACTTTAACTGCGCGTTCACGCACCGCCATCATCACGGCGCGGCGAGTCACTTACGTCATATTGCGCGCTCCCGCGAGCGAAGGCAGCAGTCCTGTTTGCGCGGCCTTGTCTGAAAGTGTGAGCGTGTGTGTGGACACAAAGTGCATCTATGTTCTTTATTGTTCCTTCATGTAATTAAAATATCCCGTAGTAGCTTGGAGGGTTTTAGTTTTATGACTGGTCCAAATACAATGCAAGACCAAACCTTGCCAGTTGGGGGCACTGTAACGCAGTAATTGATGTTCTCAATTGTTATCATTGGGTTCTGCCTCAAGTCTCAACAACCATCAGCCCTCTTCGTTTGTGAGCTAATTTGACTAATATTGTAGTCATAAACCTACTTTTGTGAGCTATCCTTCATATCTTTGGCACATTTTTTCAAATGAGTCTGAACCTTAACATTTATCAGTAACATGAGATTTGTAAACAAGATGCGAATCCACATGCCAATCAACAGAGTAGTTGAACTTGGTTACCAAACAGCTGTATCTCAATATTAGTTGAATAGATTTGCAGAAAAACTTGAAAGACGTGTTAAGGACAAGACTCTGGGGATGCCTGCAAAGTCTGGGGTGTGGTCATTGTCAGTGGGTGGAGTTACTTTCAAATAACCTTTATGTAAATGTAAGTGGAATCAAACATTACATATATATTATATTATTATACATATTATAGCTTTCAGAAGACTTTTGACAGGATAACATTGAGCTATGGTCTCTGATTTAGAGCTGATCTAGACATCATATTTGGTTA
>JAQMYF010000023.1:15748609-15760354 GCA_030014195.1 Neosilurus mollespiculum | reverse complement strand
TCCCACAGTCCAAAAACATGCACGGTAGGCTAATTGGCTGTTCCAAAATCACCCCTAGGTGTGAGTGTGAGTGTGAACGGTTGTGTGACTGATGGCCCTGCGATGGCCTGGCGAGCTGTCAAGGGTGTACCCCGCCCTCGCCCAGAGTCGGCTGAGATGGGCGCCAGTCTCCCCGCGACCCTAATTAGGAATAAGCGGTTCAGAAAATTAATGAATGAACAAATATCCACCTCGATCTCTTATTGTGTACATTTTCAGGATCAATAAAAAAAAGTATTATGATATAATTTAGAAAAGAAAAATTGTCAGCTAAAGTGATGTGCTGCTTAAGGCGGTATGATATGACACGATGCGATACTATATGACACAATACACACGATACAATGATATTAATATCGTCATAAATTCTGTCAACATATGCTTTTGTAAGCCATCATTAATATGACAAGATCTTTGAAGAGAATGCAGAATGTGTTTAAATTACTTTACTGGACGTTTTATTGTTTCCACATTAAAACGTTCGTATTTCGTCAAAACAGTGATTCCATGAGAATCAGGACGCGATACTTATGTCATATCACACACATTTGTGACCCATCACAGCAAAGTGGGTTTTAAGTCGGAAATGATTATTTTGGAGTTATTGGTACCATTTTGTACCTGATATCCTAAACCTTAAAATGATACCATATTTTCTAACGTAGCTGTCTAGTTTTGAAATAAACTATTTCAAATAGTTTATAAAATTTATAAGTTTATAAAATTTCAGGAATCTTTTAAGCCGACAACTTTGGAGAAAACTGTGTTTAAAAGACCAATAAAGTACTTAAATAAAAATTTTAATAAAAATTTCCAAATGAATACCCACTTTGCTGTGATGGGTCACATACCCACATGTGGTGGTGTTCATTACTATGATAATTTTATAATCATCAATTATTTAATAAAGGTTCCGTTCAATGTTATTGCCTAAACTCTAAGATCTCACCAGTTGATACGCGAGAACCGTGGCTGGGACTGCTATGACTATTCCGGAGCATTTTGGAAGCAGTCTGTCGTAAAAATAGGGCGGAGAGAAATGCACTTGCTTGAGAAAAGTGATCATCTGCAGTGCATATTTTGCTGCGCTCACATCTACGACAAGTAACTGTCATGCATACGTAGCAGTTGCTCTTCTTATTTTTACCCCCACAGAAATCTACGGTAACATCTGGTAGCCCATGTACACCACACAGATGCCTTTGCTGTTGCAACAGTTGAACTGACGTTCACGTTATGTGAACAGAAGCCACTCCCTCCCGGTTCTCAAGGCAGCTCTCAAGACTCTAGAATCTAGAAACCAGAAGAATCATCTACCATCGTAGACTTCCGGGGTCCAATGTGGTATGATGGGTTAACGATCAAGTGATTTAAACACTGATATACAGCACTGCCAGTTGCATATCTTTAACTACTGAGTTATATTTTAACACCCTGCAGTCACAGTGTGAATGTAGACTACCTGGAGTTTTTTTTTTTTTTTTTTTTTTTTTTTAATTATAATGCAGATCAGTGAGAATTCTCATTTAAAAAGGGAAAATTCAACCCAAATAAGCCAGCTGCTTGTTCTTGTGGACTTGCTGGACGTTATAAAGCTGTGTTTGTGTATTAAACAGGACATGGGATGTTTCCTGGTAACTCCCGCTTGCTTCAGTGATCACGATGTGAACTGCACAACACCTTCGTCTCCTCCCGCCTTAAACAAACAAAAAGAAACTTCCTTTCTGCACTGTAGGCTGGAAGGATGGAGGGATAACAGTCTTTCTCTCTCTCTCTCTCTTTGTGAGTGTGAATGAAAGACAGCTGCTCGGGTGCTTTTCTATGCTCATGCACATACTACAAAATGTTCCTTGGCTGGTTTACAGTGCTGCCCAAAATCTTAAACTTGTTAATTGACATTACTGCTTCACAGCTTGTAGGTCGTATTAGAAACACACACAACTGAAGAGCTCATGTGAGCCTCATCACGATTATGAAATTCTTCCCCTGGCATGGTTCGGATTTCAATCCGTTCTTTTTGTGGTGCTGAGAAGATTGTTAAGAGTATTTGTACAATCTCTTCACTGTGAGAGTTGACACATCACACACACACGTTCACCCTTACGCACGCACGCACACACACACACACAAAGGGAGTGCTTTCAAAAAAAAAAAAAAAAAAAGTAATATTTACAAGGTAAACTTAGTTCTCCTTCGTTTCACGGAACTAAAGTGTAACACGTTCTCCACACAGTGATCCTCTACTCCAATCCCTACAACAGTAACTGATATGAGGCTATCATGCAGAGCAGCTGGAACCCTACTGGAATATTACCAAAGGGTGTGGAAGTGGGTGTGTGTTGGGGTCTCGTTTTCCAGGGTGTTATGCTGACTGGTGCTCATTCGTGCCTACAGATCTGATCTATAAAAAGCAAATTAAAGCTTGTGATTCCGGTTCACATGACAATACCAGTAAACACAGAGTGAGAAAAGAGCTCTGGGTACAAGACTGCGTCTAATATTTGCATCGTAGTGATTTGCATGACGGACTCAAGTCCAGTTTAAGCAATTGGTTGTTTATCGACGAATGAGAAAGTGACGAGTGATCAGAGTGGAAAAAAAGAAAGAAAAAAAAAAAACTTGCCTCACAGAGGAACTGTGACATCAACAAACAAATCCTGTATGAGACGATATGTTCTACAGCTACACAATTCTAACCCCTTTCTTATCAACAAACAAATAAACAATCAGATAAATAAACAAATCAATCAACAAATAAACAAGTATTCGTGTTCCATACATTCTAGGTTTAGGTGTTTTTGAAACGTCATTAATGATTTTCTATAAAGGAAACATGAAAAGTCAGAACGTTTCTTACAGAAATTTTCTGCAAGAGTGCACATAACTAGTAAATAAGAAGAAGAAAAAAAAGAATAAAAGGTTCCACAATTTTCCCTGAAATATTTACTAAACAAGTCTGTGTGGAAAAACCCTGTGTGCACCTTCTGGTGTTCAGGAGCAAATAAAAAAACTAAAAAAAACTTGTGTTGGAAAAAAAATTCCAGCACAATAAAAATCTTATGTATTAATTCATCAAGATTTTATTTTCTTGAATTAATCAATATTATTTAATTACTGTTAGAGTGCAAAAGTTTGTGCCCCTGCTGTCATGTGACCAGGTTCACCTTGAAATCTAACATATCTCCATATTTGAGTTTCTTTTTCTCTCTGCACTGTTTACACAATCCATATCAATCACAGAATGACTTTAGTAATGAAAACTAGACATAAAATATATTTATAAACACACACTCATACATATATATGCATATATGTACAGCTATGTGTACACACACACACACACCAATATATGTACACACAAACTCACCCACTCCAGAAGGCGAATAAATCCCAGAGGCTCTTTTAAAGGTCCCAGATCAAGCCTGAAACCCGACAGCAGTTTCTACACAGAATTAAAAATATTAATTTTCAAACAGCACATTCCACTTTTAAATCCGTTTCCTTACGACATCGAGCTTCGTTTACATTTAAAACGTGTGCAAAGTCGAGCTGAATCCCAAACGCACCTCTTTTCCACACAGAGTGCACCAGATCTGACGTGGACGCCCTTCGGTCACGTTATAAGTAGGGCACCTGTGTATGGATCGAGCAGCGATTTGGGATGCAGCCTCGCGAAGAATCAACAAGTTAGGCTAGTCGGCTAGCAACTCGAGTTTCCGCACAACAGAAGAAAACAAGTAAATAATTTACCTGAAGAAACTCCATGGTTTAACAGATTCACTCTCAGCGGATCGAGGTGGATATTTGTTAATAACAAAACACGGAAGTTGTTATTTTTGGTGGAGAAAATGAAACAAACTGCTGACAATCCAGGGCGGAGGAAAGAGAAACAGAGGGAGAGAGAGAGGGGGAAAAGAGAGAGAGATTTTGCGCGTCGGTTAAACTTGTCAAACTTTCTCCCCACAGCGAGTCACGTGACCTCATTTCACTCTTAAAGGGGCAGAAATTCATTTATCTTGAAAAACGAAAAGGACACTAAAAGATTAATGCAAGTTGTGCACACATCTGTTCATTTTCATCAGGCCATTCCAGAGTTAGTCCTTTCTTTTCTCTTCTCTTCATTCAGACAAATCAACATAGTGAAGTCAGAAAAGTTTGATCCTCTTAAAGGTGCCTATTCAGGATGGACGATGTGTTTTATCTTCCATTATCAGTCCATTTTGGCTAAAAGCTACAGAAGGGTGACACAGTGGTGAGCATGTCTGCCTCACAGCAAGAAGGTCCTGGGTTCGATTCCATATCATGTGTCCACTTACTTTTGGCTACATAATGGTTTTGATTATTCACTTATTGGTTTGTTGGTTGGAAATTCTTGTTCAAAGAAAATTAAGTCATTATAGAATAATCAACGGTAGGTTAGCATCATGAAACGGATTTCTATCATGACCCTGAAGTTTTTTTCCCCCTAGAAAACAACATGTCTCTGATACTACAACAGTATCCAACTCTTTAAACAAACGGTACTAGTAAATTATATAGCATACTTTCCCCATCTACAATAAAGGCTCAAGGTCACAGCAAGAAGGTTCTACCGCCTCACAGCGGGTTTAAAGCTCATGGCCATCAAGGGCCTTTCTGTGTGGAGTTTGCATGTGAGAAGTGTGAATGTTGTGAATGTGTCTGTAACAGTCTGTAATAAAGTAGCGATCTATTGAGGATAACCCCATCTTTCACCCAGTAAAGTCAGCCAGTAAAGGCTCTAGCACCCTCCACAACCTTGTCGGATAAATGGTACAGATATTGGATGGAAGGATTTAAACATCCATGAGACAGATTAATTCATGTTAATAATTCCTATCTTTTTCTTTAAGTTAATATGACCAAAAATTACTTTTTAATGTTTACCTTAGCACTTTCCCATGGATGACAACTTAATGACATTATCATTCAGAAATAAATGCTGTCTAAAGTTGCTTTTAATTTTCATTAATCATTATTACTATTAAGCACAGTGGTGTAGTGGTTGGCATGTCCGTCTTGCAGCAAAAAGGTTTTGGGTTCAGGTTGCAGGCTCAGTGAGGCATTTCTGTGTGGAGTTTGCATGATCTCCCTGTGCTTTTGCACGTTTTCCCTGTCCTCTGGGTACTCGGGTTTCCTCCCACAATCCAATGACATGCACATCAAGCTAACTGAGTATTCCAAATTGCCCATAGGTGTGAGTGTAAATATCTGTGTATTGGCCCTGCAATGGACTGGTGGACTGTTTGGGGTGTACCCTGCCTCACCCAGAGCTGCTTGAGAGGCCCCAACCTCCCTGAAACTTTAATAGGATTAACTGGTTGGGCAAATGAATGAATGAAATAATTATTATTAATTTTTCCACCAAATAAACTGTTTCTGTTGGCTGTTGCTATCAGTTTGCCTGTGTGTTCTGGTTTACTTATACGATGAAGAACTTATCCCCTAAAATCAAAATGAACTTGTATATTTAAAATTTTTAAATAGAGACAGTATTTCTCAAAATTTAGTGAACGTGGATACAACAAAACAGTTACTACATGCTTGGCACTTTGTTGAACAACTTGATTTTGTGGAATAACTTAAATATTTAACTCATCTATGTAGATTCTATAGTTTTTATGATTTAAAAAAATAAACAGTTGCAGATTTACTTAAAAGCCAAATGTACATAAAGTTGTGTTTTTTTTAAAAGATAAGATTATTTGAGATTCTACGTTTGGACAGAAACATGGTTTCTAACAAAAAATATATATGTATAGGTAGGAACTAACGTTTTTGCCTGCCACTGTTTCTTACGGACCATTAAATAGGAGCACTTCCTGCACTGCTGAAACAAGCAAACTCACTCTGCTGTAGGAGGAGGTAAGATGTTCTTTTAACAGTCATTCATTAAAATATCTAAAACGTAATAAAAATGTATTCGATTACAATGTGGGGGACGTCGTTAAAGTTATCTGAGCATTTTAAAAAATGATGTGTAAAGTAATAAAAGAAGAGTTTCATTGAACAAGACTACCGGTTAGCGTCATGGCTAACTTGAGATAGGACTTCGCATCATTTGTTTCACACTCATACTCTGGTATACATGTTTTGTAACCCAGAAGGGTAGGTTTGTCTAAATACGGGTGGGAAATGAGTTTGTTCGGTCAGTTAGCAGGCTAACACTGTGTCCATGCTTTTAGCTAATCGCTGGTAGTTTTTTCCGGCAAAATTAATTGATAGACATAGTGACTGTGATGTTTCTACATTGTAACAACTGGATTAGTACAATAAATTGTTTCAATGTGGGAAACTTGGATAACAATGAAAATAAGGTATGGAATGGTGGTGATTTAGCTAGCGAGAGCTTGAATGGGAGACCTGTGGAGGATTGACGAACCGTTCAGCCAATAGCATTAAGGGAAATCTGATATTTCCGCCTATGGTAGGAGGGTCAACCAATCAGATATTGAATAGGTTTGAGGCCTTCCCACAAGCGGGCTAGCACAATTTATTCATGAACACTAATGTAACTGGAGTAGTTTTGGGTATTTTTCTAAAACTGCCCGCTGATGTTTTTTGTTCTTTTTCAGACAATTCAGGATGTTCCTGACAAGATCAGAATATGACAGGTAAGAAACGGATTGAATGTCCTTGATGCAGTGGTGTTTTAGGGAACTTTCACTTTCACTTTAGTGAGGTTGAGTCAATAGATGGAGTTCTAAGTATCCAGGTTCTGAGTTGACTTTGTGCTGCTTTGATTATTTTTTTAACAATGTTTAAAATGAATACAAATACAAAGCTCACTATTTTAATTTCTCCTTTTCTGTCTTAAACAGCCTCACAATAAAACAATACATTTACCCAATTTCTCAACAAACTTACAAATGAAGGATACTTCTATTTATTTCAGTGATTTGATTGAAATATCGTTTCAGTTTAACATTTTTAAGAAAAAGACATTGCTGTCAAAACAGAGCCATTAATCCGTACAACGTTTTTTAGAGACTTACCTTCGTCAGAAGGAGATTGTTTAGCATCAGGTACGTGAGCACAACTTGCTTTAAATAACAGTTCCTCTGACTTCTCTGATCACTAATACAAAGGATGCTGGATGAGAAGCTCACTCTGTAACGAGGAGAAAGTCACCGGTGCATGTTCTCATGTATTTAACGTTGTGATGTTATGAGGTGCTTTTTAGGGATGGTGTTTTTGTCATGCCGTACACTCCTTGGATATTTGAATTAAAGCAGTGTCTTAATGAAATGTTTCTCTTTGCAGAGGTGTGAACACTTTCTCTCCAGAAGGAAGACTTTTTCAAGTGGAGTATGCCATCGAAGCTATCAAGGTATGTGCAAAATCAGGCAAAAAAAAAAAAAACAACAACAACCACAGTGTGTATAAATATTCAGTCATAATCTGAGATTTGTCCATGATTTCCTCATGCTGTCTTTATTTGTAAAGGTGTTATAACATTCTTAACTGAAGTATTACCTTTAAAATAAACCTTTCCATCCTCGTTCTGTACCTCATTTCTTTTTTTCCCCCTCAAACATTCTATTGACTATTTTTGCAGTTGGGCTCGACAGCTATCGGCATTCAAACATCAGAAGGAGTGTGTCTCGCCGTGGAGAAGAGAATCACCTCTCCGCTGATGGAGCCCAGCAGCATCGAGAAGATTGTAGAGATCGATGCTCACATCGGTAACGTGGCTTCTGTGCATCTGTCGACTCTGCAAACGACATTGAAACCTAGCAGGAAGTTTCAACGTCCTAAACAAAGGAAATTTGTTTAGATGAATACTGACCTTTTTTTTGTTTTGCCCTGTTCATCCACAGGTTGCGCAATGAGTGGATTGATCGCTGACGCAAAAACGCTTATTGACAAAGCAAGAGTGGAAACGCAGGTCAGTGCACACACTTCACTGCCTCCTTTAAGCAGTTATAAATATGAAGGACTGCTGGGTGAAATATCAATTTCACCCTGGGTAACGACTCTAGATATTAATGTACAGTTGCATCTGAGCAGATTTGTCTTTTAAGCATGTTTTACTGTTTTTTTGTGGCCGCTGCAGAATCACTGGTTCACCTACAACGAAACGATGACGGTAGAGAGCGTGACACAGGCTGTGTCGAACCTGGCTCTGCAGTTCGGAGAAGAGGACGCAGACCCTGGCGCCATGGTACAGCGATCCTGAATCTGTCAAAATCATGTTAGAATGTTAGCACAGAGGGTATAATAAGAAATAAATATAGTTCAGGCCTTCAGGTGCTCTTTATCAGTAGTATGCATCGACCTAATGTCCTTGCATTTATGTTTACTTTTTTTTTTATGTGATATTGGGAGAAGGATTGGGATGGATTTGATGGAAAAAATGTTGTATCGACAATTTTTTGTACTGAAAACAGCCTGTTGTTTGTTGCAAAGAAAGAAGCAAAACCAAGTTCCTAATTTAAAACAAATATAAATGTGTACAAAATTAATTTAACATCGATAAAGAAAAAATAATAATTAACAAAATTAATATTTAGGTTTGTTTGTAATATTAATATATAAATAAAAAATATGGCAATAAAGTATTAGAAAATGTGTTTTGTGATAAAGTTTGCCATAATAATACTATTTTATCCTCAAAGTGCCTGCTCCTGCTCAGGACTTGCTCTCATATCAGTATTATTTTGCATAAAACACTAGAAGGATAGGGAAATCACAACAGCTGCTACGTAGCCATTATAAACAATTGGTGGCCATTTTGCTGACCTTGAGCCTGACTCACATTGCCCTTTTCATAACCCCCCCCCCCCCCCCCAAAAAAAAAGGTTGCTACTCTGAAAATTTGACAGTGATATGTTGAGCAGTTCTTGAGTTATAGATAATATATTTTATATAATATATACATAACCTGTTTTGTTCCTCATCCTCAGAGTCGTCCCTTTGGTGTTGCTTTGCTCTTTGGAGGTGTGGATGAAAAAGGACCCCAGCTGTAAGCATCCTTAAGCACTTTACTGAAATTTACAGTCTACATTACTGATAATTACAGATAAATAAGCATCCTAACAAACGAGATCATGAAACTCCTTCAATCTAAACCGTGAATGAAGCAACACTTTAATGTATTTTGAATAAAAGCTAATTTTGTTCTCAATTTGTTCTGCAGGTACCACATGGACCCGTCAGGGACGTTTGTGCAGTGTGACGCCCGGGCAATCGGGTCAGCATCCGAAGGAGCCCAGAGCTCTTTGCAGGAAGTTTACCACAAGGTAAATGCATCGTAATATCAGACTGTGTAAATAAAACTTATTACAAAGAGGGATCATCTTTTAAAATAATAAAGTCAAACATCCTCTCTGGATAATTAACAATTATGCACTTAAGGTAAGGGAGATGTCACAGAATATTCATTTGTATGATATTCCCCGAGCCTGAAGTGCATCATTGCACGAGTATATACTACCATCTAGGCAAAAAAAAAAAAAAAGAATGAGATTTTTATGATTTTATTTATTTATGATTTTTTGGGTCATGACAGCTCAGATGAGCTGCAAGCGCAGAGCCTCAAAGCTGTGTAAGCATCTTGTAGCTCCTGCACACTGTGTAGCTAACGGCACCTGGTCTGGCCTGTTCAGCGTACTCATTTAAACACAAAAGTAAACAGTTTACACAGGCTACACAATAATTCCACTTGAAACAGGATTTTTATAGTTTACATTTGCATATTTTGACACTGAGGCAGGTGAGGTGAACTCTGTGTTTTAGCCCGCATTAGAAGCTTTGTCATTCCATGATCCGTGTTTTTCCTGTTTAGCATCCCAGGAAAGCTGAAGCCAATCCCAGCCAACTCTATGCGAAGGTGGGATACAGCACTGTTTTGCTAACGGCATCTGTTCTGAAACAAAAGTAAACTAAAGTATTATAAACTGCGCTTCCTACAGGTGTTTTAGTACATACTACCAGAAACACAAGAAAACATATGAAAACGAATTTTCTATACCTTATACTTTTCATGTCAAATATTCACCCAGCTCTGTATCTGACACGGTGTTTACCTTCGTCCTTCAGAAACAGAAGAAACTGGGCTCCCTAAAGGGGTTTCTTTACATAGTATGGAAAAAGCAAGAAAACCAGTTAGAAACAAGATTTTTAAGGTTAATTTCCCCATATAAGCGTGATAATGCCTTCAGGCGTCCCAATGACAAAATGTGAGGGTCTGTAATTTTGATTCAAGCACAATCCACTGAAAATAATGATTTAAGATCCTGAGACAGAGAACCAATCAGATTGCACTGCTCCCTTGGAGTATATCCCAATGTCTAATATCTCTGAGGTGTCAGATCGCACCATTCTAAGTGCCAGGCAAGAAATCAGTTTGCTGTGTTCACTGATTGCTAAATCCTAGAAATTCATCTAAATGCAATCTTAAAAACATACAAAGAAAGCTGCACAATATGGGATTCATGTTTTCAAGGATGAAACAAAAAGCACCTTTTCAGACTTTGAGTGTGTTTCAAAAGATACCATAATAGAGCACTTTTCTTATGGTTCTTATGTGTAATATACACTAAAACAGTTATTTGCGTCAGGCTCTGTGGGTATCCTCCTCATCTTAGGTGACTAATTGTTATGTTATTACATAACATTAAAGATCGTCACTGTTGGCACGTTGCTGTTGTACACTGTGTCACCTTTTTAGTTTCAGGTAGAGGAACAGGTTCTTTGTAAAGGCGGTGTTTGTGTGTTAATTTGGACATCCTAGTTTATTATTAATGTATTATTACTGAACTTTAAAAGCACTGTGTTGAAGAGTTCTACTCAAGATGTTTTCCCCCCAGTGTTATTATTTGTACTCGACCAACTTTATATTTTAGCATCTGAAAGTGAAAGCTAGCGTTTTTCGCTTATGCCTAGATGCTTGTATAGTTATAATGTTATCACAGAGTTGCTAGTATGCTGCAGTGTCTCTCAAGTCAAAAGGGCTTTGAAATATGTCCTTAAAAGATGCTTTGAGAAAAAAGTCATGCTTTATGAGACAATAGTGTGATACAACCATGCAGCAGCCTTCTGTTTTGAAAGTGTTTAAAAATCTTCAAGAGAGAAAATAGGAAGGAAAGTTGTACATGAGTAATGATGGCCTTAACTTTTAAGTATGATTAAATTTATGTTTTCTGTGGTTGATTTACCCCGTTCCAGTCCATGACGTTAAAAGAAGCCATCAAGTCATCCCTGACCATCCTGAAGCAAGTTATGGAGGAGAAGCTGAATGCTACTAACATTGAGGTAAATTTTAAACTAACATTAAGTAGGTAATAAAGGAAATTAACTGAATGAATTTTCTGTACAAATTAGCTCTGACAGTAGTGATGCTATAACATCACAGGATTAAAAAGTGTTAATGCAGAGGTTTAAAAACAGTTTACTCTTATCTGGTTTTAACTAAAATTAATTAGCATTTTTTTGTCCTATTAACATCTGGTGGGAGAACATCTGGTTTAAGGTTTAATAGCATAAGTGAAGACAGGAATAAAGTTGTTTCATAAGTGTTTACAATGTTAAATGTAACTATAAATAGAAAAAAGTATGACCTGACATTCTTTAATACTGTAACATTTAAAAGTATGTTTCTTGATCTGTTACCTATGGTCACGAGCTTTGGGTAGTGACCGAAAGAACGAGATCGCGAATACAAGCGGCTGAAATGAGTTTCCTTCG
>JAQMYF010000023.1:15677829-15700559 GCA_030014195.1 Neosilurus mollespiculum | reverse complement strand
ATCTGTGTATATAATATATATATATATAGAGAGAGAGAGAGAGAGAGAGAGAGAGCGAGCTCCACTCCTTTCAACTCATCTTTAAAGTGGAAATCATTTTTGGAACACATCCAAAATATCATGTGTTGACCTGATTGTTTTATTGCCCCAGAAATACCTGCATGAGTCTCGTCATCGGCACGCCATGGCACGGAAGCGTGGTGATGGTGGACGCTTCTTTTCAGGGAAGGAAAAGGATGAGCTGGACATGCAGGTGAGCAGGAGGCTCAAGATAAATCCCAACACTGATTGGATCGCAATCTCAGCCCCATCCCTAGGATAAAAGAGGCTTGCAGGCTTTTAAGCAAAACATGCTAACTTGTACAAGCCAAAGAGACTGTGTGTGTGTGTGTGTGTGTGTGTGTGTGTGTGTGTGTGTGTGTTAAGGTGTTTGAACTTTCAGGCTTCCTCAAATGCATGCATCTTTTATTAATGCTGAGAGCGTGTGGCTTGATGCTGGTAGATACACCAACGCAACCTGCCCTAAAATGCTAAAGGTATATTCCAACACCAAGGGGGACATTTGTTAATAACTGCCTTTCTATATGTGGTTGGGGCTGAGCAGTGACTGAATAATGCAGTGATACACACCTCTTAGATTTTTGTTTTACTATATAAAACAAAAATCTTACTATTACTATACAAATCTGAAATCTTCCTATATAAAACAAAAATCTTTGCGACAATGTGAATTATAACAAGCGCTATGCAAATAAAACTGAATTAAATTAACTTGAATAGATAAGAAGGGCTTAATTTATTTTATTTAATTTTATTAATATTAATATAATAAAAACATAGTAAACAATGTACAGCACTCCTTATAATTAGTATTTCTGAACCAAAACCAAGCACTGCTTCAGTATCAAAAGTATCAAAGTGCAAAGTGCAGTATCAAAAGTGCTCTAGCTGATAGAAATGACAGTAAATGACACTAAATTTGAATCTGATTTCACTTAATCTCAGGTTATAATCTAGTCCTTGCCCATAATTTCTTATTATGATGGATTATCCATGATTAAACCGGCCTCATTAAGCTTCAGGACCCATTTACAGGATTTTGCTTTCTCTGTAATCTGAAGTATTATTTTTATCTGTGCCGTCTGAATGGCTTGTCTGTGTTTGTGTCTGTGTATCTGTATCGCTGCTGCTTTCAGAGTTTTGTACCATCACTTAATTGTTTTGTCATAAATTATTTCCTGCTGTATTAAGCAAGCTTTTTGTCAGGTTCATGATCACATCCCTGCTGTTTTCTTCTCTTACTTTTTTTTTTTTTATTGCAAATAAACAGTTGTACATTTTGAGTTTTCCTTTTTCTTGTTTTTTAATCTCCATAGGATTATTGTTTTTTGTAACTTCGCAGTTTAAGCAGTTATCGAATGAGACAAAGTATGATATAGAGAATTATTTGGTTGAGGGGTTATCTGTGGAGGCCAATGGCAGAGGGCGGATAACCCCGTCTGAGACTAAATAATTCTCTCTTATACAAAAGCTGAATTCTATAATTGTTTTAATATTCCTTTACGATATTTTCAAAGAGGATAACCATGTTACTGTGTAGCACATGCTATTTGTGTAATAATCATTCAAATTATCACTTAGCAATGATGCAATAATGCAGTTATCCCTTGGCACTGATGCTATATTAAGAATTATTTCATGGCTTTCCACCAATCATAAAAGAGGAAATCTCATGACTGAATAATAAGGATTATTATTTTAGTTTCATATACAGTATTTTGGACATTTATATATCAACATTCTTTAAGCAACTTTATGTGAGTTTTTATACTTATCTGAGCATTAGGGTGGCCCAGATGGGTTTTTTTTTTTTTCGATTCCTCTATTGCACACCCTCTCATTTTAGGAGGATTTTATGAAAAAATAACCCAGTAAAAATTTTAGTCCTATAAAATATATCTGAGTGGTCCCCCAGAGCCCTTCAATTTTGCACATTTTGACCGAAATTTTCTGTAACTTTATTTTCTGTATCAGTAATCCATTTAAGGTCTAATCAGAGCATGTAAATTAATAATACAATATGTTTAAATATATAAAGTGTAGTTTTATCCATAGAATTTTTGAAACATGTTGCTTTTGCATGAAATAACTGAAATATGTTGTAAGTTCACATTTTGGATGTTATTTATGAATGATAATTACAAGTACATACTGATTACATTTTTTATAAAACATGTTAAACAGATTATTGATGCAGAAAATAAAGTTACAGAAAATTAAAATGTCACCAAATCTCAAAATTGCAAAATTGCAAAAGTGCAAAATTGAAGGGCTCTGGGGACCACTCAGGAATTATTTTATAGGCCTGAAATTTTTACTGGATTATTTTTTCATCAAACCTTCTAAAATAAGAGGGTGTGTGGGAAAAAAAATATAGAAATATTTTTTTGCCATATAAAAATTGGCCACCCTACTGTGCATAATAAATTAGATTGAACTATATCTCAGTGTGATTGATTGTAATCACCTTCATCGCTCTCCTTTTCCTCTCTCTTTTCGACAGATGGAGTCAGAGCAGATGCCGGTCGGAGAGGAAACTGGGACTCAAATGATCAGCGTTTCATAACGCTTCATACAGTGTTCACTGCAGTGTCAAACTGAAAAAAATATATCACTCCGAATCGTAGCCAGTACTTTGTACAGATTTCTACACTGGCTATTACAGTCTGGTGCTTAATGAGCAGGAATGCTGATCTAGGATCAGGGGTTTTTTTTGTTTTTTTTTCCTTGAACTATGTAAATCCCACTATAAATGTGTCCTGCAGAAGTGACTATTTCTGTATGAAAGCATGAAAGGATTTGAGGAGGCAGACCCTGTGTATTTCTTATCACCTTACACAACGTGTGTAAGGATAATTCATGAGAACGTTCCTGCGTGGTGTATTTTATACAGGATCTGATTGTCTTCGAAGCATGAATTTTAATATGTTTGCTTGAATGTTAATGTTGTAGTGAGACAAACATTATTTCAATATGTCTGATGTGTTTATTGTGGACAGACGAGTTACATTTCATACAAATCGTGAGTTGAAATATTTTGCTGACTATGCACTTATTCCATATCTCCAGAACATACCAGATACTTCAAAGGCCATCTCATGAACTTTACAGCACAAATATCCATTTGATAAATACATTTTAAAAAAGCTGATGTGTTTGTAAATCATTGCAAGCATTGTATACAGCTGTGTTTAGGAGTACTAGGAGACCCTTACAGATCAGGGGGCCTATTTATAAAACTGTCTGGGATCCTTACTAAAAGTGCACTTGTGCCAAAAAAAATAAAATAAATGTGTCCTCCAAAAAATATTCAGATTTATAGAACCCTGCGTACACACATGTGTAAGCAATTTTCACTTGATAAATCACAGAGTGCATACAAGTGTGTGTAATTGATTTCCCGCCATGTACATGCCCTTTTTTAACCATAAATGATCCATGCAAATCACCTCATGAATGTGGTTTGTATATAAATGAGCCTGGCATGCTATTGTTCTGTTATTGTGAATAATGACTGCAAGCGAGAAAAGAAAGAAAAACGGTATTTCACAAAGATGGAGATAGAAGCCGTCATTGGGGAGGTGGAGGCCTGAAAAAAACATGCTGTTGGAGGCCACAGCAGTGAGATTATTAACAAAAGGACGTGGCAACACTTTGCTGCCACTGTTAACGGGATCAGTGGCACAGAGCGCGCAGTGGCAGAACTTAAAAAAAGAGTTCTGTTTTAAACCTACACTCCATCTTTCTACTCTTTTACCGACATTTTGCTAACTTGTTGCTTGAGTGTTAAAGGATGATTTCCTGGTGATATGTAATAAATGTGTTGAAAAAGAAGCTCATTCCTTAAAGGTGGATGCAAAGAGAACACTGTCCTCCCACCGCCACAGCGCGGCTGCACCTGGAGGGGCCATGGTTCAGCATTACGCATGGGACTCACCGCAGTATTTATACACTTAGGGGAGTTAAACTGATCAATAACACCTTGAATAATTTGCAGGATCAGTTAGTGGTATTCCCTGCCCACCCCCCAGATTAATGGCTTATTTTCCAGACTTTAAGATTTAATTGATATTTGATTATATGTTCACAGTATCTTAGGAAAATAGTAAGTTATTTACACCACATTAGGCATACTGGATGCTTTATTCCATGCCGCCCGCCATCCTGCCCCCTGCTGCGCTCCAGTAGTTGATCCCAGATTTTAGGGCAGTGGTGGCCCAGTGGTAGGGTGCTGGCTTACTGATCTGAAGGTCGGGAGTTCAAGCCCCATTATCACCGAGTTGCCACTGCTGTACCCCCAGTGCAGCTAACTGGTTTATCAAAGGCCGGCCATGTCTCTGACTGTCATTGCTGTCATTCGTAAAGAGTAGGCCATTCGGTTGCCATCAGCGTGTTTCTTCCCTGCAATGTCATGGCGAGCTGTCCAGGGTGTACCCTGCCCGCGCCCAGAATTGGCTGAGATGGGCGCCAGCCTCCCCGCAACCCTAATTAGGAATAAGCGGTTCAGAAAATGAATGAATGAATGAGAAAATTAATTAAATGTATTGAATGCAAGGACATCAATGATTCTAATCATTCTTCTCACACTACATGAGTGCACATGGTTCAGAGTTTTCGTACAGGTGCGCATATTCTCCTGTCATGTTAGTTTTTTCCGATCACAACCTTTGTGTGGAAAGTGACATACGCCACTTTCAGACACTGTTTTGTATGTACGCCACATTTATAAATATGGCCCCAGATCTTTTATCTGATAAATTCCAGAAGTATTGGCACCCTCTGAGAGAAGCTGCTTTGCAATAATTTATATCTATTTACACCACAGTGTCCTTTTTGTTTTTGATCCTTTTTTTTATTGAGTGCTTAGTTTTGTGAAAATTATTGCTTGTTTGGCCCTGAGAGCTCCCTCTTTGGTGTCATCTCACTTTAGATCTTCTTCCCACAAGATTAAGGGGGAAAAAATAGTTATTTCTTACTGAATACATAATATCTCTTGTAAATTGTTTGATGGCACAAATGCAGGACAGACATCTGGACTGTAAGATGACTGTTTTTTGTTTGTTTGTTTGTTTGTTTGTTTGTTTGTTTGTTTTAAAGAAAGAGAATGAAAATATTTAAAGTAGTAAGTTTAAAAAGTTTCTCCATGGACGTAGTCTAATCTCAAATATAACTTGTGTCTATATTTGCTAGCTGACTAAAAAACATCCCAAAGGAACTGTGATTAAATATAGAGGACACATTTCCAAGTGGCACGCATGTAGCCAATACCCCTGACAGACAGACAGACAGACAGAGACAGAGGGAGCGTGAGAGAGAGAGATGGAGAGATAATCTGAATCGGATCACATGCTCCATACTACTGACTGAACAGTAGGTTTTGAAAGGTGGGTTTTATTGACTTTTTAATGATTTTAGATGAAGAAAATTGTTAGTGTCCACTATATATAGATACATTCCCTTGCCCAGAGTGCCCTTTTCCCACCACTAGAGGGTGCCTTGCTCATTGTCAGAAAAAGTGTCAAAACTGGCCTCAGATCAGCAGAAAAAGCAAGGCATCCCCCAACAACCACCCAGCTCTTCCAACTCAATAGCTACACATTAGCATAAAAATGGCATGCTGTGAATAATCAGGCTTGGAATAATGCAGAATAATTTGTGATTTTTTCTTCAAAGAAGAGGTGCTTCATTCAGTTCAATAGCTGGAATAAAATGCAGCATGTTGATCAATTAGAATTTTAAAGCAAGAAAGGATGGCTTTCTTTTTATAACATTATCCAGATCAAGATTAAAGACTGCTTCTGTATCATGAGATAAAACTGCCATTTTTTCCCTAAGAATTAGACCTGTTTCACTATGACAACTAGCTATTCAATAAGTTGATCGAAGTATGATGTTCACTGTGTGAGAAAATCAACAGGTTGTAGACTTCATTAGACAGTTTGTCTAATCTGTGCAGTACTCAGTACAGTCAGTAGGTAACGATGATCATGACATTTTCGTGTCCTGATGCTAATTAGGCATAATGTATTTTTTCTCCAGCAAAACATCAGTGTTCTCAGGCTAATCTTTATAAAAAAAAAAAATAATTTAAATAAAAATTGAAAAAAAAAATCAAACAAAAAAATATATAGAAAAAAGATTGAATCCATAGAGTCCTGTCACTACCATGTCTCATCTGGTGAGTGTGTCTCTTCTCTGAGAACTCCTGTTAACATAATAGTTTTTCATTCATGCCTGAGTCGTACACTGAGGCTCGTGCAGCACTTGGAGACACTGTTGTAGATAGGGAGGATGAAGATGTCCAAAAGGCTGCTCCATAGCGTCTCTAGCCAGCTGGTGTTTATGAAGATTACCTTTATGCATGGAGTAACAAACCTGAAGGACAAGACAGGAATGCTGTAGTCATATGAATATTGGAATATCTCTATCTGAATATGAGTAAGAGTTTATTTAGCACCACTCTCTTTAGGTGGCAAGCTGCTCAGCATTTCTTGCTGATGTGGTCTGTGAAACTATATGTCATAAAAAATGTGAGAAAAAAATCATGATGTTGATATGAGATTCAATAAACTGCTGGTACCAGATGTGAAGGCAAGTGAGGAAGGCGAAAAGAAGTCCAGTAATGATGGAGAACGGGATGGCGAGCACCGCAGTGATGATGCGATAGAGCCAAACCCGGGACACCTCGAAGAGCGCGTTGCTCCAGAACCACACCCGGTCTCCACTGCGCACTGAGAGTGGCTCAGCTATTACATCCTCGAAACTCACCTGAACACACATGCATACACACAGCCAGACGGGATCGTTTAACATTGCCTGACTTTTCTGAGACTGAGCTGTGTGATCATGTGTAATAAAAAAAGAATAAAACACAATGCTCTCCTGTTATGAAAATAATCAGCAGGAGGTTATTGCACCCAGCCTGACATTTATTAATTATCTATAATTGTATGTCGTGGGGTGTTTTATTCCTCTTTTACTACAACACAAAAACTTTTTACCAAAGACTTTTGTCTAGACTAGATTAAAGAACAACACATATACGTTTTTTTATCCATTTGCAGTTACATTGTATAATGCTGTGGAACATTTGCAAATAAACTTATTTCCTGTTCTCTCTTACGTTATAGCAGCTATAAACTGGCATTCTCTTACCAGCTTCTCTTAATGTTAGATAAGATACAATTTAGAGTTCAAGGGATTTATCAAGTTTACAAATCTAAGAAAGACGAGTCAGTAGCGGCCATTTTGTAATCAAAATCATTGTGCATTCTGCATTGTGTCGGCTGAGATAGACCTAATATGAGTACACGCATTGGCAAATGGCATTATCTTGCATTAAAGGACCTTTCTGTGTGGGGTTTGCATGTTCTCCCCGTGCTTGTGTGGGTTTTCTCTGAATACTCTGGTTTCCTCCCACAGTCCAAAGACATGCAAATAAGGCTGGTTGTATGTGTGTGTGTGTGTGTGTGTGTGTGTGTGTGTGTGTGTGTGTTGTTCCTGTGATGGACTGACGAGCTGTTCAGGGATTACCTCGCCTTCGCCCAGAATCGGCTGTAATAGGCTCCAGCCTCCCTGTAACCCGAGTAGGAATAATTATAAAATAATAATGGTTCAGCAAATGAATGACTTTAGTGCTCCACCGGTATCCGAAATGAAAAACAAAAGTCTGACTTTAAAAAATAAAAATTAAATACATGAGAGTTAAAATTGTAAATTAAATATACAATAAATCTTTCATGACAATACAAAATGTTTATTTGTATATTGGTATATGATAATCTGCATAAATTACCCCATCTTTCCAATTAGTTCCCATTAATTCTCTTATGTTCATGTTAACTCCCATCGGGATTCCCATTTTCAGCTTGGAATATTTCAAAATTTCCCTGAATTAAATTCCCATTGAAAATGTCTGTAAAGTTTCTGGAAATTTACCAGAAATCTTCTGCCCCTTTTCATCCCTACTCATAGCTCATACACATCACTTTTCAGTTACTTTAGGATGCTCCAAGATCTTTACTGTCATGTCATATTTGGGTCAGTTTGGATAATTTGATGTTACCTGTTTCAGTCTGAGGTAAGTTTTCCTCTATAATAATATGATGCAGGTAAACATTCGGCTGCTCTAACAAACCCACACTAAAACTCCTGCAGCGCATTAGAGGAGTATTAGCATAGAAACAACACACACTGTGATCACACTGTAGGGGTTATTGGAGACTACTTCAGTGCCTAATTATGTGGTTTGCATTTCTGTAGTTTAAACGTGAGACAGAACAGCACAGGTTGATAAAAAAAAATGTACATGAATAATGTATGTGACTGCTTTGGTTTTCATCACTCCTGGTGTTGTATGTATGTGCAGTTTTTACCCAAAAGGCGGATTAAATTATTGTGGGGATTTTAAAAAATCCGGTTTGAGAAAATCTTTTGCTTCTTATAGTAAAATAATCAACGACATGTTGGCATGATGAAGCAGACATAATGATAGTATCTGGACGTTTATTATTTTCCAGTAAAGTCACATCCTAACTGTTTCAATCCTATTATAACACAGACATTTGCCAATAATAACCATTTTTATTTAATAAAGACATAAAGAATTAAGTTATAGCAGCTCTAAACTGTTGTTCCTTTTTCTTCTCCACTGTACCTCCATTCTAAAACTTTCCCTTACTAATACTGGAGGCTCCTTCCATAAATGGTACATAAATGTCTCCTTCAATGTATGAGCCATTACACATCTTTTATGAATGAGTGCCTTGTTATAACAATGAGCTGACCTATCAGATGCAAGAGATCTGTGATGTACATGGCGCTACTGCTGTAACATGCTAAAATTGTCAGTATGGGTTTAGCTAGGGAACTCTGATGCACTTCGATATATTCTTACACCACTTTACCATTGATTTAAAAAGCGTTACTGATTTACAGGATTATAAAAGTCATATTTAGGGAATTTCATGCTCACACTCTGATAAATCTCCATCAGAGTGCTGCGATAATCATGCTTATGATGTGAACAAGAGCACTTGTGCTGCTTTTATTCTCCATCTGTCTCAGAGCAGCAACTGTTAGCATTCATTTCAAAACAAAGTCTCTCTTTACACTTTACCTAATGAGTAAAGCGGAACCTTAGACCTCTCGAGAGGAACATGTTTGTTTAGCACAGTAGACAACAGATGGACAGGAGTGCTCCTTCTCAGTATTAGTGATACAGAATATGTTGTGTGCTTATCTATTTCTGAGTACAGTTTTCTTTTTTTGAGGAATTACCGTCTCGGAGTGCAAACTGTGATGTCAATTTTCTAGCATTTAATTTAGATGCTGTTGATGCAGTGAAGGTCCAGAGCAAATGAATCACAATATAAATTGGAGACTTTAAATTCCCCTCATTAATATTTGATAACTGGTGATATTTTTTTTTTCTGAAAGTGAATGTGGCATTTTTAATTTATGTATTTATTTATTTATTTATGGCATGTAATGAAGACAATTGCATACTCAGTTACCTGATGCCACCCTAAGACCATTTTTGCCAAGTATTTCTAAACCTGACGATTACATGGATATGGTCCATTTCCAAGATTAAGCCCCGAATCTGTCCACCAAACTGACTTTGGGTCTAATTCACACTCTCATTAGTGTCAAAGCTGGGACATACTTTATTAATAACATGACCTTGTCATCCATTAAGTTATTCAATTACCTTGAGGCATTCGTTCAACTGTCGTGGATCTCTCTCATTGATCAGAGGCCTTGTTTCACTCTGCGTCGAGACCATATCCTCTTCTTCCTCCTCTTCTTCTTCTTCTTCTTCTTCCTCCATAACTGTCTCCAGCTGCGTCTTCCATGGCTGCTGTCCCTCACTGTCCTTGCTCTCTCTGTCATCCCCAAGATCAATCTCCGTATCTGCAGGAGGCATACTCCACATCATGGTGCCAGTCATGAACAGTAAAAAACTCCTTAAACACAGTAAAACTCTGAACAGTGTGCCGGCGGTGTCACTGCAGCACCAGGATAGAGGGGTGGATATATTAGGAAAGTGACCGTGCCTGTGCAAGAATTCCCTGTGGGAAGATCTGTACCCCCTGCTAGATGAGCTATAAATACTACAGGATGGGCCGTCACTTGTTAAATACTCTGCTTGTAAGTAACCAGAGAAGCATATGGAGGGTCAGACCTGGGTTCCTCACAATGAAAGTCATTTTTTGGATGACTTGGAAGATACTTAAAGGGACAGTATGTGACATTTAAAGCCCACCTCAATGTTTTCCCCAGATGACTCCACCTCCTTCCTTAATTCAGTATATCACTTGATGTGCTGTTTACAAAAGGGGGCGGAACTTCTTTTTGAGTCAGAAAAAAAAATGGAAACAGAGGCCTGGAATGAAAAAGGTAAATTGATTCTATGCACAAAAAAATGAATTTTTAGAATGAATAAAATGAATTAAATTTTTTTTTTTAGGTTTAGAAAAAATTTATTTTACCCACTGTATCTTTAAGAAACAGGACATTTTTAATGGGAGTTGAGATAAAATACGGGAAAACATATCGAAATGTCATCTTTTACTCACATAGAAGGGTTACAGTGTCACAGTGTTGTAGGTTTGAGATGCAACCATGTGGAGATTCACGTCCACCTTTATCCAGACAGGGTTTTCACTCCTGAAGTCTATTTTTGATATACTGTATTAATCCTTCAAGGGAAATTATTGCCTCTGCATTTAACCCATCCAAAGTGAGCACACACACACACACACACACACACACACTTTTGTAGGAGTGTCTCTACTGACAATGAGTTCATATATGAATTGGTTCACTGAAACTTCTCAGTAGAGGCTCAACAGCACCACCTTTGGCTTCTGCTGAAATTCAGAAGTGCTGTTTGTAGTTTGAGCTGGACATTACAGCACATTTCAAGATTCAATAATTTTTTTAATAATCCATTTACACTACCAGTAAAAATTTTGTATCTATCTGCTTATTATAGAAAGGTTTCAATATGAAGAAGACATTCTTGGCATTCTTGGCATCTGCATGAGGAATTTCATCCAGGAGACTTCGAAATAAACGTGTATATGGGCATTAATGTTCTCCAGACTTGGAAAAAAATTTATTCATTTGCCGAACTGCTTAATCCAACTAGGACCACAGGGAGGCTAGAGCCTATCTCAGCTAACTCTGGGCAAAGGCTTGACAGTCCCATCACCCACACAACCATTTACACACAACGAGACAATTTGGAAGGATTAACCAATTAGCTTTATATGCATGTCTTTGGACTGTGGGAGTACCTGGTGGAATGTAAGCTCAGAGAGAACATGCAAACTCCATACAGAAACACCCTCGCAGAGCCCAGGACTCGAACCAAGAACCTTCTTGCTGTTAGACGGATGTGTTAACTTCTATGTCATCATGCCTCTTCTTGAAAAAAAAAAATCTCCTAAATTATACAAAGGATATGATGCTGTAATTATGTAAAAACAAGGATAAATCACATTTTGCATAAGAAAAACTTATTTATCGAATATGTGATGATGTGAACAACATTAAATTACCGGGTTGTATCAATTAAAGAAATTAGAATTTGTCTCATTTTTCCCTGCAAAAGTATTAGAAACAAATCTCCACCACAGTAGTAAAGTCTCTGGCTTACTGATCCAATGGTTGGGAGTTCAAGCCCCAGAGCCACCAAGCTGCCAGTGTTGGGCCCTTGAGCAAGGCTCTTAACTGTCAATTGCTCAGATGCATTAAAAAAAAGATAAATGCAAGTCTCTCTGGATAAGGCTGTCTGCCAAGTGCAGTAAATGTAAAACTTACCCCACTGTTTTTAAAAGTATTACATTTTAAATGAAATATATTGTGTCCAAACCTTTTACTGGTAATATAAGTGAATCAAACTGCATGTTGATTTGATTGGTTCATGAATCAAACTACATTATTACTTATATGTCCTAAATAATGCAAGGAATATAGATACATTTATTATCAAAGCTGTGTTAGCACAGTTTGTGTGGATGCCGTGACTCTGTACTCTTTTGGAATCCATTATGCAGACAGCAAGGTGATGAATGGAACCATTTCTCATTAACAGTGTCAAAGTTGACCTGAACGTCTTTTAAAGACTTTACACATCACAAACAAAATAACATTTTACCATTTTAATATTCTTACAATTTAGTTTATAAACAGCATAAATGTTTTTGCATGACCAAATGATTAACATCTTGGGTAAAAATAAAGAATAAACACATTTAGAGATTTTTTTATTCTTATGATGCCAAATCCAAGTTTTTTAAATTAAAAACTCTTATTTTCAGTGTATATCTGCTTGACTCTTACACTGACCCTGGAGACTCCTTCCATCCATGTTAAATAAATGTCTCCTTCCAGAAAATCTATAAGTTATTTAAGTGAGCTTTCAGAAACCCGTGATTTGCGGAGACAATGCAAATTTAATCAACAACATTTGTCCAACCAGAGTCTGGAATTCATGATTTAAAAAAGGAGCTGAATTCATGGAATAACATTTCTTTAGCATGGACGATACATTAAGAAATGTTTACATGCAGTTACTCCAAAAGGCATTTAATCCACTCTGCATAATGCGAATGTGTTGTCTCTTTCATTGCAGGTATAAACTGTTTACTTGACAGAAAGCATTAGTCATAATGACATGTTTGTGTGTGTGATTGGCACTAATGAAATCAGCCATGACGTCTTTCAGAGAAACACAGCAGCGTTTGAATCCACTACAGAAACAGGGGCCATTGCATCAGGCAGCAGTGGGATAATGTGAAAAAAAAAAATCCCTCTTTCAGATCTTTTAGGAAGATTACTTTCTTTCACACATCATACTTCAGTGTGTGTTTATAAACACACACACAGTTTAACTGGAGTGAAATTAAATTGTATGAATAGTAGATTAAATGTAGGAAATGCATATAGGCAATTATCAAACAAATTATTAGGTGTAGAAATAAATGTAGCTTAAGTAAGCCCTGCGATTGCCTGGAGAGCTATCCAGGGTGTACCCCGCTCTCGCTCAGCGTCGGCTGAGATGGGTACCAGCCTCCCCATGACCCTAATTAGGATTAAACGTTTCAGAAAATGAATGAATTAATTAATTAAACAAATAAAATTTATTAGATAATTTTGTATATTTGAATAAACTGAAATATTATTTGTAGCTGTGTCATAGGTTGTGTTTTCATTTAAAATAAAAAATATAGTTTATAGTATATACTTTGTGTGTGTGTGTGTGTGTGTGTGTGTGTGTGTGTGTGTGTGAGTGTGTGGGCGTGTACATGTGTCTTTTTAGATGAGAACAACAAAAATGTAAAGGAAAGAGAACCAAGTGAATCTCTGTCCTTCTTGGTCTTTATTTTCTCTCTCTCTCTCTCTCTCTCTCTCTCTCTCTCTCTCTATCTCTCTCTCGTTCTCTCAGTGCTTGGTGCCTGTGTGCTTCCTTTACTTACTGTGGTATAAGAAGGCGATAATGGACTCCGTGGCAGATGGCTGTGTGTGTGTGTGTGTGTGTGTGTTTGTGTGTGTGTGTGTGTGTGTGTGTGTGTGCGTGTGTGTGTATGTGTGTGTGTGTGTGTTTGTGTGTTTCCTTTTTGGATTAAAAAGGAATGGAAAAAAAACAGTGTACACAGAAAATAGGTCACATTTCATTTAAATTTATTTTAAAACAACTTCATTTCTATTAAGTGCTTAATTATTATTATATAATAATTATGAATAGGATAAGGGTAATGCATTGTCATTGACTGTCTCATATCTCATTCCCGATTATTTTGTCGGCTACAGACTCTCAGGGTGTCCATACTGAAGGAGATTTTGGAGACATCGTTTTTTAAATTGGGCAAACTCTCATTAAGCTACACTGGAGAGATCTGGAGAGGATGCATAGATAATTTGCCACACAAAAAAACTCGGATTCAGTTAAAAAACAAACATAAAAAACCCCACCTTACACCAAAGTAGGCACATATTTCTGTTTTTGATTACCTGTCCAGTACCATAAAGCAAAATAAAAAGGAAGCCTTCCAAATCTCCTGTTGACCTAAACATATGCATATTTGCATCATCAGGTGGTTTTTAACTTACATTTTCCATGCTGCAATTTGCTGAAATGCATTTGATAGTTTGCATTACCCTGTTTGTAAAGGCCACTCTTTGTAATCCATTTCACTCTCGAGAGTGCAAGTTTCAACAAGGGGAGATAACGGTAAAAATAACAGTGCACAGATATTAAACTTAACAGGATTGCTTTATAAATCTAAACAGGAACAAACTCAAATGGATAAGCAGAAGCACATTTGTAGCCTTTTATCATGCACAGGCAGATGGCACTGTGGGATATATTTGGTATTTGGAAATTTGTTAGAGCTCTGTATTTTCATACAGCATGTCTCTTGAAGGTTGGGCAGATTTTATATGTATTAAAGCTGAGTATTATGGAGGACATTTACAGGTAGCTCTCTCACTCTCTCTTTCTTTCTCTCTCTCTCTCTCTTTCTCTCTCTCTCTCTCTCTCTCTCTCTCTCTCTCTCTCTGTGTATCATGCTTAAGCAGATGTAGCATGTGGTCTTGCTGCTTCTACATCTGTTGCAGTGCTGATTTGCTCTTATATAATCAGGGTTTCAACTCCTCCTAAATCCGCTGTTGTGGATGGACAGATGATGCAGATAGAAACAGAAGCAACATATTTACGTACGCCTGTATGATAATGTTACCTTATGATGTCAGTAGATTTTGTATGTCTTTTTTTTTAAATACAAGATATTTTATATATAAAGACAATTATTTTTAATTTTTTTTTCACTCTTGCCATACATGGCTGATAAAGGTCTCAGATCATGTACGACTTGAGTTTGTGGAATAACTATGTATGAGGTGTATTTTACCTCATGTAATGTGCTTAATGGATGAGGAGCTCTTTGCTCTTGGAACCACTTGACAGGCACAGAACCGGAGGCCATCTTTCTGCAACAATTATTAATACGCTCAATGGAGATGTGGGCACTGAAAACACTGACGAACTAGTCGCTTGCATGGCTAACCACCAGGATCATGTCATGAATGAACGAATGAATAAATGAATCATCATATGAAATTTACCTCCCTAGGGTGTTATGAAGGATTAAACACAACAGACACTTGTAAATCCATTCGTTATGCTTTGTGAGCTATAGATTGATAAGTCAGCCTTTCTGTATTCCCTGGAACCTAACAAACAGACACATTATCCAGTGATGCAGCACGCCAAGGCTGTTAAATCATTTTTCTTAAACAAAGACACATTGTATAACACAGTGCATGTGACAGAGTGAAGTGTGTTTTATTCAACAGGGTGACAGAAACCTCTTGGAGAAGAACTGAACAGAAATGAAAACAAAAAACTGCTTTTCAACTTGATTAAATAGAGTTTCAAATAAATATAATTTCACACAACATCATGAACATGACTCACATCACAAAAACGACTGAAATGGATGTTCAAATATATTCTTAAACAATGTTAAACAATACCATTATATATAATAATACTTAACAGAGTCTTTAGTATGTGCAGCGGCATAAAATGTTGCGAATTAACAAACAACTAAGCAAACACTGGTACCAAAATTCAGGAGATCTGTTAAATCAGTAACAAAATAGATGGATTTAAAGGCGAGATTAAGAGATTTCTGATACAAAAGATAAGTTCTGCTTGTGCTGTGTTGTGATTTAAGGCGAATGAAGTGTCATTGATGCATTGTTAGGAACCGTAATGAAAATTCTTGTTCTGAATAAAACACGGATGAAGAAATAATTCAAGGCTTTATTATTACAAACATGTAAGAAATCTCCCTTTTTTCTTTGTAAAACTAACAGCCCTGAGTGTCTGAGTTTGACGTCACACAGCCTGAGCTCAGTATTAAATAATAATTTAAAGTATCTGATTCAATCTAATTCAAGTCGTCGAATCATTTCATTTCAGGAATGAAGCAGAAATTTGGTAATATCTAATAAACGCTTAAACAGACTGATCTTATTTAAAAATAATCACCAGTGGGGTAATCCACAGTTTAAATCAGTGGACTTGACTACCTTATTCATACATACATGCTATTAGCATGAAAAAGCAGACCCAAATGCTTTTGAACTGTACATGCATTTAAATGTTTCAACTCTTTCCCCACGTTTCTGCAGTTTTCCCCTTTTCGAAAAATCTATATTTAAAATCCCACATTCGGATCTGATGCACATATTGATTGTCTCCATTTTTAGCATTGCTGATTTTATTCCAATTTAAATGTCTCCAATTTGAATTGAATTTTCTAAATTGGGATCCATTTGAAGCTTCCACTTTTGGATCGAATATGACCCTTCCATATTTGGAACCAATTCTGAATGAACCAGATTTGGATTAATTTTGAATGTAAACCATTTGGACCTGAAATGAGCATCCCAGAAATGTATATGATTTTAATGTTCCATTTTTAAACATATTACATTTAGATTTAAGTGTAAACTTCCCAGACTTGGATCCAATTTCACATGTTCTGATTTTGGATCTAAATGCAAATGTTCCATACTTGGATCCAATTTTTAATGATCCTCATTTGGATCTTAATGTAAATGTTCCATACTTGGATCCAACTTCAGTGTTCCAGGTTTGGTTCTGAATTTAAATGTTTCAGACCTTGATCCAATTTTAAAAGTTTCTCAATCTGAATCCATTTGAACTTTTCAAATTTGAATCTGTATTGAAAGTTCCACATATGGATGCCTTTAACAGCAGTCTAGCTGAGTTCCTCAGGGATCTGTCCTGGTATCCTGAACCCGGTTTGGTCCAGTGTATTTCTTGGAGTTGCAGTGTGGTAACTGCTGCGTGTGGCTTCCACTGAACTGCTGCGCTTCAGAAAGTGCAAGAAGTCTTCATGTGTTGAGGCATTGTGCCCAGATGCTGGGGGTCTTGCAGGTCTGCTGGGCGAGCGGCAGCAGCAGCACATTGTCTTACACACCTCCTCACGGATCTGGCGATTCAGCAGGCCATAGAAAAATGGATTTGCAGCGAAAGAAGAGTATGCCAGCCACGTGACAGGACCTTCTGCTTCATCAGCTGAGCTCTGAGCAACACCCAAAGACAAATGCAGATGGAAGGCAAAGTATGGCAGCCAACAGAGGACAAACTGGCCCACGATGACGGCCAGTGTGAGCGCTGCTTTACCGCCCACCAGTGTTCGGCGTGGCCTGCGAGGTGCACGCGTCCCTGTCCCTCTCCTAGCACTTGAGCTGCTGGTGATGATAGTGGTTTGGCTGTTGACAGAGTCAGAACGATGTTTTGGACGGGGTGTTGCAGGCACCCAGCTAGGTAGTGGACCCCTGTGTCGGGCAGCCATGTGTGCCACCTTGTAAACATTGGCATACACAGCTAGGATGATGGCGGCAGGAACACAAAAGCATAGCACACAGAAGATAATGGAGAAAACACGCCTGTGCCCACTGTGGCTCCAGTGAAGTGAGCAGTGGGCAGCAGCAATGGCACTGTGATGGCGATAACTGGGCCACCCAAACACAGTGGCCAATCCAAGGACAGCAGAGGCCAACCATACCAGCACCATAACTGCAGCAGCAATCCGAGGTGTCATTTTGGCCTCATAGCGCATCGGGTGTACAATGTAATAGTAGCGCTCAACGCTGATCGCTGTCACTGTGAAGATGGAGGCAGAGATCAAAAAAGCATTGAGGAAGACATACATGCGGCACTCAAGTGGTGTAAAGATGACCCCAGCAAAGATTGGTGAGCCACACACAATAGCAAGAGGCATGAGGAGGGCTGCGCACAGCACATCCACGCCACATAGGTGCCACACAAAGCTATACTTCCTCAGGTGCGGCGCCTTTAGTACAACTATCAGCACAGCCAGGTTCGCCAACAGGGCCACAGCGTTCAGCGTCACCATGGCCGCCAGACCCATGGCATCACGGAGACGGGACTGTGGGTTGGACATGGTGCCCAGCTGCATGCTGGGAGTAGGGTGCACAGACGAACCATGTCCAAATGAGTGGTTGGCTTGTGTTTCGTTCAGGTTGGGGGTCTGTGGGAACTCTGATGCTGCCATCTTTGAAACTTAGATCTACACAGCATGGGTCACAATCACTGATTCCTCCATTGTCCAAGTCAGGGGATGCTGGGATTGAGTAATTATAGGCCAGACCTGTTGAGGAAATCAAAGGTAATGTAATCATTTGTGTAAACATACCCCCCCGAAGTCAATTTCATAGTGCTGTTATCACCTACCACTAGTTTACTCATCTTCAACAGTTACTAGCTCCCATTAATTACACATCTTCATCATCACGGAAACCAGGAACATGTAAGTCAGGAGAATTCGAATAGAACACAAGTTCATCACAAGTCATGTCTCACAACCTATTATGTAAACAGTTAGAACTATGCCAGTGCGATAGTCTGACATTTCATTGTTGAGCATCAGGACTTTTTAACCTGCTGTTTTTATTTTGTTATATTTGCACCATCAGTGCTCAAGTATGTCTTACTGTATTCAGATTAATTCTCAACTCAGAATCCTTCTGGTTTAATATTAATTTTGCATGGATGCGGCATTACAGAGTGGGAGTTTGATAACTGAGAATTATTCATGACACATACTCTGTATTTCTCTGTTTATGCTCTCTTTCTTTCTCTTTCTCTCTCTCTCTCTATTTTCTTTCTCTCTCTTGATACTTTGCTTGCATTGCATCTTTCTGCATCTCCTCTCAGTGACCTCCTTCTCATTTCACACTGCACCTCTCTCTCTCTCTCTCTCTCTCTCTCTCTCCTTTTGATAGTGAGTATAATGAGGCAGCTTGTTGGGTTGCAGCTGCAGGAGGCTTTTCTGCTAAGCGGCATTAGCATTAGAGTGAGGTCACTGTCACCTGCACCTCACACAACACCCCCCCCCCCACACACACATACAAATCGTTCGGGCTCTCTCTCCCTTTTTCACCCCCCCCCCCCCTTGCTCTTTCTCTCTGAAAAACATGCATGTAAAGCCTCCATGAACACAGAAACATCCTCCCACACACTCACACAACATGCACTCTCAATACAGCACACACACACACTCCAAATCTCCACAAAATCAACATCTCTCAGACACTCCGGCAGATCCTCAAACTAAGACCATGAAAAGCAAATACCACTTAAATAAAAGCTGACATTTTGAATCAGATCCGAGCAGTACTTTAGATTAAAGATACTGATTATTTACATTAAAGGTAAGATTCGGTATCAAACCTGAAATCTGAAATGTCTAATAAACATGATTGTGCTTCCTGATACTGGACCTGCATCACCTTCTGTTTGGTAGTCCATCATGTATCAAGTTTTTTTTGTATGTCTGAGTCAGTGAATACATTTTATAGCGACTAATGGGCATTTTAAATCTGTGTGTGTGTGTGTGTGTGTGTGTGTGTGTGTGTGTGTGTGTGTTACATCATCACGGCTGCATGGTGTTTTTCAGCTTTATCTGAGTGTGGATCTTGATGGATCAGATGGATAGGACGAGGGCTTGAACACTCAGCTCCCACACACTTTCATGCTTCATGCGGATGGGGAAGCCATGAAGCTTTATCTCCGAACACACTCCTCACCCGTCTGGTGTGAAACGTTGATAACAACGAAAGGTACGAAACATAAAATATTACCCTGTGTTCAACCCTATGTCCCACACACACACACACACACACACACACACACACACAGCCTATACACATTAGCATCTATCTGTGAGCACCATGTGCATTCTTGACTCTTTGCAGAGTCTTCCCAGAAAGTTTGATTTCCCAGAATGCTCTGGTGCCACAGGTTCATGAGTTCAGGCCATGTGGCACATTTATGATTTTATCCTCAATGATCTGCTCCAATGGAGCAAGTTTGGTGTGTGTTGTGTATTAATGAGGTACATGAGGGCAGGACACAGAACTGTTTCAGATTATGAGGGTTATATAATAAGGTACAGATTTCAGCCAGTCTCTAAAATCCCTGCATGAAACCCATTAATATAGGAATGTTTTATCCTAAATGTGTATCAGATAACTATTTCTGCATATATACCAGTCAGACCAATCAGATTAGAAAATTTCATCACACTGTATTCTAAAAATATTTCTATACAACACAGCAATAGTACGATCTGATTGGTTTTCTATCTCAGGATATTCATTCAAGAGATTTTCTCGTTTCTGATTGGTGGATTAGTGGAAAGTCATCAATTAATTCTCAGTATTGCATCATTGCCATAAGATAACCAAATTACCAACAGCGCCTCTACCAAATAATTCTTTATATAGTATTTCACCACATTCAATAATTGCTTATCTTCCACCCCAAAATCTTTGGATAATCCTTAAATCAGGTAAAAAATAAAATAATAAAATAATAAATTAAAATTAAAATCTAATTTTAGTTAAATTTTTAAAGTTCTATTTACACAATTATTTACCTGAGGCTAATTGGATATTACAGAATATTTTGCGATATCCACCTCAACTTTGGTATTGTGACCTCAGCTGGAAGAACCTGGCCAAAATCTGAAATTTCACCTTTTAGGCCTTCTATATTTTCAAGAAGCATGTAGTCCAAAGAACTTCTCCTCCAAATTTCAGCGGATTATTTGAAATATTCTCTGAGATATTGGCATTTAAAGTTTTCAAAGGCTGAGGGCTAAAATTACAAGATTAGTTTATACCCATTGGATTATAGTACGGTTATTATATTCCCATTAGATTATACTACCAGAATTATATTACAACTGTTATCATATTCCCATAATTATACTACTCATAGATTATATGGCACCACAATTAGAATTTACTATTATAATTGGAAGTCTGAGAACCAGAGTGGTATAACCAACAGAAAGCTGTTCTTGAGAAAAATTACATGAAAGTTTTTACAATACAAAAAAATCAGGGATAATGCTAATGATATGATTCAATGTCATATGAAGATGAGGGGGCCATTTGAAATATGACCTTTTCTCATTTTTCATTTTTTGGGGGGTTAGACCACTGTGGCTCCCAGCCCTTCAATTATACTTCTATTAGATCATGCTACTGTAAATATACTTCGATTAGATTATATTACCATAATTATACTCCCATTAGATTACATTACTGTGATTACACTCCCTTTAGTTTGTACTTCTGTAATTATACTACCATTAGATCATACTACCCTTATTACTCTCCTATTAGATAATATTACTGTTATTACACTCCCATTAGGTAATAACAGTGTTATTCACCTCCTATTAGATTACACTACTCTTTTATAGTACTGTAAAGCTACTAGTATTATACTAACATTATGTAATACTACCTTTATTATACTATCATTACATTATTGCACTGTTATCATATTATCCTACCATTGTTATTTTATTTGTTTTATACATTTTATATTATGCAACAACTATTCAGCAACCATTTATTGCACTAAAGCGATTAGTAAAGAATATTGTGTAGTTCGATTCTTATTCTTGTGGATTCCATTTAAATTTAAATCATCTGTTAAATATTCAGCATGGAGTCCCTAGCCCTAGACCTGAGAGCTGGTTTAATCTGGACTTCAGAATCTGGTCCTTAGTCTGTGAACATAATCAGTTTCCAGAAAACTGATCTGTGCTGAAAGATTAAGACATGGAAGAAGTGGCCGCCTGGACCGAGGAAGTGCTGTTTACTCTTCATTCTCATTAAAGAGTGCGCTGGACACACAGGCTGCCTTCATTAACATCCATTAGCTTTACACAAGCCCAGGTGTGCCCATGTGTCCCATCTCCTCCGCACACACACACACACACACACACACACACGCGCATGCACGCACACACACACACTCACACACACACACACACACACACACACACACACACACACACACATGTATGTACAAACTCATGCACTCTTTGTGCAGTGACATATTGGCTGTAAACTCATGGTTTAACTTTCCATCCTGTCTTATTCATAAAATTACTTTTCTGTGGTACCGAGGCTTTGGATTTACTTTATTATAGCTTTGCAGAAAAATATTTAACCAACTGCGCTTATAACCCTGACCAGCAGTATTCAGCTCACTTTACTTTTAGTACCATAACATACCAGTGCAATTAAGAGCTGAATCTATATTAAATTATTGTGTCATTTTTCCTGGTAAAGAAATTAGCACCAGGTCATAAATAAATAGAATAAAAGTTAAGAAATCTTACCTGGTCATCACTAAAGGTACTGTGAATTCCCTTTTAAAACTGATTGTATAACCAGAGGTGCACATGGATCCAGATGTTAAAGAATAGAAGAGCTATCAGCAGCAGAGCCGTTATTTAGAGCAGTAGGCATTAGAGAAACAGGAGTGATGTGCATGTTGGTAGAGTGGTAGAGTCCACTCTCTCTCTCTCTCTCTCTCTCTCTCTCTCTCCCTCACTCACACACTTACATAGTGGTTATTGCATAGCAGTAAACACCAGGTGGATTCAAGGTTGCAGGTGAACAATGGAACTGGTGCTCCAAGACAGAGGGACAGAAAGGGACACACACACACACACACACACACACACACACACACACAGAGAGAGAGAGAGAGAGAGAGAGAGAGAGAGAGAGAG
>JAQMYF010000023.1:15638831-15654132 GCA_030014195.1 Neosilurus mollespiculum | reverse complement strand
AGTTTGTGAAGGTCTGGTTATTTTCTAGCAATGGTTTGCATACAATTTCCAAAAACTCATACTTTTTTAAATTTGTGAGCAATTAGTTACTGTTGGCAAGTACACAAAAAGTTATTTAAAAATGTAGATGTTTTTGGGAGGCTTGGAGTACCACCCAAGTAAGACTGTTTAATTTTGGAGATGGTGGGGATCAAAAGGAAAATGAAAGGATACTTTTAATTTTTAAGATAGAAGAGTTTTTGTAAGTGTTTATTACAGTAGGCCAGTAGGTTTGTGCTCTCCATGTGCTTCTAGTTTGTGTGTTTGTTAGGATTATGCAAAATAGTTATAAACATCTTTGTCCAGTCATCTGTAAATGATATTTTTTCAACAATTCATAACATCAGTTGACTGATCATACCAGAAGTGGTAAATACAGTTTCTAGTCCAGTTGAGCAAATAAACAGTTTTTACAAATGCATGTGATTCAAGAAAGCTTAATAACTGTTTGAATTAATTGTTCCCTTTCCTGAAACCCTTTTCTGGGTCCACATCCAGGCCACTGACTTCCAGTATGTGACTCCTATTCTAGATGAATATCTTAACATAAATGTGTATTTGCTCAATTAAAATAAAGGTTAAACACTAGAAGCATCCAAGAAATTCATCCAAATAACTTTTGTTTGCAGCCACTGACTGGTGAGGTCGTATCAACAATGTCATGTTAAAGACACTTCCAAACTGGAGTTTTATAGTTTTACACATTTGCATACTACAGCAAGTTCCAACTCAAACATTCAAATGTTAGTTGCCATTGAAGCTTTGTAAGTTAAAAACCCAATGTCATGTGGCAACAAACCTAACAGTTACTAGTTCATACTGGCAAATTGTTTCCATATAGTCACATTTACAGGATTTTTTTTTTTAAATTATCGAACTGGGTAGTCAAGTGTTCTTTTTTTTTTTTTTCCAAAGAATTTCAACTTAAGTGTCTGAAATGGATGGCAGAAGCACCCTTGGTGGAAGAGGCATTGAGAAAAGATTTATCCATGACATCACTGGAGATGGTGTAGCTGTGTGTAGTTGTGTGTAGTCAGGTGCAGTGTGCGTTTTCCTCCTTCACAATGACGATGTCGTAGAGTCCACAACCTCTCGCCCGTTACACACGGTGGGAACCACGCTTGCGGCTGAGGCTGAGGATGAAATATCAAATATTTCATGGTCAGATCTAGTGATAGACATCTCAACTGTTAACCTTTTGTGCACAGAAGCATGATGCAATTTCAGTGAAACTATGCTGATCGCTCGAGCATGTAAAGGCCTTTGACTCTGTTTCCTAAACAAGAAATCCCACTGGACAGAAAGAAATCTGAGCTAATGTAGAAAGGAAATTCACTAGATATACTGGTATACAGTATCTTCTGTATACAGCAGCATTGAGGCTGTTCTGTGAAAATAATCGAATAATTACTGATATGTAACTAGTTTAGAATGAAAGTCTACAAATGAGAAATGAAATACACAATAAATAAAAACATGTCTAGGTATGATACAGTAGGTTAAAATATGACAGTATTTTTATCACCCTGAGATAAAGCAGGTATTTTGCTACCGTGTGAGTAGGTAGAGCTGGGGGCTGTAGCGGCTGTGGAGAATCGGTTGTCTTTGGCCCTCAGCGATGTCACATTCTTCTGTGGCTGGAACAGTATAATGTGGATCTTGGGGGCGAAGAGGCAGCCGAGGACCACCGAGCCACTCAGACTCACCGAGATGCACATGGTGGTGGTCTGAACCTGTGGAGTACGCCAAGAGACAGGGTTGGAGACACTTCGGCAGCGATGATATATTATAACACTATGTTAGAATTCTTATCATTTTGTTCACCTGATCGCTTCTTTTAACATGAAATATGATATTTGTTTCATTTTCATTCATTTTTTCTCTGTAATTTTTATATTTATCCTTCACATAAGATCATGTATGTGCACTATTTTATTTATTTGTTTATTTTTTTTACATGTTTGTTGTGCATGATTCACATTAAGCTTCCTGCTTTGATTAAAACATCTGTTCTAAATTCTATTATTAGCATTTTAAAAAGCCAATTAATGATAGCAATACAAACTAATTTTCATTTGAATATGATTAATATTATTCAGTCCCTAAATCTAGATGTCTTAAGTTAATTTAATTTAATTCAGGTGCTTCCTTTGAGCATTTTATTAAACTGCTGCTTAAGCAACATCAGGAAGACCAATAATGCAGTCGGAAAATGCTATCTCCCTGCTTCTGTATGTATGAACTCTCAGACACCAGCGACTGACTAGTGATGCTGTACCTGATCCCTTCCTGTTGATTGCACAGCCAATCTTGCTCAGAACTTGTCTTTAACTGCTAAAACCTTGCATGATGCCTTCATCCCCCCTTAGCATCTTGTTCAGCAGTCACTTTTACACTTCCTCTGCTCCACCTTCATTACACATTGTAACACATTCTTCAGGTCAAATTATATGGTGAAGATCATCTAACGATAAACCTTCAGTGTGACTACAGGAAACTACTGTGTTCCACTTATGACATCAATCTGTAATCTGTAATAAACGCCACCATTCTACAAAGGGGTTAAAAAGGACAAATTTCTGTTCATTAGTATTTTATTTCTGCATTACCTACAAGGCACTTGTAGGTGTACTTCCCCAGTTTTACGCCATTCTACAGCGTCCTTTTAGACAACGGATGTATAAATCTCATTCCCTGAGATCCTAGTTAAAGTTTTTCACAGTGCCATGACTTCAGAGGTTTTTTATTGCTGTCTGTGGTCATGGTGGTATTTAATCCACTGTTGGTGAACACACAGTGAATAATGCTTTCTAACATCAATTCACATCAATTCAAATCTCAGTTCAGGAACAGTTGTACAGTGTAAATCCAGATGAAGTTGATACACTAGTCACACAGATGTTTGGAAAACATTTTAGTTGTTTCCCAGAGCAATGTCTTGCTCATTTCTGCATCAGTTGTCAATGATTTTAAATTTTTTCATTTGAGTTTCAGTACTTTTTTCCCTCTTCTATCTGAAAACTTTTGTTCCATCAACATTGTTATTGTGAACTCAACAGACACCAGCGTGTGACGAGCAGGGCTCATTTGGGATTGCCCCCTGCGCTACTCTGCGGTAAGCCGTAAAATGCTGGACAAAATACCAAAGCGAGGCTTGACAGGAGCCAAACCGCTGTGGGAAGGAAAAGGGAGAGTGAGGAAAATATGAATCGCTTTGTTGCGCTGACAGTCGCTGCACTTTGCATCCATCTGCGAGGCCGAGGGTGTCGTGTTGAATCCCATCGCCGCAAGCCTGTCTTTTATGCCAGAATACATTAAAACTAATTCTTTTCCACACTGTTTTCATAGCGAGACACAGTTCCTCATTAGTTATGATTCTACATTTTAAACATGGCCAAAGGCTTCATGAATACATTCTTAGAATGTTGTAAACATCTGCTGTATCTTGATAGTACAGATCACTCGGTCAGAAATGTGGCATTGGAATGACAAAATTTTAAAACTTTAAAAACAGTTTTTGTCAATATTTGTCACAGCTATTTCACACTTTGTCATAATTTCAGGCGATTGATAATTTGAAAATAGATCATTTATCAACTAATGGGAATGAGAACTGGAGCTGTATTAATCAGCGGTTATGCCTGACATGGCCAAGGCTATGATTTCTCGTCCATGTTCATTACTGATGTGTGTCTGGATTAATAATAATATTTCCCCAAATATTAAAGTCCCAAAGCGAAGTGAGAGAATATACCATCTCTTGGTGCTCCGAAATAGGGGTGGTCTCGTCATCCCTTCTTCGGGCACAGTCACTATACCTCTGGGCGCTGAAAGAGCCATACGGAAGCTCATGAACGTGCATTCTGTTCATGCTATTTGTTCAAAAACATAGATCATGTACATGTTGAAGGCACAGTATGGTGCATTAGATCCCTTCGCTTTGGGACAGCACATTGTCAGTAAGCAAGATGGTATTAACAATCATTTTTTTTCACTCATTTGACTGCTGGCAACTGTCTACTATAACCTTCATCAGCACCGCATTGTTAAGGTATTCACAGGAACATCAAAGTCTATCAGTAACGTAATAAATAAATTAACGAAAACAATTCTGTTCAAAGGTCATTGAATATTGAATGTATGTAGACTTACAGCTGTTCATAGATGTTTAGTGTGATATTTAACTACTCTAAATTTTTACCATATAGATGTAATTTAACACGACATTCCAATTAATGATGTAACTTTTATGTTATTGTGTTCTTTGTTCTCAAAATAACATGGGAAAACACTGTCAACATTTCCTTGCTTTATTTGAATTATTAATTACAACTTTTTCTAACATAACACAGTGATGCTTCCTCTTTGTTTACATATTGCCAAGGCCCGAAGACGGCTTTGGCACTCTGATCCAATATGGCGGCCGAATTTGCAAACATCGGAAACCTAATGTGCCCATTCTCCATAAGTTTATTTCTATGCTCACAGCCATCTGAGTGATTTTTTTATATAAATCTTTGATAGCATTTACTCCTAACATCACTCTAGCAAGCTGGCTTACATTATTCGAGCATTCCTATTGGCAGTGCAAATAAAATCAGAAAAAATCCTTTGAAGGTATTTGGTATTTGGGGGACCTCCACAGTGCATAGTTCCCCTCAATGAGTCCCTGCTGTATTGTCTGAAAGCTCCTAATGTAGCTTTTCTAGTAATAATCTACTTGTTTCACAAACTGAACAAAAAGTGAGCCAATTTTGTGCCTGTTGCTTTTCTGATGATTAATAGGGTGCTGGATTACTGATCCCAAGGTCGGGGGTTCAAGCCCCACTGTCACTGGGTTGTCACTGCTGTCCCCCACCAAGTGAAGCTAACTGGGTTATCAAAGGCCGGCCATGTCTCTCACTGTCTGTGGTGAGAGGCATGTAAAAGAACCATTGCTGACTTTCGTAAAGAGTTGTCCAGGGTGTACTCTGCCCTCGCCCAGAGTCGGCTGAGACCCTAATTAGGATTAAGCAGTTCAGAGAATGAATCAATGAATAATCTTAAGTGGAATATAAGTTGATCTTCCTTAGTTTTAAAAGCTGTTTCAGTGTAGTTAGCTCACCCTGTCCCACTGTAATTTGTATTTGACAAAGGTTTACAGTTTAGTTGTAGCTTAGTTATTTTAAACCCTGAGTTATTGAAGCTTTCTGTAACTTGATAAGTTGAAATTGCAAAGTAAACACTGATTCCAGAATATACATACAATATAGTTTTCATCTATAAAGTTAAGTAGCAGCTTCCTGTGTCAATGGCTGACAACAACAAATGCCTGATCATGAAACAAGTGTTTACAAATACAAGCTGAATGACTAGCCACTTTGATCTATATTTTTCACACAACATGAGTTAAACTACTTTTTTCATGAATCTCATAATTTTGGTTTGGTGAGGGCATTTCTGTGTGAAGTTTACATGTTCTCTGTGTGTTTGCGTGGGTTTCCTCTGGGTACTCTGAGTTTCCTTCCACAGTCCAAAGACATGTACATTGGGCTAATTAACTGTTCCAAATTGCCTCTAGGTGTGAGTGTGATTAGTTGTCTGTATTGCCCTGCTTTGGACTGTTGAGCTGAGTTGCCCCGAGGGTAAAGTGGTTCGGAAAATTAGTAAATGAATGTTTCTATGCATTATGCAAATGTACACCTGATGCTACATGGACCTTTTTGATATATCTGACAGCATTGTTTTAAAGACGTAACATATCACACAGTCTTTCTCACTATATGCTGTATATAGAACACATTATACACATGACCTTTCCTCCCATTGGCATCACCACAAAGGGTTCTAGGGACCCTATGCAATTCCTCAATCCAGTCTCCATTTTGCACTGATGAGGAATCACTGGTTTTCTTCCCGACACAGTGATCTTTTCTGACAGCTGTTTCCTACGGCAGGCCTGGCATTGCAGCTCCCTCTGCCTTGGGCATTTCGTGATGACTCTGTTTACCATGGAGCTAACTGAGTTCTGACATCTCGCACTGCACTGCAAAATGAGTCCGCTGATAAAGTGCGACAGGCCGCCTACATTCTCCCGGGGGGACTCGTAACACACTTGAGTGTTACGTACTCACACCTCTGTAAGTGTATTTTGCGGTGGTTCAATTATTGAATTTATCTGGTTAAGCAGCCAAGATAAAAAGCCATCTGTCACTTAATGTCCTTTCCATTGTGGCATTGTGTCAGAGCTGTATGTATGATAAATTGACATTTGTATAGGTAATGCGTAAAAATTTCGAGATGTATCAGCCCATCAAAATAACTTTGCCCATCTTTTCAGTGATTCATGTTAATTGAACATGTAATTGTTATTTTGTGGTTTTATAGGAAATTTAAAAAATGTGACAGAAGGATCATTCATTCACCACGTAGTTCATTTGTTTTGAGAACTATGACGGGAACTATGACGTTTGTGGTGCTGTGTTTGTGTGTACGCTCTGTAATAGACTAGTGTGCTCTTCATTTTTATCAGCTTTATAAAGCTCATTTGTTTCTCAAAGACTCACTGGACAATTAAATACAAGCCTGTTCTTTACTCCCAACTGACCCTCCATCCACTGTTAAGTGTAAAGTTGTGTTTTGTTTTTGCAAAATATGTCCTAAACATAAGGCATGACCTTCACTCACCCTGTAGTCACTTGCGGTAACGTAGAAGATGGGCTGAAAAGCCAGCCAGATGATGCAGGTGGTGTACATTGTGAACCCGATGAACTTGGCCTCATTGAAGTTCTCAGGGCACTTCCTGGTCTTGAAGGCATAAAACGTGCACAGGACGATAAGGATGCAGTTATAGGTAAGTGACACCAGCATGCTGGAATCCAGACTGTTGCACTTCAGAGTTACCACGTCACGCCTCTCAGGACTCACTTCCTTCCTTACTCCTGGTGCCTCCACCAGAAGCCATACCAAGGCTACCAACAGCTGTGCAGAGATCAGCACACCACAGATGGCCACTTGTGATGCAGGGCTGATCAAGCGAGGCCGCTGGGCACCATCTCGTACTCCACCAAAGATCCGTGCAATCCGATTGGTCTTGGTGAGCAAGGCAGAGTAGCACACAGCAAACGAAGTACCAAGGCCAAGACGTCGCAGAGCACAGACAACTGCAGATGGCTTGGCGATGTAGATGAATGTCATAGCATAGCACAAGAGAACCCCCAAAAGGAGGATGTAGGACAGCTCACGGCCACTAGCCTTCACTACAGGAGTGTCGTTGTTCCGTAGAAAAACTCCAGCCACGGCCAGGGTACACATCATTCCCAGACAGGCAATGGTCACAGGGCCTATTGCCCAGGCATCTGACCAGTGTATATATTCTTCTGGAAGCTCATAGCAACCAGTCAGGTTGGCCAAGGGCCATTCTCCGAAACCACAGTCCACACAGGTGAACTCATCCAGAAGGTACTGATGGGCTTGGCAGGGGATACAGATCCAGCAGCAAACATCCCCAGGTTGCATGCTCTTGGCCTCGTTCGGGTGGCAGGGGTCACTACACTGGGAGGTGGGCACTACTCCTCCGGGCCAGTTTAATATGCTGGTGTTAAGAACCAGACTTTGGGCCCAGTAGCCCACCTTTCTGTAGAAATACCTTCCATTCTCTTGCCGATAGTGGAAGATGTTGTAACGGCCCAAGCTGTCACCCAAAGATGTGAAGCGTACCACGTTCTCTGTATCAGCAGGTCTAAATGGAGCTAGTTGTAAAAAAAAAAAAAAAAAAAAAAAAATAATCAAAATGGTTTCACTTAGAAAACACATCCTTCATTAACATATTTACTAGAAAATGAGCTCATCCGGCCTTTAGCAAAGTTTTTGAAAACTCAGAAGCTTTGAGTTATGGTTCCTAATTATTACCCCCTGCTGGCCAAAACTCTTTAATCTGCTCTTGATTAATTCTGTGAAAAATAGCTCTTTATTATGGGTCATCAAAGGCCATGGTTAACACCCAGATCAATCAAATTAGCTTCAAAATACAAAAAAAGCTGAAGAGTGGAATGAACATGGTTCCACAGATCCTAGAGAGATGAAACACCATCGGTGGGTTTATTTGGTGAATCCCCATGGGCTTTCTTGCGGAAACTGAATACACTGCCTCTGATGTCTTGCCTTGAGCTCCTGAAATGCAGCTTTTAATGATTAAAAACAATAAAATATTTAAAATCATATTGTGGCTGAATCAACAATTTCTTTTTTCAGGATCCACAAGATTTGAAGTCCTTTGTACACTTTAATTTCTTATCATAGTTTCTCGTTGCAGCTAGGCTGACTGCAGCTGTGTGCTAACCTAATATTATAGCTTTTAAATCTGAAATTCAGTAATATACTTTTAATCAGCATTAAAAACAGCCTTCAGCACAGAACATTCATCTGAGTGATGCCTAAACATTCATTCAACTGGCTTTCCTTTCTTTATAAATTGACACTTTGTGGAGAAACACTTCATGGAGAAACATTGGCAGTAGGTGGCAATTAGCATTATGCAAATCAAATCATGTTAATTGTTCCCAATAATTCTCAGCAATTGCTATTAATTTTGAAGCATCTTTTTATGAACCTTAGGAAAACATTGTAATTGTCAGTCATGTCACTCACCATCAAACTTGGTCTTGAGGATGAACTCGCGGTAGAACCTTTTGCCGTTGCCAGGCTTCATTGCATCACACACTCGTGTGGTGTTGGGGCACACGGCCTGCCGCATGTTATGCAAAGCATGCGCCATTGCATACACGGCATTCACGACGAACATGATCTTTGACTCCTGCTTGAACGAGCCATCTCTCAGGCTGTATCTGGCACAGCCTGGCTCATGCAGCTGACACCCAAATTTGTGCTCCCAGAATTCTCTGAACCAGGGATTGCGTGTGTTGAGCTCTGGATTTAGTTTTGTGAAGTAGTCCTCAAACTCACGAATGGAGTACGAGGCAAGCTCAATGGTGAAGGCCCCATTAGCCGCTTTCTCACTGCCATGCACCACACTCCCTTGTGCCCCCCAGCCATCGCTCGCCACCCAGATAAAAGAAACATTCATGCGTGCTGCTGCTACCAGAAGTTCCCTGGCATCTTCGCTGCGTGTGAACAGTATCACCACTTTAGCATTGGCCTTTTGCTGCAATGAGCGGATCACGGTTTCGTAGTTACCCCGATTCATGGACCTGCTGACTTTGACTGAAGTTGCGATGCAGATCTGGCGTACACGTGCTTCCTGTTGGAAAGCATCAATACCTGTCTCACCATAGTCACCCTCTGAAGCCACTGTTGACACATAGGTCCAGTTAAAGTAGCGCAGGATCTCAGCCATGGCTTTTGCCTGGTAGAAATCTGGTGGCACGGTTCGGGCAAAGTAATCATAGCGGGATTTGTCACTCAGCTTGGCACTGGTTGAAGCATAGCTAATCTGAGGGATCTGGAAGAGTCGCAACAGGTTGGCCACCTAGAGATATTTGAAAAGGAGAAAAGACATTGTTGATGTCTTACTACAAACTGTATCAAGAAACTTTGTAAGAGATTTGAGACTGATGCAGCTATCCAATAAGGAAACCATATAGCTCCATTATGAGAGAAGAGAATTTTTCTTTCATATTGTAACCATAAAAACTGAGGGAAATGATCCTTGGCCTTAAAGCTACTCCAGAAATAAGACATTATGTACAGGTGTAATTCAGTACACACAGGCTTCTCATTTCTCATTCCTCATTTCAATTACTGTTTTTGTGCCATGAAATGACAGGTGTCAACTAGCATGATTGAGTGTAGATATCAGGAGGTATCTGGGCTTTTCAGAGGTTTACATACCTAGTGATAGATTCCTCCTAACATATTGAGCCTCCAGTCATATTGTTTTGAAATAAATCAATTTAGATGGATAGCCAGGGGCTTTGTGCAAAGCTTGTTTACAAGCAATCTGCCATACACTAGAATCTTTATCCCTGCCCATGTCTATGACTATGAAAAGTTTGCCTCTGGCTCCATCTTCATTCATTATCTACCTGATCTGGGTCAATCATTTTTGCTTGCCTAACCATGGGACCTGGGCAGGTTTTATTCTAATAGATAGAGATAACTGGCAACTTAAAAGGACAGATAAAGAACACTCTTATATTTAACCAAGGACATGATCCAGCTAAATTTAGATGTTGAAATCTAGCTTTTATTGTTCACTGTATTGGTTGTTATTGGGCATAGAGAGCGGAACAGTGTTTTCCACAACTTTTTGCTTACTCTTAACATGAAATGTTCATGAGATATTTCAGAGAGTATAGAGATAAAATGATTCACTTAGACCTGGACATGGCATTTCGTCCCTAATATTGTTATGGCTATGGATTCTTATAAAGTGGTCGTTGAAGTAAATATTACATCTACATTCGTATTTCCCAAAGTTGCAGAGCAATTACTGGAGGAATTCGGGGAAGATGTACGCTCGGCAAATTGGAGTGGCAGTTACATAGGTCTGAGGGGAGCACAGGCTAATGACGGAAAGTCAGTGTCCAGGAGGATTCGCATATAGCACAAGGCAATTCACATTAAATACCATTAATAAGAGGCTTCTCAGGCCAGTTGTTCTGTTTTAGTATCAATTCATCTTTTGTGTTTTAATGACCAACAACTACATGGACATCACAAACTGAAAATGGGTCAGACTTCCTTCTGAGACCCTCCGTATGGTTCATGAGCACTAGACGTGGCAGTGCTCAGTAGACTAAATCCGATAACAATACTCCTAAGGGGTTACATGCAATTTTCCCCCTCCTAACTTAAATTCCAATTTTGAGCCCCACCTAAGGCAAATCTTTTTCAATTTAGCCCCCAGACACATACGGCTGTTGTTATTGTATCTGTCTCTGAATACATGTGGCTAAACCATTCTTCTTCAGTCGGAAAATAATCTAATCCTCAAAATATATGCAACATTTTGCACTAACTATAATGCTGCTGTCTGGTTGTGCCAGTGTTCATCAGTGAAAACAATATGATTCATTCAAAATTAATGGGCAGAAATTTTACAGGAAGCAGTTTTGCCAGAGAAGACTTATAGAAATAGAAATTGTATGACAGACATTTTGATAAGTATTAGTGTGGAACGATTTTTGGGATGGTTCTCTAATGATCTTTTTGATGCCACAAGGAGCAAGATGATTCCCTTCCACTGTGGAAGCTCTCTCTTAGTACAGAATAAAAGTCAAGGAATCATTAGTTAGTTAATGGTTCTCAATGTTGTACCCTCTTTAGGAATGAAAGCCATACTTTAATAATGCAGATTATTTGCAGTTATCTAGGACTTACAGTTGTGGTAAAACCAACCGAACTACATGTTGGACTGCAATGAAATTTTCTTATATGGTTTGTATTTTATGGCTTCACCCAAATGAGGATGGGTTCCCNNNGTAAAGCTGCTTTGTGACAATGTCAATTGTAAAAAGCGCTATACAAATAAAACTGACTTGACTTGACTTGACTTTAAGACCATTTGCTAAAAAATTCTCTAAAGAGCATTTTTTCCTAATTTATGGAACTTTTTTCTGCCAGCTTTCCAAGAGTGTCAAATGATCATAATGCTGTACTGTTGAAATAATGTGTCATGTGATATTCAGTGCCCCAACTTTTTGACACCAATAAAGTTTATATGTAAAACTATATAACAGTGGATTCATAGAGGCAAAGTAGCACCGCAGGTAACATTAAAGCCTTACAGCTTCACAGCATCAGTCTTGAGCTCAGTGGTTTACACATTCTCACCGCTGTCCAAAGACATGGCGGTTGGTGGATTTCTGCGAGGTGTGAATGTGTGTGACTTGTAACGAACTGGTGTATCATGCAGGCTGTATTCCTGCCTTGTCCTCAGTGTTCCTGAAAGAGACTCCAGCCCCACTGTGGCTCTGACCAAGATAAAGCAATTGAGATGAATAGATGAATAAAAAAAATCTATAATCTTCAATGCCCAAAGAACCCTTGGATACCTGTTTTATCTGATCTAACAGCTGTATTTTAATTCTGTATCTCTGGAAGAAGCTGTCATGTGAACACCTACCAGAACGGCCTCATCTACATGCTGATAGACGTTGTGCTCTTGGTACACATCTTTAACACCACATGACAGACATGTTTAAGGAGCTCGGTAGGTTCAGGGCCACTGGAGACCAGATGAAACACTGAACTAAGGAGAAGAAACTGTGGGAAAGTAATTCATTTAGTCAAGCACAAGTCTGGTCAGGACCAAAACACTGTTTCACTAGCAGTACTCCCTACCGAGGGAGACTCGTCTTGTTCAGACTGTCTAAGAAGCAAACCTAGCACTGCTGTGCATTAAGATTTCATGTACATGTCACTGCTTTTGTTTCTTTCCCTTTCATTTGGCATCCTAGGTCTCAGGTGGAGTGTATCAGAAAGGCACTGAAGCGTTTAGCACTAAAGTTGTTTACAGTTCATCACCCTGCACAATTTTCAGACACACCAGCAAGAGAGAAGCATCACTATTCTCATGGTCTGTTTATCCTTTTTTATTTTCTCCCGTCTCGTCTTCCTCTGATATCCAGTCTCTCCATCCCCAAGGGAATATTTATTTTCTCTTCAGGCTGTTTGTTTGGATACAGGTCTTCTATTGGAGCATTCACTGTCATTGAGTTCACTGAGGCTAACACTGTCTTAATTCACATACATCTGTACTTAAACTTGTTCCACATTTATCACCCTTGATGACTGTCATCATGCTACATAACAGAAGGTGAAGGACCACCAACCTATTTTCAGAGAGTTAGAGGAGCGCACATTGTAGATGTTGATAGGGCTGTATGGGAACTCCCACATGCTGTGTGATATATTTATGCGCATAAATATGGTAAAATAAAAATACACTATACTTTAATAAGGTGAGCAAAAACAAGAGTTTGCTACACAAGTATAGTGTGACCCAATAAAACCTCACATATTTCAAGGTAAATAGGAAAAAATTTGTTGAAGATAATCAAATTATTATTTGCACATGACATGGTCTTTGTGATCCTTTGTGAAAGATTCTCCATGCAGTTTCCCCAGAACTGATAAAGCAAAAATGTCTCAGAGACTCCGCAACAGATCACCTCAATGCTCTTAAATTCAAAACCCACTGGAAGATGGATTTCAGAGTGTTTTGGTTCTTTGGAAAACTTCAAAAGGCTCTCTGTGCAGATGCTCTCGGCCACGCCATGCTGGCTACTGAGGACAGTTGGGGTTGTTCTACCAACAGAACTTAGCACTCTCTCCTGCCTCACTAGGTTTAAGATCAAATTTGGAAGGAAGTGACTCACTGAGCTTTTTTACATTGTTTACATTTTTCACTGTGCTATCAAGCTGTAGACATATGGATAACCATACAGTTGCTCACTGTGAACAAATGTCAACACATTTCACTTCTGTTCTAACTGCTAATAGTTTACTTGAACTTGTGTATATCATTTAAAATAAGTGAAATAAGTCAGAAGCATAATGGTATAAATTTTTAATTGACTAGTTAACTAGTCTAGTTTACTGTACTATTTAGTGAACAGTATTCTATTCTAGCTGTATGTTTAAAATCAAAAAGCTAACAGAGCACAGCTTAGCATCTTTTATAGCTGGATTACAAAGTTAAATTTCTTGTCCCAAGCTAACCTTACACTTTATGGCAGTGTTAAATGGCTTTCTAACGTCATTATCATTATCATTATCCAGCAACACTACTGGAAGTAAAAATGGAAGTAAATCTGTATTATTAAAAGTCTGCTATTGGTCTGGCCATGGGTGGGCTGGGGTCTTCCTGAAGTTCTGGATGGTGTGGTGTGGGGAGTTGGTTCCCATTTTTGTGTCCAGGCCTTTGCACCTTGTCCTGGCCTTCACAGCATCACAGAGTAGTTTTTATTCACATTTTGTTATGTGGTTTTGGTATAGTTTTACATTTGTCACATACTGTCATTATCACTATCCACTTTTGTAATGTGCTCTTGTTTCTATACTGTTTGTTTGTTAAATAATGTTTTTCCTGTCATCTGTTCTCAAGAATCTGAGAAAATTGTTTAGAAGTCCTGAATGAGAAACTGGGGACCTTCGGTAGGATGTAGCTACTGAATGAAAAACAGCTTCTGGCAGGGATATAGAGACAAGAGAAGAAAAGACAGGAAGTGTTTGAGAGATGAGAGTGATAAAAATAGTAAGCATGTGAGCAAGAGTGAGAGAAAGTGGGGATAAAACAGAAAAAACATCAGTGTTATGGACTGAAAGGCTTCATACGGGTGAAGCGATGTGGTGGTTTGACCCCAAGTGCGAGTGAATCGAAAGTGGAGCGTCTCATGACGCAGTACGACTGCTTTTTAACGTCCTGCTTTCAACATGAAAGGCCCATCTGTTTCATCAACTCCTGCGCCAGGCATGTGGGCATCTCACACAGCTACAGCTCTACAGCTTCAGCCAGAGAAGTGAAAAAGAGCCTTCCTCCTCAAACACTTTCCCAGATGAAACAAATGGATGGAAAATTTTAATTCCTCATGCCCTCATTCAAAAGATTCAAGTCAATGTCTTAGAAATTTGTTGTTATTTATTTTCCTGTCATTAGCTGTAAATTCCATTAAGGGATTTGTACTGTATATCTGAAATGATGTGCAGATCCTCGGTGATTGTCGATGCAGCATATTTTTTATCTGCATTCTATAAAACACGAAGCAGGGGTGGGAACGCTGCGTGAATGACCTTGTGGAACTCTGAGAGGATAGAAGGCTCTCTTAAACAGCATTAACATTATTGATAATCCTCATCATGTGAGTCTCTCTCATCCTGAGTGGCTTGGAGCCATGCAAGCTCCATGGTTCTCAAAATGAGGACCAGAGTGTAATTCCCTTCATCGGGGAGGTTATGTTTTACCCGCAGCTTATTTGTTTGAATTTTTTTACCAGAAACAGGACTTTAAACAAGGAACACTATTAGATTGAGATGATCCAGAATTCTGTAAAGGACTATTTTTGACAATTTGGTCCATACCACTTATGATGAAGGTAATGAAGGTGGAAGTCACTGTTAACCAGTGTAATACCACAGTGCTGTTGAAGTCTTGATTCTGATTGGTCAGTAATTGTGTTGATTAATTTTCTCTAACAGCAGCTTAGACAGTACATATATACGCGTATATATATGTTCATATATATATATATTGTATGTGGGAAAAATAATAGTACTACAGTTTCATCCCGACAAGCCTGTTTTGTGGTTGCCCACTCATCAG
>JAQMYF010000023.1:15620691-15638731 GCA_030014195.1 Neosilurus mollespiculum | reverse complement strand
AAGAAGCAAGTCTTTAGGTGGTAGGGTTTTGGATTTTTTTTTAAGCAAATAAGAATAAAGTTATGTTTATACACTATGGAAGGAAAGTGTAAGTGCAGATGGTGTATATAAGCGGTTCAGAAAATGAATGAATGAATGAAAGAACAATATCTGTAATAAAATATTTTTCAAAGTTTCAGATATAATGGGGAGTATGGCGTGGTTAATAGTTTTGAAAAACATAATGGATAATGGTTTTAATAAATTAATTAAAGTTTTTTTTTTTTTTTTTTGTAAATTATTTAAGATGTAGTTAAATCAGATATTTTGCTATGACCTGGCAACACTGCTAATGATGCAGGACATGTATATGGTAGGATTGTAGTTTAAAAAAAAAAAAAACAACATTTATTTATTTGTTTGTTTGTTTGTTTGTTTGTTTGTTTATTTATTTATTTATTCATTTTAATTTGTATGCATATGTATGTTTACACACAGGACAAGGCCACAGCAGAGGAACAGCAATCCTGGGACAGCTTTAAGACAATGACAGCCGAGCCATCCTCCGGCTCCAGCAGACAAAAAATGGATCGGGTGGAGCTGCACAGTAAAGCCTGGGATGCTTCCTCAGCAAACACTCCTGACACATCTGAGGGAGACTTCCAGACTGAAGTGTGAGGAAACACACATACACACAAAAAAGGACACATGCATAAATGGAATGAGAGCTACCAAAAGGAGAATCTATAAAAGGATTATACATTTGTTTACGAGAATAGACCATTACAAAAAAAAAAAAAAAAAAAAAAAAAAAAGACGTCTATATTTTCACAAGGACACTTTCAGTGAATGAAAATGGGGCTTGGAGAGAATATGGGAGAATTTTTAACAAACTGTTTCTGAACTGTCTTGATTTTGCTCTGGAAACGGATTCTCTTTCACACATTTGGAAATTTGGAGAAAAAAAATATTTCTGCACCATCCTTTTTATAGAGATTAAAAAAATACCCCCATACTAATGTTTCACACATGTGATCGGCACCATAGGGTTTTGTTTCACCTTTATGTCCTGTCTTTCCTAAGAAATGACTCTCTCTGTTTTTGGGGGAAGGGGGAGGTTTAATACAGTTCATTAATAGGATCACGAATCAAACCTCTTTTGAACTTGTTAATTTTATTTAGATTTTCCCAAACATTGTTTCATTCATTTGCTAAACAGTGAAAGATAAAAAAAAAACATGCATTTGTGCAAGTAGGTTTTTATTCATTCTATGAGTGTGTGGATGTTGTTGGTTTTATCCTATGTTCCATTTTTTATAGCAATCATATATTGTGTGTTATTCTAAGTCAATTGCATAACAAAAGATTTGTAGTTTTCATTTACCCTCCCTTCTGTTCATCTCAGCTGAAAACACTCATGAAGATCCCATTTCTACAAGATAAAATGCAGCCGTCCAACAGTATCCTCTCACTGCTCTGTAGTATCATTCACCCGCTGCTTGAAGTGCTTATTGATTCTGCGTTGATTCAGTGGCTGCTATCCACTTAAAATGGAGGAAAATAAAGTCTGTTGCCAGTGACCCTAACCTATTTGTTAGCACAAAGTCCATTTGTAATAGAGGCTCAATAACAGAATTTGTTAAAGGCAAAGCTATGCCATAACAGCAGAGCCTACATCAGCACGGATGAGATAGATTACTACGCTTTGCGAGTGCCTCTCTGGAGTGAAGTCATGCTAACGACATACAAAATGCAGAAAGATCAGACCTTAACCAAAAAATAAAAAATACAGTACATCATGTAGATCATGTACAAATACATCATGTTCTTATGCTCTCAGAAAAAAAGAACAGAACTGAATTTTTCCTTGTTGCTAGAAAAGTAAAGTATTTTACACCTGTGAAAATAATTGAAGGTTCATAATTGGAGCTTAAGCATTTATACTTAAACCTTCACACCATATGTATCTTTGCAGGTAAACATTACGAGCCCAGATGTCCCCTTAATGGTAGCACACCGATGACAATAAAGTCTGGTACTGTTTGGAGTGTCAGTCCATATAAATGTACAATTTGGCCCACAACATTGACAATAAACTGTCAGCTTCTATTTTTTTATTCATCTATAATAAATAATTATAATTAAATATAATGTGCAATTAAAATTCTAGCAAGAGTTTGGAATATTTGGACTGAATAAATATAACTGTTTTGTTTGCACTCACTGCTCACTTTTGACCTGTTGAATTGATATTTTATTTTTATTTATTTATTTATTGCAGGGTTTTTTGTTTTTTTTTTAATAAATTTGTGTGGCAGTCTGGGAAAATATACTTTAAAATGACTTCTTTAAGAAAACTAAGACTCTCTCACTCACTCACTCACTCACTCACTGAACTGCTTATTCCTATTAGGGGCACGGGGAGGCTGGGGCCTATTTTAACCAACACTGGGCAAAGGTGGGGTACACCCTAAACGACTCAGCAGACCATCACAGGGCCAACACACAACCATTCACACTTTCACTCACACCTAATGGAAATTTGAAACAGCCAATTAGCCTAATGTGCATGTCTTTGGTCTGTGGGAGAAAACCAGAGTACAAGGAGGAAACCCACACAAGCACAGGGAGAACATTCAAACTCCACACAGAAACACCCGAGTCTTGAACCCAGGACCTTCTGGCTTTAAGGAAGCTGTGCTAACCACTACACCACTGTGCGCCCAGAACAAATACATTTTACCAAAATGATGTGGGAATTGTTTTTATTTAAGCAAATTTATAAACTCGCTTCATCTATAAGACTACAACAATCATGTTAGTTTAACAAATGCAGCATGTCTAAATTGTTGCTGGCTAGTGTGATTTTCACACAGTTGAAAACCACACAGTTACATTTTAGCAAAAATGATGTCTTGCAACTTAAAATATTTTGTATATAATAGATATAGAAGATATTTTGTCCTGCTAAAAAGTCATTAAAAAAATCCTGTTCATTCACTGAAAAAAAGTTATTGGCCGGTCATATTTTTTAATCGTGAATTTCCAGACTGATCAATAACTTTCTAGTAACTTTCATTTTAAAATTCCAGTTTAAGCAAATTTTGCCTGCAAAGTTAAAATATCCTGAATATAGATGACCAAAAATAAATAAATAAATACAAATCTGAGATTATTAAAACTATTTTTAGACTGGGATCATCTTTTCTTTTAAAATGTCCCATCAAGTAAATTGGTGTCCATGCACTAAAATAATTTACATAGCATTAAATAACTTTCTTTTCAAATTTATGATTTACTTCTGCTATTTTAGTTGATCAATTTTGCAGTGTAACACAGTGAAATTATTATGAGTTTCATCAGGTATTAGTTTGTCTTCAAATACAGATTGTCAAAATGTCTGCAGTGCTTCGTCACACATACGATTGACAAGCTACATGGGGACAAAGTCACTCCAAGGACCCCATCTGGAGAATATTCACTTACTAAAACAGTTCATTAAGTTAAACAATATTATGCTCATTCGAGTTCCTATGATTTCTGGCTTGTGTTACTCTGAAATCCCTTAAAGCAACATTAGCATCTCAAGTAATTTTTATCTAAACCAAAACTTTTTTTTCTCATGCTAACAACTTAGCACTGAAGGCTCAGGTTTAATACTGAACTGAGTATAGAGGTCATTTTTGTTTCCTTCTTCCCACTGCAACTCATACCAATTAGGCCAGTTGTGTAGGCTGATGTAACCGCACATGGAGGCTTGGTGAGAGAGGGAGATAATTACCTTTGGGGCTGACAATTTGTCCTGACATTTTCCTGCTCGGTGCAACAACCATCTGCTCAAAGATCCCTGAAGTTACTACATCATATAGACACAGACCACAATACAAGATTGTGCCATTTTGACCTTAAGAACTCATCTACAGTAATAGAAAACGTGTCACAGGAAATAACCCTTTTTCCCTCCACTGTGATTAAAAGTGCTTTTGTCTATAATTTGCCAATGTAGTGAAGTGATCATTTTAGGCTTCCTCAGTTAAACTAATGTTCAAGTCAAGTAAGAGCTTTTAGCTAGCAGTAGCATTCCTTTGAATTATACGAGCACTGGGTAAGTATGTTTCACACACTCGTACAGGCTTGTTTCTTGTTAATATGTACACACACACACACACACACACACACACACACACACACACACACACACCTTCCTTTTCACTAGCAGTGCCTCTGTCTTCATTTTAAGGGTTTGTTTCTTGTCATTCTTGTCTTTAGTTGTTAAACCACATGTTTTTGGATGTTTGTTTTGTTAAAAGTGAATGACATTCCATGGATTAAATGAAACCAATCTTTTCTAGATTACTGATTCTTGAACCCAGACTGCCCCTGCCTATAAATATATATATATATATATATACTTGTATTAATATTGAGGGGGGAAAAACTTGAGAATCGCCTTACAGTACATTTTATTTTACTGAAATATGTATTTGAAAATGTGTGCATATGCGTGTTGTGATATGTATGATTGATGTGAGTATGCAAACAAATGGTAACACATAAAATACAGACAGTAAATATATATATATATATATATATATATATATATATATATATATATACGTACATACATATAGAGGAAGCAATGAGAGCAGGAAGGATGAAAGAACCTGTATGACTAGCAATCTGTTTCGTGTCGAGTGCCGGCTTGAACTATGATGCACCTAGAAAATCTGTCAAACTTTTATACAGACACACAGTAACCTAGGCAATATTCTGCCAGTTTAATTAGAGCACAAGAAGACTTTCAGCGAAAGAGTGACGGATCCAGACTGAAATGTCGCAGCCAGAATGAAAACTCTGGAGTGCCTCAGGCTTTGTGCACGAATTGAATTAATTGTAATATGCTATTACTGAAAGATTGTCATAGTCTTATATTAGGATTCTGTGTACATTTTAATTCACTGTTTATTACAAGACTGCGTGTGGCTTTTTTCTTAATATTGTTTGCTTCTTTGGATATCTTTCTTTAGACAACCACACAGCCAGTCTGCCAATCTCACCCACACACAACTCAAATTTAGATCTTTATATCACTCTCACACACACCCCAAATATAGCACAGTCACCCGGTATCAAATACACACCCACACACCTAAACTTACCACGAGCACAAGTCCTAATAATATATAACACCGGGAAATACACACACCTGGATTGGATTAATTTATTTTGGGTTGCAGTGACAGAAATCTAGTTTTCTGTGTAAATGGTGCACATTCATGAAAACCAAAATCCAGGAATGAGAACGACCAGAATTTATGACTTCTTCCACAATGCTCTTGTGTACAGGTGTATTGACGTCACAGACTAATAAGTGAGATAGCGTTACTTTACAAATACGACCCCACAAGACTGACAGATCTGATCCGAGCCAAAAAAACTGAGCAATGAATCTTATAATGTAAACATAAACTCATTACATTGAACTTCTTAACATCATTTAGTGACTCTTAATACTTCCTTCTCTATTCTTCCTCACAATCCAGATGGCATGGAGTGGGGGGTGGGGGCGTATTTAAAAAAAACCTGCCTGCTCCTAAAATGGCTGAGACGTCTGTTGCCATGTGCTGTCTGTTTTATATGCGTGTTCATCAACATCGTGTTTGCTCAGGGCCAAGCGCCGTGCCTCTCTTGCCAGCAGGCTGATAGAGCTCCAGACAGCCTGAAGGCTCCTCTTAGCTCCTCTACACAGAGGAGGACAGGTGGCTCGGGTTCTGCCAAAGCAGCGTCTCCGGGGCTGTTATAGGCCCGGCACAGACGGAGGAAACGGCTCGAGAAGCCACTCTAATTCCACCTGCTGTGTGCTATGATGTGATCTAGAGCGAGGAGAATTTGGTGGGTGTGTTTCTGTATTATGACATTCAGTGTGTGACTTGTATCTGCTCGGTATATACTATGTAACAATAAAATCAGAATAGAAACTCAATATCTATTAAAGACAACCACCCCCCACCCCCACCCCCCCACCCCCCAAATTATTTTTGACATCACCCTCTTTGATACACTTGGCAAAGCAGTCAACTAAATTCAGCCTTAATACAGATAGTTTAGAAATGGGAACATTGCCACAACACTAACCAACCATTAGCTAGCACTTTCCTATCGCACGTCACTGCTATGACACAGTGCAGCTTAATGCTTCAAGAAAAGCTATTATATGTATTTGGGCCCTCAGTCATGTTTGTTCTGTGATTATGTAAAGGAACTGAGATTAAGGGTTTGCCAAAGCACTAGCATGCAGGTAACTCCAGTCTCATTCTACTGCCTTGTTTCATTTATTATTGAGGCAATTCAATATAATTTTTTTTTTTTTTTTTTTTGGGCAGGGGGGGGGGGGGGGGGTGGGGGGGTGGGGTTGTATATTTTTTTCAATCATCATCATCATCATCATCATCATCATCTTCATCTTCTTCTTCCGCTTGATCTGGGGTCGGATCGCAGGGGCAGCAGCCTAAGCAGTCAGGTCCAGATGTCCCTTACCATCGGAGCCAGCTCACCACCAGGTGGTGATCGGACGACAGCTCAGCTACTCTCTTTACCCGAGTGTCCAGAACATGTGGCCGCAAGTCTGATGACATGACTAAAAAGTCGATCATCAAACTGCGGCCTACAGTTTTTAAGTCATTTTTTAAAATTATCATTATCCACAAATGTCTCTCCCTAGTGGGTGTCTGATGAACAGTTTGCCCCATAATAAAACATAGGCATTTTTCAGGAATTTTTTTCAAGAACTTCTCCATACCCTACATTAGAAAAAACTTTCTCCCAAATCATGCATAATGTTTTGAGTTAACTTTTATGCAAACAGACAGCCAAACAAACAAACAATCAAACCAACACAAGTAAAAACATAATAAGACCACTCCAAGAATAGTACTTAGAAGCAACAATTACCTATTTTGGAATCAATAATTAGAATCAGTGGAATGCATTTTTTCCTGAATATTTTTTAGATAAAAGTCAAACCACTACAAACTTCACTAGCGAACATTTTCTCGACTTTTACCCCATTAAATCTTCTAACATTAACGAAAACATTACAAATCCCTCAGGTGATCGGGTTTGTGCAGACAAAACTCTAAACCAAACTTAATTATGCAATGGGAGCATAATTAAAGCTCGGCCCTCTCTCTGGCAGTGACAGCCACAAGGAAGGAGCCAGTAATTAACCATGCTTACAATCATAGCTCGTGGTTTTTCTGCAATGAAGCGCAGGAAAAAGAAGACACTTCAGTGCTGACAGACCTGTCGGGGTTCAGGAAGGCTGAAAGCCCAGATCAGGAAGCTCCCAAAGTGGCAAGAGAATTTTTAACACCACAGAAATGGATTTCAGGCAACAATAAAGCTGTGACACTGTCCATGGACATGACCGCTAATTAATACACAGAGCTAATATCTGAGAGATCTTGCTACTGTTTTGGTAATTTCCTGTTATCTGATTACACAGTAATTTCCTGTGCTTTAAAATACTCTGGTTGAAAAATACCAAGACTATTTCATGACCATACTATTATACTGCCTGCAAGACAGCAGTGACTGATTAAAAACCTCTGGAAAACTATCAATAATTAAAAATAAATAAATAAATAATCAACAATCAGTACAACAATAGTGACAGTCAATGTTCGAATGACAAAAAGTTCGAATGACACTTGGTGCACTCTAAAATGCAACATGATGTAATTTCTGAGAAAATCAGTACCATATCTTTATATCATTCAAACCATCAGATTCATAATTTAGATATCTCAGATAAAACCTTTTCTTGTTAAATTGAAGACTTCTGTCTTATCTCTAAACTGATGTAACTGGATCTGAATAAGCTTGAAGGAAAGTTTACTTTTGTGGGTTTTTTTAACTGAACAAGACTACACTTTGATTTAAGTCCACCCAAATGAAGACATCATATAAGCCTCAAATATGTTCAAATCCCAGGGAAATAAAAGAGAGCTCAAAGACAGCTGGTTTTGCTGATCAGAACAATTTGGGAACAGACTCAGTGACCTCGTATTTCCTGATTTGTATTTGCTTATCCTCTGTGTGAGCCTCCCAGACTACTAAGGCTGCTTAAGCAAAATTAACCACAATGGCTAGTGGCAAAAATCAGAATTTTCTAAACCAGGGATGTCCAATCATATCCGCAAAGGGTCGGTGTGGGTGCAAGTTGTCACTTCAACCAAGCAGTAGCCACACCTTCCACCTGTTTCAATCACTGATCTAGATTGCACATTAATGTTTGAATTTTGAAGCCAAGTGACAGCCGTCTTGGTGAGATCACTTAACATTTTTTTTACATTTTTATTAATTTATTTATTGCCAAATTTTTCTTTTATTTTTTTCACTTAGTGAAAATATCAGTGAAAGTATTGGTAAAGTTATAAAAACTTAAAGTTTTCGCACTGTGTTGGCTTTCACCAGATCCATTTTCAGATCTTAAAGAAAGGTGGTCGCACCAAGATGGCTGTCACCCAGCATCAACATTTAAACCCGAATGTGCAATCTAGTCTTTTTTTTTTTTTTTTTTTTTTAGATCAGTGATTGAAACAGCTGAAAGGTGTGGCTGCTGCTTGTTTGAAGTGAAAACCTGCACCCAGCCTTTTGTGGATAAGATTGGACATCCCTGCCTTACTTAGTAAGTTTAATGGGCAACTACATTTGTGAAGGTTCTGTTTCTCTAATAGCTTTTACACCCTTCATAGTGCACTATATACACTATTTGTATAGACAAAACCTTGTAGACACCTGACCATCACACTCATGTGGGAGTTAGAAGCACAGAATTGTAGAGAATCTCTTTGTATGCTGTAATATAACAGATTCTCTTCACTGATACCAGGAGGCCCAAACACTTCCAGCATGGCAATGCCCCAGTGCACAAACCAATCTCCTTGAAGACATGGTTTACCGAGTTTGGAGTAGAAGAACCTCAGTGTCCTGCACAAAGCCCTGACCTTAACACCACTGAACACCTCTGGGATAAACTGGACCACCAGCTTTACACCAGACCTATTTGACATCCTAAAGCTCTTGTGTGTGAATGAACATAACAACCTCCATTTATCCATCTTTCTCAGTATTGAGAACGTAAGTACTCAACCATCAAACAAAGCAGCAGCTGAACATTTTTTATCCACGAATCTATAATTTAATCTAAAGGTGATGACATGGACTGGTGCTTCAAGTATACCAATAATGACATACTTCAATCACCCACTCTTCACCAGTCCACAAATTCAATCTCAGTAGCTGAAATGTATTGCTCATATAACTAGATTCCCAAAGTCTGCCCTGCAAATACAAGTCCTCTTCTATGCTAATGCAAAGCCGTATGCTCGATGTCTGGAAAAACTGTGATTTGCTTACTGGACTGTCTAAACTTCAACTACATAGGGAAAGGTTCCTGTTACTAATGGACAATGTCCCATCAAGCTATAGACCGAGAAAACAGATGATAATGATGATGATGATGATGATAATCTCCAATATCTACAGAAAGCCATCCTAGAAGAGTAATGTTATTTTAACGGCAAGCAGAGACTAAATGTGGCATGGCATTCTAACAAGCACATATGGTTGTGTTGATCAGATGTCCAGAATCCTTTGGCTACATTGATAGATAGTGTTATCATATGGGAATCAATTTTGAATTGACCAAAAGAAGACATTTGGTTTGTGTGGAAAAAATTTACAGTGAAAGAAAAAAAAAATCTAGACTCCTGAAACTTAGTCCTTACTTAACAGTTAGTCCTACTTTGTAGTACAAGTTGCAACCTCCATGACTAAAGTAATCACGTACTCTAGGAGGCTTATCTCCTTATTGAAGCCATATCTACCTGTATGGAGACGTCACTATATGATCCCCCAATCACTCCAGATATTGCCAGTGGTGCCTCATCTGGCACAGGATTGGACCCATCGGGGCAGATGAACCCGGGCTGGTGCACTTTGGTGAGCGAGGTGCGGACGAACTCCAGCGACTGCTCCAGTGCATATGTGTCCTTGGAGCAGGTGTCTAGGATGTGGGCACCCAGCTTTAGACCTGGTAGGATGCGAGTGTCCTGGTTGATCTCATCAAGTGCCAAAAGCATAGCCTCCAGACGCTGGATCCCACGCTCCTCATTGATCTTTCCGCAGTCCTGTGTTCCTTCCCCTTTTTCGTGTACAGGAAACAAGCCACCAATCACCAGGTCTCCATCCATGATGATTTCGCGTTTTGCGCCGGGTAGGGTGGGGACGTACCTCGGGCTAGCCTGAAGTGGGATGGGAGGAACAAGCAGCAGGATGGTCATCGTTGGAAGAACTAGAGGAGCCATAATGGGGGAGTGGATTCCTACTGGAAGCACAGCCATGTTTGGTTTTAGGGAAAGTGCTGTTGGTTTAGATGTTTAGATGTTGGGTTTTATATGCTGTTAAGACTTCCAGTGAATGATCTTGCATTTTTTTTGTAATATGCACACGACCTAGAAGAGGAACAAAGAAGGAAATTATAAGGGTGTCAAGGCTATTTCTGTCTGTATCTCTCAAGTGTAATCATTTAATCTGGCCATTTAAAATTGCATAATGTTTGCCCACCAGTTGAAGATCTCTGATTAAAACCAGACATTGTGCTAATCATTAGACATCACATTAGGCAGAGAAAATATACAGAGCAGTTTAGCCATTTAATTGGATTGACCTCCATGTCGTGGAGACTAAGCTGCTTTTATTGACTCATTAATTTTATTTAATTATTTGATTATTTCATTTGAAACATTAGAGCCTTTCCAATTCTGGCCAAGAACCAAAAGGAGTGATTTCAGCTTGTGGCTTTTGTATTTACAGAATTTGTAATAATATGTTAAGGAAAAACTTTATTTTTTATTCATTTTTACTGAAATAAATCAGCTTCTGATTTTAGTTCTGTAAATTCAGGGGCGGGGGCAGTGGTGGCCTGGTGGAAGGGTGCTGGATTACTGATCCAAAGGTTGGGGGTTCAAGCTCCACTATCACCAAGTTGTCACTGCTGTCCCCCCAGTGCAGCCATCCATGGTCAGATGTCTCTGACTGTCATTGGTAATACCCATATAAAAGAACTATTGCTGTCGTTCATAAAGAGTAGGCCATTGGGTTGCCGTTAGCGTGTTTATTCCCTGCGATGGCCTGGTGAGCTGTCCAGGGTGTACTTTGCCCTCACCCAGGGTCGATTGAGATGGGCGCCAGCCTCCCAGTGACCCTAATTAGAAATGAGCAGTTCAGAAAATGAATGAATGAATAAATTCAGGTTCTGAAATTAATCAAATGTAAGTAAATCCTGAAAGTTTTGTTAAATTTTACATTATATTATTTTCATTCTTTCACCAGGCATAAAAATTATGTTTAGTTTTAGAAGCCTTTAAACAGAGATCATCATCGCTTTACTGTTATGCAGGTTTACTATCTCTGTTCCTCGGATACGTCTTTCTCCACACCAAACTCTTGCCTCCGTCTAATGAAGCAACATCCTCATATTTATTAAAGTGTTCTTTCTCGACCTCCGTTACCATGGAAACTGCAGAACATGGGTATGTTAAGGGGAAAAAGGTGCCATGATAAAGGTAAGCAGCATATAGCAATTAATTTAAGATCTTTCATTGTGCAAGAAGAAACGCAGCATGCTGAAGAAAAAGGAATATTTTTATTAACCGGATACATTAAGCTGTGCTTTTTTTAAAATAAATGTGAAGGCAGGAAAAAAAAACTTGGTTGAAGTGACCTTACAGGTATGAAAGAAATAACAGACAGGTAAACAACAAATATTAGCTCAGCCTAAAACTGAAAAAGGGAATGAAACATGAAATATTAATGTTGTTGTTCCACTGGAGTTTGTAGAGATAAAATGGTAGATGCCAATCACAAATCTTTATGAGTTGCTTTTCTCAGGGCACAGCGGTAATAATGAGATATTAACATCTGAAAACAAATACACAACACTCTGACCTCAAGCACTTACACCAGATACGTGAAGAATAAAAAAACCTTCATTTGTCAAGTATACATTACAATAAAGTGAAATTCTATCCTTCACACATTTGAACCTGTTAAGAAGCTGGGGCCAGAGTGCAGGGTCAGCCATGATAAAGCGCACCTAGATCACAAAGGGTTAACAGTGGAAGCTTGATGGTGCTGGAGGTTAAGCCCATGACCTTCTGAATAGTAACCCTTAACCATGATCAGAACCTTAGTTCAGAGCCATGTTGATGATGAATATAAGAATACATGAAAATAAGCAGTTTCCTGATTTGAACCCTGACCACATATATGATTGGTTCTGTTCCACTAAGCCAAGAATCTTTTTATCTAATAAATAGTACATTGATAAAACATATATCTGTGATGGTCTGATGAGCTGTTCGAGGTGCACCCTGCCCAGTATTGGCTGAGATAAGGTTCAGCATCCTACAACCCTAATATGTATTAAGCGGTTCGATAGATGAGTGAGTGAGTATAACATTCACAACTCTCTGATTGGGTCCATATTTTCTGACAAACAAAAAACTCCAGATCCATGGACTTCTATGCAAATACCTTAAAAACAGCTTTAAATTAAATTTATCTCTGAAATGAGTGATTTTTATTAATTCCTAGTTTTGTTGTTCTGGTACAGAATGATGATGCAGTATACATGGGTACCAGTAAAAAAAAAACAAACTGGGACGGTAACCTTCTATGGACTAGCGTCCCATTTAGGAGGATGGATGCTATGGAAACCGGGGATAAAATCTGGCATGATGAGCCAATAGGGTGTAAAAGCCCTAATATGATTTCATAGGGCATCACACAACAGACCTAGGAAATGACATTAAGAATAATGTGCAGGATGGAAAAAAATAACATGTTCAAAACTCTACAACAAGGGTCGACTATGGCATTTTCCATTGAACAGCAAATGAGTTTCGTATGACACACCCATAACTTTCCTAGGAATTTGTCCAATTTACTGTCATGGATCCATTGGGTACCTGTTGTGTAACGTATGTGATAAGGGTTTAAATGTTGACAATCTGTAATAATGAATAAGCCCCACCGATTACTTGTTCAACTTCCACCTGAGAGATCACATGAAAAGAAATGTAAACTTGTCAGCTGTTGAGTAACTTAACAAGGTGACATGTCATATCCATTGCACCTGAATTGACTTAATTAACTTCTTTGGATGTTTTCATATGTGACCCTCAGGCACAAAACCAAAACAGAACTTGCATGACCCAGGTCATCATTTCCCACTTCCTACTTGGAACCCGCTTATATCCTAATGTCGCGTGCTATTAGCGGCTAGTGTGCAAGTGGTTCAGGAGTTCAATTCAAAACTAGTTTTAGAGTGTACAACACACTGTATGAAATTATCATCTCCTAATGGTTATGTACACTCTAAAACTAGTTTAGATACCCCCAACCCCACGTGCACGCTAGCCACTAACTGCATGCGACATTAGGACATAAGCGGCCTCCAAGTAGGAAGTGGGAAATGAAAGATGATGTTATTCTATAAGCTGCTTACCTGGGTCATGTGAGTTCCGACTGGTTTTGTGCTGGAGGGTCACATATCCCCAAAAATTAACTATTAAGTTATTTATTTATTTATTTTTTGGTTTAGGTGTGCGGCTTCCTCAGGCACAGTCAGAGATGTTTTCGGAGCTCTGACACTTTCATGGCAGCAATCCCTGACATCTGCTCATCCTGATCATGGCTAACACTTTGGCTCACGACCATGCAGATGACCAGCAGGGTCCAGCAACTGCAGCCACACGAAAATATTTAATTGGCATTAAAATCAAATCTTTTTTGGCTTTCATGTAGCAGATAGGAGCAGCTGGACTCTGTGTCACCACCAAGGTTGAGGCCTGGAGTTAATAGTAGTAATAATACCTTCATGCCAAGGTAATGTAGCATTATTGGGCCAGAGATGAGCTGATTAGGAGCAAGGAAAAACTTTATTTTCAAAATAATGAGTAACACCCTGTATGTGGGTTTCAGAGCACCATGTTGTAGTAATGAAAAGAAAACCTATGGAAAGTGAGATTAAATCATTTCATCATTGTAAAAGTATGCGGTGTTACTGAGTGTCAAGTCACATTACTTGTGCAACATGATGCAAACAGAAGTTCATCACTGGTAAGCGCACAGGGTCCAAAACAAATAAGAATAATTGATGTAAAGAATAATTGATAAAAGATGTTAGCACATCCCTACATTCAAATCCGTATCCAGGTGCAACATTCTGACAGTTTCACTTGTTAGCACTCTCTGTCAGTGATTGTCATGGCGTGCCCTTCCCATGAGTCTAATTCCACCAATGTTTATATTCAATCCAAAGTTACAATACGTTATTACTTCTATAGTAACAGCTTACACTGGGATTTGTAGGCTTTCTCAATCTTTATAAACAGCTGCATACAGTAATGTGTATTCTTTGGGGGGCGACGAACCTGTGCAGACCTCCCTAAATATCTCAGAAATCCCCATTTCACATGTGTGGTGCCCAATATAACATGGTCAGGCTCCCTTCCATATATGGTAAAGGACCGCACGTCTTTCGATGTGGCCTTATAGGAAACAGTCATTTACTTTAATAAAAAATATTGTCAATGTGGAAGCCATAAGGCTCCCAAGTAAGAGAAAAAGACTCAAGGCTTCCTTTCATTCATTTTATCAATCAAATCAACAGAACTTTTTCATTTCCCAACAAATTTCCTTTAATTGTGGTGAGCAGGGGTTTGGGTTTGTCCATAGTGTTTTGATTGGCTTGTAAATGTAGGACTATTTAAAAAAAAAAACGTGACAATGATTACAGTGTATTTCATGATTGAGAGGTCGTGAGCTCAAATCCCCGTCAGACCTCCACCATGCTAAGACTACTGGGCAAGGTCCAACCTCAAGTGTGCCTCTGTCCACCCAGCAGAATAAACAAATACCAGTAAAAAATACCGGGTTGGTATCCTGTTATGGACTGGCATCCCATCCTAGTTGCTTCACGCTTTGGAAGCCGGTATACACTCCCGCCTGATGAGCCAGCCAGCTTGGGTGTAAAAACTTCAACAGACTTTACGTTACTTACCTTACTTATCTCCTATAACACTGGACGCACTAAAGTAATTGGCTTCAGACCAATTCCTGCTAATGTTGATGAGAGAAAAAGACTTTTGTCCCCATCTTGAGCCCATATTTATTTAAGTGAGTGTTCATATTGTATAAAAGAGAACTCTACAGTGAATATATATTTTGATTTCAGGTTGTATTTAAGAGTTTGAGCCACTATGGGAACCCTTCAGGTTTCTGTTTCAGAGAGAGTTCCTAGGACAGTAGAATTCTACTCCTTAGAAACATTAAAGAAATGGACAAAAAGAAAATGGTATATGGCTCCATTATGTTTCTTCAAGGTGTCTTCAAACTTCATGAGATTATCAGAAGTTATTAGCCATGATATGAGATAGTGGGATTGATGGTCTCAATGGGCTCCTTCAAATGACCATCTGATATTAATGTGGAATCTTGTTTAGGAAATCTGCTGTAACAGAATTGGATGAATTAGAAACCATTTATAAGTGGTGTAGGAGTTAGCTCGTCCACCTCACAGCAAGTGAAATGAGTGAGAGAAACTGTGGTGGTAAAGTCAGAGTTTTGGAGCCTGCTTTAGGATTCAGCATTTGATTTACAAGATACTCATGAATCATCTAAAGCCAAAGCACACAAGCATACAGTATATGTTAATGTGTTGCATAAATGATCATAATCCCCTAACAGAAGACTGATAACACACCTTCAAATCAAGCACTTCAACCCTCTCATTTTTGTCAAGTTTACAACTGATAATGAGGATTAATGGCTCTCATTGAGAAGCATTTCTTCTGGTGTAATTTGATTGTTGGAGAGTGCCACGCTGGCTTCATCTACATTTTAGACCTCCAGCAGAGCCGGACAGACAATTCAACACTCAGACGTAAGGTTGTTTCTAGGTAACCACAGGGAAGCTGAATAATGGCATACATGATGGAGTCGTGGGAAAAAAACAAATGGATTGATCTCAGCAGGATCTTTTTCTTGACTTTGAGTATGAAGCTTAGAATCGCAGGCGTAAGCAGCGGAGCTCCGCTACAAGAAGTGTGGAAAAATTTATCTTGTTAGAAAAAACAAGTTCTTCGGGTGTTTATGAATTCATTAAATGAAAAGTTTTCCAGGGTAGCTTGTGAATAGGGTTGTACTTGAAAAGCTTTCTAACAGGAAACCACAAGTAGGGTTCCGTCAATGGTTTACTGAAGAAGTGTAGCCTTTTATTCTCACTCTAAATTTTATTAAGCATTTTATCCTGATCAGGATGATGGAGGAGTTGGAGCTCATACTGGGAACACTGGGTGAGAGGTCCAGTCCATCACAAGGCATGGTGCATATGCACATTCGGGACAACCTTTCTATCCCAGGCTATCTATTATCATGTTTTTGGAGATGGAAGGAAAGTGGAAGAAACCAGTGCAAAGATAAAGAAAACATAGTTAGTAACCAGAACTCAGGTTCGAACTGGAGACCTCTGGAGGTGTTACTTGGTCTTGATATAATTACGCCAGAGATATATAGATGCAGCTGGAACTAATATCATTTGGACAAACAGATCCTGATACTGCGTCCTATTTAGATTTTCCAAAATGATTAAATCTCATAAAATCGTATAATAATGGTGAAGATAATAATTTGTAAAAAGGATTATGAAAACTTCTTCAGTACTATAAATATGGCTTATTTAGAGATTTAGAGTTGTTTTTATTTTAGAAAAAAACAGAACAGGTTCTTGTTGCTGACTGCCCACGATTCTTTGGACTATGGCCAAACTCACTGAACTTTGCGATGTTAGATGGATACACATACAGCATAAATGAATAAATAAATAAATAAATACATTTAAAAAACAATACTGTTTGCTTTTAGCATGTAACTTCACATTCCTTTTCAAGTTCTTATGGGCTTTAGAGAAAGGTGACCCTCCGTGCAGACTCGGGTTTCTCATGATCTACTATAGGACCACTGAAGTGGGTTGATTTTGTAGAGGTGTCTAAAGAAACCCCTGCTCCTCTATTCACTTCTGTGTGGAAAGGCTTCTCCAGATGAAGTGCGTTATTCAAAGCACTGTGTTGTTGAGGCTTCATTATCCAGAATCTAAAAAATACACATTCAGTCCTTGCCCAACTGTCTTGTAAAGCATGTTTATGTAATGAATAGCTATATATATGACATGAATGGAGCACAGCCCTCATCACCACAACACACTGCATGTCTTAGCAAGAACACTAAAGATGCATTAAGCCTCCCATTAGAGCGCTGACAGCCGTGAAAAACACACCAAGCATCTTATAGCATCACAGAGCCTCATAGGTAGGAAGGCACATATACATATAGGCTACTGTTACTGAGAATGAGTAGCAGCCATGTGTCTTGGCCAAGTTAATCATTTCTGCTGCTTGCAGAGTGTTGATGCGCGGCGTGATTTTTCCTCTTTAAATGGTTTAAAGTGGAGATATTTTAGAGGAATAAAATTCTATACATATACTACCATAGATAAATGATTCAGTAACTGGTCATTTAAGAAATTCCCAGCAAAATCCCTTGTGTGTAATTACCACCAACAGATTTGGTTCAACACCCACAGTGATGTTACATAATGGAGTTAATTTAACTTTTTAAGAGTTAACCTGATATCATAAGAAATTTGCATCAACCAAAGGCAACGTGAATGGAATTTTTATTTTATTTCAATGTTCAGGGTTAAGGCGCAAGAACAAGACTCTTGTTTTCAGACAGATTAAGATGTCACTTTGAATCTCTAATGAATTTTCATTAGTATTCTAATCCTGTATTCTCAGATATAACATTACTGACCTGTGTGTTTTCTTGCTGCTGGCATAGTTCCATCAGAGCTTAATGTTCTGTAACATGCATTGATGGATGTGGGGTCCTGAATATTCAATTATGGACCTATATATATATATATATACATGTG
>JAQMYF010000023.1:15598483-15616559 GCA_030014195.1 Neosilurus mollespiculum | reverse complement strand
CTCCGTAGTGAATTGTTCCAATGAGTGGCGGGTACAGAACTAGCTTTTAGCCTAGCATTGACATGGATGAGGAAAAAGAAATACAGCCAGCGTCGTCTTCACTGAAGGCAAATGCTTGCACTTCAGATTTTATAATTTCAGGGTAAGAAGGAGCCTGACATGACATATGTGGTGCAGTACATCTACAAATCCAGCTGTCTAGTAATATAATTTATTTCTCTCGTTTAGAAGAGTTGTTTCTAGCTTATAGAAGAATGTAGTTACTCGTTAAATTGGCTCCCTTTGTTTGTAATGGTTATGAATCAAACATCGGTTTGAATCGAGAATCGATTCTGAATCGATTCATCACCCCAAAAATCGGAATCGAATTGAATCGTGAGTTGTTGTTCGATTCACATCCCTAATGTATGGTATGTATGTATGTATGTGTGCTCGTACATTATGGGTCGGATCTACTAAAGGTTTTCGTGTATAAAAACGTGTGCAAACTCATTGCACGTGCAAAAAAAATTTATTAACTGATTTAATAACAGTGCACAATATGGGTAGCGTCTTTCTTGCAAAGGTGCAAAATAGCGCATCTGCATCCAGTTAGTACGTTTTCTGCAATGAATATGCAACGTGGGGCGTTTACACGCAATTGTGCATGTGTTGGGAGGAGAAAATGTAAATATATTATTTTAGCACACTTAAAGCGATTTATCAAACCTGAAAGCAATTTTGCCGTCTGCGGTTATTGTGGTGAGAAGGAGACATTGAAACGATGAAAGAAGACGCAGAGAACGCATTTTTTCACCCTCATGTGGAATGAATGGGGAAACAGTCATTAAAACAAGTCACCTATCCAGCCTTGCAATTTTGGAGCTGCTGGAGGAGCATAGAGTCGCGCCTCATCGCCAACGATGAGGCCGCGCGCATCTCCAGTGCTTTGGGGGCGTTTGAGTGAGGTGGCTAAACTTCTGATGAAGTTATACATATAAAAAAAAAGTTTTTTGCTGGGGATTTTACTTGAAAGACTGTAAAAGGTTGCCACAGGAGGTTCATTTATTAAATAAATATCTTCTCAGAAAAAAGTGTTACTTTTATTTATCGACGTTTTATTATATGTAATTTTTCATTTGTTCTTCTTCTGATGTCTTGATGTCTTCTTTTTACTCTTCATCCACTGTTCACATCATTTTACCAACAGCACTTTCTTTCTCAGATTTTCTCCCATATAGCGTTCCTTTGTGTGAACGTCAGATTTCTTTGCTGTAGATCATTTAAGTGTTTACTGGCTTCATCTACCAACACCTTGAGTTCTGTAAGGTCGAATTTCATTTTGCGCTCCAAACTCGCCATGGTGCAAACATGAAACACGCGAAACCCTCATTTAAATAGGCGTGTCTCCAACACGTTTGTACTTGTTGTCATTTTGCAATTAGTCTTAGTAAATCACCCGCAAGCCATGGTTCCACCCCACAAGCAAAATTCTAGATTGCGCATGAAAATTAGTACAGGCAAATTGGGATCTTAGTAGGTCTGGGCCAAAATGTTTGACGGATCCACATCCCTTCACAGACTCCAGAATATTGTTAGAGATTTTGAGAAAGCAGCGTGGTAGAAGTTGTGGGTGGAAATTGGCTGTGAGGAAACTGTGTAAAAGACAATTATGTTGGTGTGAATATTTCATATCTGCACATGCCTGGTCAAGTGTGTTCAGTACAGGGAGATATAAACGTGCAGCAAGTGAGAAAAGTAAACCAGTATAAAGATATCTGCTAAGTGCCAGGCGCTAATTCATTCACATTAGCCAGCGAGCTCGCTGTGATCTAAGACAGTGGTATATTTAATTTTGTGCTGAAACCCAGACTAAAACTACCAATGAATTGAATCAGAACTATCAGAACAAGAAACCTCAAAATATAGTAACACAGTTTTAGGTCGCTGTGTTGTAATTCTGATATACTTGTTGTCAACTTTTAAAAGTACATTTTAGCCCCCCAAAAATGACAATCGACATAATTTTCCCTTTTTGACAAATAGAGTCACATATTTGATTCTTTAGTTTGTGGTGGTTTTGTCAAAATGACTTAGCTGTGTCCTATAAAAAAATAGACAAAACAGAAACAGCTAGAAGGTAAGACATGCTAAAAAATGGAGTGAGACTCACATGTCAGACATAAAGTTTCATAAACACAAATCGGGGAAACTATCTGGACTCTTATACGTGTGAAGAACAACAGCTGGGACATGGACAGTGTTTTGTAAAGGAAGTGTAAATGCTACGTTGCTGGAAATAAGCCCTATGTGGAAGGTCAACATTTCTTTCAGATGTGCTGTTTAATTTCATAGCATCAACTGCCAACTGAAGTTCCATCGAAGTTGCTGTATTATATTTAATGTAGCCCCAGCACTGCAACACAACTTCTGAATATCACATGACACAGTGTTTAAGTTTAAAAACAATATTGTGTTGGAAGTGTTTTTTTGTTGATGTTTGTTTTTGTCTTTTTCCACTTTTGTTCCATAATTTACTCAGAAATATTTAGTTACAATGTTTGACTGTTGTACTATTATATTGTATCTCTATCAGCTTTCATTTATAATAAATGAGCGTTTGATCTCTACAGAACAGACACCTGTAATCAAGCAGACACTGGAAGAAGAGCCTGTGCTTAGTGTTGTTGAAGAGTCCTGATCTCTGGTGCATTTGTCCAATCAAAATTTGTTCTTCAGAGCCTTTGAATGGAGTGTAATAATTGGGGGAAATCAGGCGTGGGAAGCTGTGTGTGTGTGTGTGTGTGTGTGTGTGTGTGTGTGTGTGTGTGTGTGTGTGTGTGTGTGTGTGTGTGTGTGTGTGTGGAGAGAGAGACATACACACACACAGAGAAAGAAATTCAGGGACATGAGCCTGGGCACAATGATCTCTCTGTCACACAACCTTCATCCCAATGACACACACACACACCCCTTACTGATCCGCTTTCTTGTCCAAACAACTCTCCTGGATATTTCACAAAATGAAGCCAGAACTTCATGGGTAATTAGACTGACCATGAGCGAGAGGGGCCATAGAGGGGCCTTGCCCACCCTATTGGTCATTTTAAGGTAGTCTTATATTCAGCCTTTTTGTACTGGTATGTCTTTGAATTTGTCACAGTTAGATTCACTTAGCGCCTGTCAACGAAGGGTTCCTTATGTAGAACCTGTTGCGGGATCTACAAACCATGAACCCATTGTATAAGGCATGTTCCCTAAAATTTCAAAGTGGAATTGACTGGAGGTTTATTTCCATCGATTTTGTATCAATAAATGTCTTAATCTCTCTAAGGGAATTAAACCCAAACTTAATAAAAACTTACATGCATAATTTAAGTCCGTACCCATCAAAACACACTATGCTTAATGGAACCTTCATGAAAAAACTAAAAAGAAGTAATAAATCCTCACACAGGGGGATGCCACTGTACTGCAAAAAGTGGGGTGGCGGTGACATAAAAGCGATTAACACGGAAGTGTTGTGCATTAAATGCAATGAGGTATATACCATGCATTCATCTATATGAACAGACACCTGTCTATGGGAATATACTGTTATATGCAGATGTGCCTAGCTCAATTTTATTCAGAGGTTCACTAGTTTATTTCTGATTTTATTTTTATTTTAAAACCTGTATACTGTAATTATTGCCATCATCTTGCCTTATTGGAATTAAGGTGTCCATGTCCCATTCTCTCAATTTTGCACTCTTGCGAGAGTTAAATGGACTACAAATGGAATTTGGCTTTTCGAGCAGGCTATTGCAAACTATCAAACAAATTTTAGCAGATTGCAAATTTAAAATATAAGTAAAAACCACCTACTAATGAAAACATACATATTTTCAGTGTAGCGAGTGTTTGGAAGGCTTTCATTATATTTTAAGAAGCTACTTTTTCCTGAGAGTACATGGATACTAGCTTTTATGATCAGATAATTTTGATTATAAGAAAAATGATGCACCTGAATTCTAATTAAATTTTGGGAGGTATTTTTTCAGTCTACACCAGGGCTTTGCTTCCCCCCACCTCTAAGCCACTGAACCCAAATGTAATACCAACTCCATCTTTTATTTAGACTCCTCTGCACACACAAGAGGAGAGCTCTTTTTCATCCATGGATATTAAAATATATTTTACAGTTGGATTTCCTTCTGTTTAAAGAGAAAGGAACAAAACGTGAAAGTCAATAGCATGTAATTATGCTACCAGGCAACATAGGACGTTTACATTTAGAGGCTTAATAAAACAGTTGGTGGGTGTGTTTATCACTGATGAGATGCATAACACAGAGTCAAATACATCATTTAATTCTGAGTTAAGTGCTCGCCTGATATCCGTGTGTTTCAGGAACAGGCTTGTTCTCTTGGTTCTCCTGGAAGGTTATTGTATTTAATGTGGGTGCTTTTTATAGGTTTGCACATTTGTATATTTACGTTTTACTTGTTTGTACATACCACATCCATGCACTGACCTTGCACTGTGCATCAGAATAAGACTTTAAATTAGTTTGTTTGCTGAATCTATAAATTACACAGTGCAAGGTCAGTGCGTGGATGTGGTATGTACAAACAAGTAAAATGTAAATATACAAATGTGCAAACCTATAAAAAGCACCCACATTAAATACAATAACCTTCCAGGAGAACCAAGAGAACAAGCCTGTTCCTGCATGACAATGCCCCTGTGCACAAAGCAAGTTCCATAAAAACAATGTCTGACAAAATTGATGTAGAAGAATTCAAGTCCTGACCTCAACCCCACAGAAAACTTTGATGCAGTATATAGTGACTCAATGATTGTGGGGCCTTTGACCCTAATTAGGATTAAGCGGCTTAGCGAATGAATGAACGAATGATTGTGGGGTTTAAATTCAAGGTTTAAATTCAAGGTTTAAATATGTATATTTATATATATGGAATGACCCAGTGAAACTCCCATATTTTAAAGGTAAATGGGGAGAGAAAAAAAAACCAAAAAATGTTCATATATATATAATCAAATTATTTGCACACATAAAACTTCATTCAATACAGTTTTTATACGTCATGTTTTATTGATTGCATCCACCAAATGGTTGCTGTTATTGTCTATAAACGCTTTACAGGCAATTTCTGAAGGCTGCTATGGCTCAAACAGTCACATTGGATGGAACAGCTGCTATGGTGGGTGAGGTCAGGGGAACGGCCACCCAAGATCACCCGATCCAAAAACAATACTTCCAATGAAGTCGAGCTGTGTGTTTCGTAGCTTTATCTTGCTAAAACCACACATGGAGTTGTTCAAGGTGTTCAGTTTGGGATTGGGCTACCAATAGACCTTAGCACCACCTTCCCTGCCTTACTAAATTTCATATGTGCAAATAAAAAATAGATTTTTATATAATAAGATTTTTAAATGTTATTATTTACCTTTGAAATATGGAGATTTTAGGTCACTCCTATTTGCGTATGTGTGTGTGTGTGTGGGTGAGAGAGAGAGAGAGAGAGAGAGAGTACTCATGCCAACAAAACCAGCAACACAGGTTTAAAAGGAGTAAAAGGTGATAAAGCAGCTCTGATAAAAGCATAATTTCTGACGGGTTTTTGATAGTGTTAGCAGGTATCAGGGAGAAAAAACTTTTCTAACTGTGCAATATTTTCCACCATGCAGACTGTAAAACATAACAAGGAAGTGATTTTTGTGTGTTGGGCACTAGAAGTGTAACAACTCTAGGCATGCTCAGAGACATGTTGCCTTTCTGATTGGCTGTTCCAGCCTGGTAGTGACAACGTGTTGGATTGACTGGGCTACATCACTGACGCGTGTAGCATAACACTTTATCGGCCAGTGCTGAGCTGCACATACAACAAGCACAGAAATCACGGGAAACATTTCTTTTTGTTTTGAAACCAAACTGAAGACAGGAAAGCCAAGTAGGCAAAACTTTAGCTGCACAAACCAGTTTGGATTTAATGTCATGCTCATCTTTGACAGCATTCTCGTCTTCAGAGACACTAAAATATAAGTTTCACTGTCTCCACAAGAGACGTCAACCCCACCGTTACATCCGATGAAAAACGACTGCTAAGTTGCTAACGCCCGTAGTTTGGCACACTGCTAGTAAACCATGGGATGAATTCACCCAGTTTTGTGATTTTTATGCTCATTGATTCATTCATTTTCTGAACCGCTTAATCCTAACTAGGGTGGCGGGGAGGCTGGCGCCCATCTCAGCCGACTCATCGAGGGTAGAGTACACCCTGGACAGCTTGTCAGGCCATCGCAGGGCAGACACACACTGACAGCATCCCAATGACCTACTCTTTACGAACGACAGAAATGGTTCTTTTACATGCCTCTCACCACAAACAGTGAGAGACATGGTGGCCTTTGGTAACCCAGTTAGCTGCACTGGGGGGACAGCAGTGACAACTTGGTGATAGTGGAGTTTAAACCCCCGACCTTTGGATCAGTAAGCCAGCACTGTACCACCGGGCCACCACTGCCACACCTTTTTAATATAATTCATGTAAAAATAAGAGTCTGTATTGCTTAAACATAATATGTTTGCACAAATTATGCTGTAAGGATGATCAATGGTACACTTTTAAAAAATTGTATGAAAGGGCTAAAACAGGGTTCTTAAAACTCGGATTTGTTCTCAGCTGTTGTAAATCCCATTGTCTTTGTAAATTTGAAGCCTCCTAAATCCCCATAAAAGTACACAGTGGTGTTCAGGGTCGGGGAATTTAATATATTTTGTGGCCAGTAGATTATACTCTCTAGGACTGGTGAGGGATATGACTGAAGCCTGTGATATACCCACCTGGTCTCAAACTCCCTCTGAAATGTCTCTGTGCCCCAAAAGCCCAGGGTAGTCAGTACCTGGTTGGAGCAATGGATATGGGCCTGCAGTGCTCCATGTGAAAAGCTCTTCATAGCCGAAACTGTCTTATATTTCGGTCCCTGCGAATAAATCCATGTGGGCTTTGAAGAGGCATTCTCCCCTAAGTGTACCAGCTGTAATTTATTCTACTAAGAGTAAATATGCCGTTGTGCCAGTCTTGAAAGAATTGGTCTATGATTGCCTTGTAAATAGCATTATCAATAATTAAATAAGCCATAGTTTCCAGTGAGCATAATTAATATAATAAGGTAACGTCATGAAGTGGTATTTATGAGTATGATGCTTTGTAACATAATAAAAATAATAATTAAAAAAATGTTAGTGATTTTGCAACATCACTTAGGCACCGATATGTGCATAAGAGTGCTCTTTCGTGTTCAAAGATTCTGTTTGTACTGTATGTAGGAACCAATCCCAGATAAGAAAATATCATTGAAAGCCGCTTAAGAGAGAGTCAAGTTTCCTTCCACCTCTCAAACTCTTGCTGGGTGAACTTGCACTTAAAAATTGCCGTCAAGTGTATGTGTGTGTAAGTGCTCCTATTTTGTCTACAGTGGTTCTGGAACAGTCTAGATTCACTAGGACAAGATAAAGCTTACTAAAGATTTGAAAAAATCTCTGCCGAGCAAGTCTATGAAAATTGTTTTACTGTCAAAGTGAGTACAAGTGGTCATGTTTCAGTCATATTTCGTTTCCAAGAGCTTTTAGGAAAAAGACACTCTGCGAGATGACTGAGCAAGTGATATGAAGGTGCAAGTAAGACTGCATTTTCATCTCAAGCTGCACTGAACTCCAGAGACAATGAAATCTGCATAAATCTTCCATGACAGGTTTTTTTTTTTTTTTTTGGCATAATTAGCATTCCTGACATTTTCCTTCACCATCTTAAGTTACACTTGAGAGTAAGCTGATAAAAAGTAAAGCTTAATATGTATTAAATGGCACTTTATTATTGAATTTTGTTTATATTGATAGTATTTTGGTGGTAGATTATTTTAATATAATTTGAATGTATTTGATTGAACATGCTGTAAATGTAAATGTAAATGTGATTTTCCTTCAGTTTTCCTCATGAACCCCCTGTGGAGGAAACTGATTTCAGTGATGAAGCTTGAACTCTCATGGACCTGTCTCATTTCCAACTTCAAGTCATCCTATCTATGTCTTTAAAGCTCCAGGCAGGAAATGGGGAAGCATTTATGCTTATTTTTCACCTTAAACAAGGCATGTAACCCAATTTTCCACTTTGAGGAAATAAACACACTCACACACTGCTGGGGAAAACGGTACTTCTCTGACACTGCCGGAATATACATAATTTTTTTATTCTCTGAGATTAATAATTTAAACAAGCAGCAAGCCTTTATAGTTGAGGAAGAGAACAAGAGCTGTGAACTGACAGGCAGCACAAATGTGAAGCAGCTTAAGTGTAACTTATGGAGGAATTCATGCTGTTAGCAAGACAGAGAGTTCACACACTTGATACATACCTGGTTATTTCGGGCAGGACAGATTCTATCAATATTAGCTCTCCTAAAAAATTATTTTTACTTGCCAAAATATGATTATACTTAACTTCCTTCAGTACATACTGATTTATAGTATTGTCCTTTGGTGAGTTATTGCAAAACCAGAAATCAATTAAAACTGTAAAAATAAAATATAACAATCTTGTTTTAGTTTGCTCTTTTTTTTTATATTCCTGTATAGTGTATACTAAATCAGTTATTCACTTCAGGCTTGACGTTCTTTGTCAGGATATTCAGTAACATCCACCTTCAGTGAATAATTATGTATATACTATTATTTACTTTACATCAATCAACATGAACATACTTACTTGTTAGATCTATTACACTAAATACATAGCTTGCTGTTTTGTAAATATGCATCATGATACTCAAGGTAATTGTGTGTTATACTGGTAAAGTCAAGGTAAAAAATGACACAACACAGCAACATTTTTTAAATAAAACACCTTTTTGGAAATATTATAACTAGTTTTAAAATACATTCTTTTATGAATTTGAAAAACAGATCATTGAACCCATCATGAATTTGAGCCCCTCAGCCTGTGTGCACCATTATAAAAGTGCTGAGTTCCAAGGTGGACACCAAAAATAGTAATGATCGTTGGTGCAGTTTTTAAGCTAGTAAGCGAGGAAAATAAAGTTCGTAGCTGCAGCAGCCATATTGGATATAAAAATCAATAAGCTTGTGTAGTTCCACAGTCACAACATCCCCACCAAAAATATTGTTGACTGGTGATGCCGTTTTTGAGTTATTCTGAGGAATGGGACTGCGGAATGACAGCTGGATGGATGGACAGATGTAAGGACATTGCGTGCGACGACAAGGGGTAAAAATATCCTCCAAGGGAAAAAGCCTTTTAAGTACTTCCGAGGCTAATACAACTGTAATAATTCTTTAATCCAGTACATTATGTTGAAAGCACTATATAATGGAAACAAAAACAAGTTTTACAAGAAACTCAACATATAAATGTTCAAATGATGATTTCAAAGTCATTTATTAAAATTTGTAAACCAGTACATTATTTAACACAGAACACTATATAAGAACTATTTTAAACATTTATAGATAAATATGCCAGAGGGGGCCACAATGAATTTAAGTTCAAGAAATCCAGATTTACATTTACAGCATTTGGCAGATGCTCTTATCCAGAGTGACAATTATCTTTTTTTTTTAATATAACTGAGCAATTGAGGGTTAAGGGCCTTGCCTAAGGGCCCAACAGTGGTGATAGTGGGAACTGAACCGCTCACCTTCGGATCAGTAACCCATCACCTTAACCAGTAAGCCACCACTGCCCTCTGAGGTGTTTCCGAGGTGGGTGTTTCCGAGGTGGGTGTTTCCAGAAAAAAGGTGTTTTGTCAAATGCAGTTTTCAAGTCTTACAGGTGAAACTCCTAATACAAAGAAATGCATAAATGCCTCTTAGAGACAATTTTAACATTACAACCATTTCCAACTCGCACTAATCTGAGTCCATTTCTGAATCTTCTGGATTTCGAGAACTCACATTGATTTTATTCTAAATGAATGGTTTGTGATTTGGATTAGAATATATATAGTATGTTGAATTGAATTTTGTTTCGATTCAGTGTGTTTGGCCAGTAGCGTTTTCCATCATCATCCCTAAATTCCTAATAAAAAACTTGTATATGCAGTTATAGAAAAATAATCCAAAACAGGGTGCAATCTTCATCATCATCTCCCGACTGCTGTCAAGCTCGACAAAACTCATGAGATGCTACCATAGCCAGGTTGATTATTTTTCTATAACGGCTAATCTATAAATTTATAAATACATCGAATGTTTTAAAATGTCCCTGAGATTAGCTTCTCTTTGTTTCTTTTTCTTGAAATAAGGGTCTTATTACCCTGGGTTTACACTGGGGCACGATGTCCGCAATCTATACGTTTCAAAAAAGCGCAATGCTCCACGATTTATGAGCACGCCTGGAGCATGATTGGGGTATAAAAAAAAAAGAGGCAGGGTGTATCCAAGAGATGAAACTTAAAGGAATTGTGTTTCTAAGTTCATCAAGATCCCCTACGATGGCACATCAAGGTCTGATACACTCTGTTAAGGTCTCTTAAGCTCTACTGCGCTCTATGATTCCCATGTTTTCTCAAATGTCAAACGTCAAATCGTAATGCTACATAATATTCGCGGCAAAATTTCTAACAGTCAAAAATTTTGCCACGATCAGTGTGATCATCACGAATACACCAAGTTCCCTCAAGATCATCACAATTCGATCCCACGACCCCCCACGCTCATCACAATTCTCTAAAATCATGGAGATAGTGGACACCATGCCCCAGTGTAAATCCAGTGTTACCAGCACAAAAAAAGGAAACAAAAATCCTGAACACATTCTCTACAGGACACTTCCTGACACTGGAGACTCCTTACAGAAAAACTTTGCCATGTCTATGTTGACATGTTTGTCATTAAACCCCACCATGTTATTCTTTTCATCCATTTATTATAAGCCTTGGATTCTGTGTCATGTTCCCATATCAGAACACTACACTGTTACAGAAAATTCATCATGGCTCTTAAACATGACTCTCTTTACATTTAGAACATTCGTGTCATTTTGAAACATAAATACAGACACACAGATCTCTTGTCCCGTTTTGCGATCATCACTCCTCTCCTTCTACCACCAGGCCGAGATGCTGAGAGCTGATTTTAGCGTCGTCCAGGCTGTTGGATGTTACGCCTTTCTCTGTCTCCAGCTGAAACTCTTCAAAGGATGAAGCAGTGGAGCTCCTTCTACTCCTGCAGCTGTCTGAGTCTGAATCAGAGCCAGAGTCCTTGTGCTGGTGGTACAGGACGGATGGAGAGTGCGACAGAGTTGGTGATGTGTCTCTGCTGTGTGACAGGAGCATGCCGCTCACCGAACTGCACTCACTTTGAGAGTCTGCATCTACACACAGGTAAATGAAACACAGATGAGAAACAAGAGCCAGAATTTACACTGGAGTATCTACACTGGAGCATCTTAATGAGAAGCAGGGTATGGAGTGTGTGTGTGTGTGTGTGTGTGTGTGTACAGTTTGTTGAGTGTGATCCCTTTGTTTATAATTACATCTGATTCTATAGTGTTTGAATATGCACCAAAATTGTGTGTGTGTGTGTGTGTGTGTGTGTGTGTGTGTGTGTGTGTGTGCAGTCTTTTCACAACTGCACTATTTTAATTGGAGAGATGTGTCGCTATGCATCCGACTCCTTTCACAGAATGAGCGACATGATGGACCTGAGAGCAGGACGATAATTAGGACCAACACATCAGGGTTCAAACCCATCAAAAAATTACAAAGGAGTGTTTCATCCTAATCCTCTTTGGCCTTTTCTCTGAGGGTTTAGAACAATACTAATCCTAATTCTCCTTGGCCTTTGTCTACATAGAGACAACATTCAGTGCCTGAGTAGCACTTACTGAAAAACAACAACACTGCTGAGTGTTTGAGCAAACTCTCCTTAAGAAAATCTATCAGATTGTCACTCATATATCTCCAGCACTCCTTTAGTAAGATTTTGTTAATTTTTTTCTCAAAGTAGGAATACTTATTTCCGGAAGCATCTGAATACACAATGTGCTCTGCATAGTAAGCTACTGTTTGATGCTTTGACGGACAGGCTTTAAAATACGCACTCGGAGTTGACAGACAAGGTCTTGCTGTGTTTAAATCATTACTTGACTTGTTTCTTGTTGATGCAGAGCCTAAAAAGGTGTTCCTCAAGGCTCTGGTTTAGCCCCTCCCCTTAAAATGTTTCCTGATTTATAGATTTGCACAAATATAATTCAGAAATCTAATCTTGGTGTTCATTTCTGTGCTAATGATACACAATTACACATTCATTCAATAAGTTATCATGATACAAAATATAAGACTGGGAAAAAAAAAACTTGGTTAAACACTAATCCCTAATAAAATAAATACTAATGTTGGATGGTGTTGATTCGAAGGTTAGTGCTTATCAGGAATGTTTCAGATCAGACTTTGGTGCATCATTAATGGAAAACGAGGCTAGTATCCGTCATGCAGTAAATAATGAGCCTTAGACTGTGTATAGTCCGTATTTGAATATTACGTTGAATGAATGCATAATTTCCTGGCTCTGCAAGGAAGTGATCTACATAATTTTAAACCTGACACACTTCCACTAATAACAGGAAAGTCCAATTTGACTGCTAGAGATAAGCAGAAACCTGGCGGGTATGGTCGCATGCTTGAAATCTGTTGGACTGATTCATTCAGAACAGTGTCTGCACTTGTGTGATGAGGAGACATGTTAATGTAATCATGCCTGATGAAAACATCCTCTTGTCTGCAAGCTTGTGTTCAACTGCTGATTTGGTGAGATAGTTGAATGAAGAAAAACTGAAAGGATGCAAGACGGGCACTTTTTCATCTCACCATTTAAGCTGTCTGAGAACCGGCTTTTCTGTGGAACATTATTTTAACCTTTATGCCAGTGTAAAAGGTGCACTGGAAAATGTTTCCTCAGCATCAAGTACATCTTGGGAGTGATGAAATATAAAGCAACATGGGTGTTAAAAAAAAAAGCAAAAAGCACGCCAATGTAAAGCCAGGGGTTGCACAGTTCAACTTGGGTGGTATTAGATTAGGAGTGCATGTGAAAATAGAGAGGCACAGAGAGTGTAAAATTCCTCCACCACACAGCATGGATAATGCAGTAAATAAGTTCTGTATGGTTCTGGTTTTAATTACATAACAATATATACTATAGTATGTGGATATGACCAAATTAACCAAAAAACTCTCTCGTTTGAAGGATTTACAGGATGGCTGGGGTTTGACCATTCAAGGTCACTTAAGGTCAAAGGTGATTGACTGATTTGAAAGTCCATACATGGTTTCCTATTACTGTCTACATGTCTGTCCGCACTCATTTCAGAGTTATGTGTTGCTCTGACTTTTACCTTTGACCTTAACATTTCAAAATCAAATCATCTCTGGGACTTAGGTAGGGTAGTGTCCCCACCAAGTTTGGTGAAAATCCATGCATGGATGTGGTAAGGATTTTGTTCACAGAAAGACAAATGCCAGTGTTAACAATACCTCCACCAAAACTCAGTTTTGTGGCAGAACTAATAACATTTTTGCTTTTCTGAAATAAAACTGATTTTGTTTTCCTGAGAATCCACCACCCATTCATAGGCTTATACTCAGTTAATTTATTGTATTACTACAATAATCTAATTTATTTATTTGAGAGTATCATGGTTATGTGATTATTAAATGAGACTCGTTTCACATGTCTCTCATTAACATAAGATACTATTTAACTATAAATATCTTGCAAATTCATGCAACAGTATTTTGAACAACTTGTTCCTTCCAGACTCTGTGTGAATTTGGTACTTGTCATGGTCATGAGCTGTGATTAACTGCTGACTGAAAGGTCCTAATGGACTTGTGTGATATATGCAATAATCTCTAATTTCAGGCCATCTGCTAGGAAACAGGAAGGCACTGATGTATAGAATTTATGATTATGTAGATAGAAGCAGCCAACACGAGATAGAACAATTCAATTATTCTGCATCTGTAACTCAATCAAGACTGCGTGAACTTTGGCAAAGCATTTAAACCATTAACTCCTGATGCTAAAATGCTGAATTGAAATTTTAAAAGGACACTTTTTGTTTTTCGTTTCAGGAGAACTCTGTTAAATTAAAGAGATTATGTAGAGCATTATTAAATATTCAGTCTTTCCTTGGATTTTTTTTAAAACCAAAAGTTTTTTTCCCCCTTTAATCTAAATAGTTATATTGAAAAAGATTTAAAGGATGGAATGTTTTTCCCAGCTCACACTCCTCAGGGTTTTTCGTAAACAGTCACACTCTGTGGGAGTGAACAGCAGGGGGCGATATGGGGAAAACAAACAACATGCACATCTTGGATGGCGCTACAAGCGTAATTAGAACACCTCTGTGATTCCTAATGTTCAGTTATATTAGTTTTTAATCAAACCTGCCACAGATTTCACAGAGTGACAGACTGACAGGTGTAGGGAGCACACCTAGGGGTGCGCACACACACTCAAACACACACACAGAGCGAGCCAGCTGGTGTGTACAACACGTTCTTTAGCTCATGCTGGGAGGATCCATCAAACCTCTTGCTCTCCGTGACACAAGCAGAGCAGCCATGTTTTATCCCAACACACAACACCACTGAGTTTCTCTCTCTCACAAATACACACACACACACACACACACACACCTGTCTCATTATTCGGAACAGAGATAATAAAGTGTTACATTATTTACCTGAATGCCATATGGTTGTTAGAGTTCAAGCGCAATACATTAATTAATCTCTAAATATTATTATAACAATCTAAGCAGACTAGGGGTATAATGTAACCAGTTGTTTACATGTTTACAATAAGGCAGTGCAGATTTCACTTTGTTTCCTTTTTAATTACTGCTAAAGACATTTTTGGAGCTGTTTAACCTCCGTGTCATGAGAATAAGAGCTAATGGGAATGTTCTTCGTTATAATCCTGTAAAAGATTAGTTTTTAATGAATCCTCTCAAGATTAAAGGGTGGAGACTACCTGTGATGTCAGTCCTCCTGTCCTCCTCGGACTCCTCGCCTTGTAGTTGTCTTTCTGGGGGTTTCTGGACCTCAGGCACATAGAAATTTCCCTGCCTGGCAAGTGGACTAATATAGTAGATTAAACGACTCCTGTAAATTTCAAGGAAGGGGTGAGCACACAGTTTCCTGTCCTGAGAGAGAGAGAGAGAGAGAGAGAGAGAGAGAGAGAGAGATATGTATGTTGAATCTCTTGTGCTTATATTTACAAATGTTCCTGTCGTAAATGAATGGAACAAGGCAGGAGTGCACATAAACTCTCATGTATCAGCATAAGAAACAGAGAGCAAACATTGAATCATGTGTCAAACTAAAGAAATTGGCAGTGAAGATGCTTTAAATGCTTCTGGAAGCCTAAAACTTCAAAACTATAATAGGACTTTTTAAGGCAATAATCAGATGATGAGGTCATGTTAGGGTCGGAGCCAAAGTCTTCAGGAACAGGGTTCGAGACCCTTTGCTATATAGTATATAAGGACATTATATCTAACAGCGGGCACCAATCCACCTGTTCTTGTGTTACTTTGTCCTATTTGCTTTTTTATCAGAAAAAAAGAGATGTATTAATCAATGTGATGAAAATGCAACACACAGAATTTTGCAAGCAGCATGAGAAAGAAAGAGCTAGAGACAGAGAGATATGTAGTGAAAGGTCCATTTCTATCAGGGATGTGAGCAGAGATGTAATGGGATAGGGGCACATTTGCTTTTCCATGGTTGAATAATCTGTAATAGGTGTGAACAGTGAGCTGATTTATTTATTCGGTGTGAAGAGGCTTTGCAGCAGCAGCAGCAGGTGTCAGAGCGAGCAGCCCGGCTGGAATAACTCAATCTCTAATCAAATATCTGCATACTGTAGAGATCCTTTCGGACCTAAATATATACTCAGTAACTGTGAAGATGACTTTCCACTGCTGGTGATATAAACTCTTAAAAAATGATTTAGAACTACAAATACCACAGCAGTTATAAGATGTCCAACTAGACTTCATGTTAAACTTTAAAGAATTTTCTCACTACAGTGTTGAGTAGTGTACTATACTGCACAGTAATGTAGTGTAGTGCACTGTAGTATAGAGTAGTGTACTATAGTGCACAGTAGTATAGTATAGTGAATAATAGGGTAGTACATTGTAGTATTGTGAAGTGTACTGAAATATAGTGAAGTGTACTGTAAAAAGTGTGGTGTACTATAGTGCACTGTACTAAAGCGTATTATAGTGTAGTGCACTGTAGTATAGTGAAGTATACTGAGGTATAATGTACTATAGTTCACAGCTTTATAGTGTAGTGTAGTGCATTGTAGTATAGTAAAGCGTAGTGTAGATCACAGTAGTATAGTGTATTACAGTGTAGTGTTTGTAGTGTTGTGCACTGTAGTATAGTGAAAAGTACTGTCGTGAAAAGTAGTGTACTAGAGTTTAGTGTACTATACTTTAATACAAAATAACACTACACTCTATTACACTATACTACAGTACATTTCACTATAACTACAGTACTCACTACAATACACTGTAATTGTGTGGTGTACTGTAGTATTGTAAGGTAAAGTGTATAGTACTGTAGTTTTGCATAGTATACTGAGAGTAGTGTAATATAGTGTAGTGCACTGTAGAATTGTGTAGATGGATTTAGAAGGCATTTATAAAGCAGGGGAGACAACGTAGTGGTGGTGGTGGTGAGAGGTCTGGGGGTCCTCCCCAGAAAATGTTTTAATGCAGTTGATGCCATTTCCTGCATTCTAACACATTTTAGGAGGCTGTAATATAGATTCAACACCAGTGGGGACATTGGGAACAAAAACAACCACCACACCTACACCTGTGTACAGTATATGAGGCATGTGCACAAAAAATAAATGTTCATTTAAGGGTGCACTGATGATTTGCAGTTTGAAAGTGAGCAGAGCTGAGGATGGTTCACCTTCAAAAGTGAACAAGAGTTGATCATTTTTAAATAAATTAGGTCCATAAAATTCTGAAAAGACCATCTGCATCGCATTTTATTCTAAACAAGCAGATACCTTTTATCTCTCTCCACTGTCCTTGTATTCTGGCCCTGCTTCTAACTCAGATAGTTTACTCAGCATTTTTTCCACACTGATAATTGTAATAAGCTAAAAAAAAAAAAAAAAAAAGGAGATCATTAGCTTAGTATCCTCCTTTAAAACTGCTCACATTCTCAGAAGAAAAACTTGCTGCTTAGCTCTAAAAGAACAACTTAGCCTACTACGACTTGGTTTCCTTTTCAATATGATAAACTTTATGTCCATCTTGTCTGTGGAGCAAACCAAGAAATCCTCAGTGAAAGAATAGCAACATACAATAAGTAATCAATAAAATTGCTTTCCATTATTTTGAGTAATGGTAACATTATTTTGTTGAGTAATCGAATGTTGTCTTTTCCTAATATAGAGCTATAATAATGGCTCACAGAGGGTCACATCACTAAATTTCTTGGACATCGAGGGCCAAATAATCACTGAACATCATGCAACATGAATTACCTTTCATGATAATGGTTGATGCAAAGAATGTCTGATAATCATATTCTTTGAAAGCTTTCGTGGGCCACTTAAAATGAGTTGGACGGTCAAATTTGGCCTGTGGTCCTTTAGTTTGAGGTGTGTGATTACAGAGGCTCTGTAACAAGATTTTAGCTACAGCTAAATATTTTGAGGTGCCAGAGTGTGTAATCCAACTTCATCTACTTCAGGTACCTGCATTTATGGCTTACTTGCTGTATTGCAGGGCTGATGTGAGTAACAAGCATTTCTGAGCTTTTGTGAACTTAAGGAGAGTTTTCCCCAATGGTTGTGCCCTACTGAACATGTAAAATGCGCTCATGGCACTGAATGCAGGCCTGTGTTCATGCTGTGAGGAGCAAACCATCGCAATGAAAATGCGGCATGCAACCCTTCCTTGAATCGCCACCTTATCGTGGTGGAGGGGTTTGAGTGTCCTAATGATCCTGGGAGCTATGTTGTCGGGGGCAT
>JAQMYF010000023.1:15580257-15598383 GCA_030014195.1 Neosilurus mollespiculum | reverse complement strand
AACGTCTGGGAGTCACTGCTTAGGCTGCTGCCCCCGCGACCCGACTCCGGAACAAGCGGAAGAAGATGAATGAATGAGTTTTTCTGATGTAGGCATTCTTTGAGTAATCAAGTGAAATGGATTTGACAATGAAGAGTTTTGAACATGTAGATAAATGCACTAAATGTTCACGCCTCGTACAATGGCTCCAACATCCATGATTGTGTGGTGTGGTGGAGTTCAGAGAGGTATATTGTATTGTAGTGCAGTGTAGTGTAGTGTACTATAGTGTATATTACTGTTGTTTTATGTAGTGCATTGTAGTATAGTGTAGTGTACTGTAGTATAGTGTAGTGTATAGTGTAGTGTACTGCAGCATAGTGTATTGTGCTGTAGTAGAGTGTACTGTGCTGTAGTATACTGGGGTGTACTCTATTATAGTGTACTGTAATACAGTGCAATGTACTGTAGTATAATGTAGTGTACTGTGCATTAGTAATGTGTAGTATACTGTAGTGTAGTACAATGTGATATTGTGCAGTGTACTGTAGAATAGTCAGCCGTAATGTAGTATGTTCTAGTACAGTGTGATCAAGTGTAGTGCACTGTTGTGTAGTGTACAGTATGTTGTAGTGTAATATGGTGTCATGTACAGTTTAATTGTATTTTAATGTGTATTTTAATGATTATAATGTACTGTATTCATACTATTGTGTAGTTTAGTATAGTGTAGTGTAACATGGCATAGTATAGTGTTGTATAGACGTATTATAGTGTAATATACATTGTGGGGTAGTGTAATTTACTGTAATGTGGTGTAGTATTTTGTAGTTCATTGTGGTGTATTTTAGTGTATTGTAGCCACATGTAGTGGGTTGTGTAACTTGGTGTAGTTGTGTAATGTAGAAGTAGCCAGTGTACTGCAGAATAATAATGTAATGTAATGTGTAGTATAAGGAATTTTTTAATGTATTGCATCATGTAGTGAAGTTTAGTGTAGTGTACAGGTGAAGTACAGTGAAAGTGTATTATTGAGTCGTGTAGTATAGTACTGTATGTTGGCAGAAGAGATGATGAGATGACATGACTCACTGATTTAAGTGTTAACAGCAGCACCTCCTCTTTACCTCAACACCACCCTCTCTTGGTCTCTCTCTTCTGAGCTTTTTTCCCTCTTCTCCCTTATTCCCTGTGCTCCGAGACTCTGATCTCTAGTGGGTAATCATCTCTCCTGGCTGCCTCTCCAGGCTCTCTCTCTTACACACACGCACACATGCACGGCATGTCTGGCCCTGAGGAGACGATTATCATGCTCTTTACATGCTCATTTTACCATTTTCGTTTCTGCGCACACACACACACACACACACACACACACACACACACACACACACACACACACACACAATCTCTTTTTTATACCTTTACAAAAATCTCCTTCACTCTCCCCCTATCCATCATCAAACCTTTAATCATTGTGCTTCATGAGGCTTCTGCACATCTCACACCCAGCTTTTCTGTTATAACACTCCAGTAACTCCTGGATTTCCACTCCTGTCACTGGTCTGAGAACAGTGTCAACAGAGGATTTCCACACTGCATGTGTATGCTCTAAGAGGGCATGTACATTAATTCATTAAGAACAATAACTAATAATGAGTGTAATGATGAGTATGGGCTTGGGCATTTCTCTGTGGAGTTTGTATGATCTTTCTGTGCTTGCATGGGTTTCCTCCGGGTACTCCGCTTTCCTCCCACAGTCCAAAAACATGCACAGTAGGCTGAATGGCTGTTCCAATTCAGACAGGTGTGAATAGTTGTGTGTTAGCCCTGCGATGGCCTACAGTCAGCTGAGATGGGCACCAGCTTCCCCGCGACCTTAATTAGGATTAAGTGGTTCAGAAATTTAATAAATTAATTGAGTACAGTATCGCTGATCCGAAAGCAGAGTACTGATGAGTACCATGTTGCTGATCAGTGATGAGTACAGTGTCGCTGATTGGTGAACAGTGTAATGAGGAATACCATGTCGCTGATCGGAGAACAGAGTAATGATGAGTACCATGATACAGATCCGAAAGCAGAATAATGATGAGAACCGTGTCATTGATCTGAAAGCAAAGTGATGATGAGTACAGTGTCGCTAATCGGAGAACAGAATAATGATAAGAACCGTGTCATTGATCTGAAGGCAGAGTAATGATGAGTACAGTGTCGCTGATCGGAGAACAGAGTAATGATGAGAACTGTGTCATTGATCTGAAAGCAGAGTGATGATGAGTACAGTGTCGCTGATCGGAGAACAGAGTAATGATGAAAACCATGTAATTGATCTGAAAGCAGAGTGATGATGAGTACAGTGTCGCTGAAGGGGAGAAAAGAGTAATGATAAGAACCGTGTCATTGATCTGAAAGCAAAGTGATGATGAGTACAGTGTCGCTGATCGGAGAACAGAGTAATGATGAGAACCGTGTCATTGATCTGAAAGCAGAGTAATGATGAGTACAGTGTCGCTGATCGGAGAACAAAATATTGATAGTGATGACTACTGTCCCTGATCCAAAAAAAGAATGATGTTGCTTCCTTAACTTTCATTATATAATATAATATCTCTAACATAGGATAATTAATATTTAAAGCAATTGCATTCGAGTACTAAATATTTCAACCAATTATAATCTGAATGAATCTAAGTATATATAAAGCACAGACCCAGTATGTATACTGTTGGAGCCATACAACCATGCAAGTACACTTGTACGTTATCAGTGCACGCAAACAGATAACATATTGCAACATTCTGATATGCTTAAAAATAACCAGAAAATATTGCAATATATTTTCATTGTGTTACAGTTTCCATGGGGAGACATCTGCAATATGAGCAGCCATGAAAACACACACATGCACACATGCACTACAATACATAAACATCTGATTCATAAATATTTATAAAGTGTAAAGTATTCAGAGGTTCATACAGGCTGGAGGAGTGCCACAGTGTCCTCGGGTGTAAACTCTGAATTATTAGGAAATAACACACACATGACTGGATTGTAGCCTGAAAGTCGAGTGCAGCAGCCCTTCACTCCAGCAGCTCTCAATTTAATTGAGTCTCTGGAGGACCGACATATCGAACAGGGCACCTTTAGTGACTCGAACGAATTACTGAGTAATCTGTTCATCTGTCAATCCTCGCAGAAAAAAACAATGATGCATAGATGTAAGATAGTCAACACTCTTCTGTCATTGAGGCTTAAGATGCTGATGGTTTGAGGTATGAAGAGCACAATCATGTGACACTTTATGTAGGAATGCTTTATTAAAGTTCTCAGGGATTTCCATCACTTAACCTCCTTGAGGAAAGACCATACACAAGGTGAGCAAAGTACATAGAATAATCCGCACAGTGTCATGCATGGTGCAAATTTAAATATTCTCTTAATGAGCTGCTCTAGTTCCTCTACGTACAGCTCATCATTGATGCTTTCGTGTTGCTCGCCGAGCCATCTGGGAAGTGTAGGCATGCTGCCGTTTGAACCCAGAAACACAGAAATGCAGCACGACAAGACACAAGGACACTGACACGTACAGTAGATTTTACCAAAACAATAAAGAAATGTTTATCCGTCCATCCATCTATTATCTGTACCTCTTGTCCCTCATGGTTGCAGGGAAGCTGAAGCTAATCCCAGCTCACTTCAAGAGAGAGGCGGGGTTACACCATGAACAGGTCGCCAGTCTATCCCAGGACTAACACAGACAAAAACAACCATTCACACTCTCATGCACAGCTAGGTGTACTGGGAGTTAAGCTGGCCTCACATGGGCAGTGCTGACAGCAGTTCAACGCAGTTACTAAGTATGTTGGACCGCAGTGATATCATCTTGATACCGTGATTATGTTTGCCGTCGACCAGCACTGACAGCCACAAACCATAAGATATTAAAAATGATAAAATTACATGTCATGGCGGTACTTGAAGCCGTGTATAACTGTCTGACTCCCTTGCACTGTAGCTGCTGTGTTGCCACCTTTCGCAATCTTTATGACCACGTTCAATACAACCTCATTACAATCTATTCACACTGTGTTTTCACCTATTGCTCACAATTGTTTTGCCACACTGATGATATTTTAAAATGTACTGAACCGCCTTCGAAACCACCCCCCATGTGAGGCTGTTTCGCCACACCACCGTAATATTATGGCAATTCAGCCCATTTGGCACTGCTAGTGCTTAAAGGGCAGAGAGAGGGAAAGACACTGCTCGCTCACTCACTCACTCTGCCCACCCGCATTCATCCTGGTGGTTCAGGGATTCAAACCAGCAACCTTTGGTTCTCTCTTTTTATTCACTCCTTTTTATTCAACTTCTGAATAAATATGAGAGAATAAAAAGAGAGAACCACCACTGCTGGCATGAACAGAGATCAGTGATGAGGCGACAGTGAAGCTCGAAGTAAATCACCATGGGTGGATTTTACTTTAAATGATGGGTGATGTCGGTGAAGCTAATAGTCACAGTGAGAACTCTTTTTTTATCTTGTTGCAAACTTTAAAAAATCCTTTAATGTGTCAGTAATAATATTTTGTAAACTTTATATAAGGTTGTATAAATGTAAGGGTAGGCATGGTCTGTAGGTTTTAAGACGTTCGTGTCAAAAAAAAAGAACTGTGACAAACTAAAATCTGACGGAAATCCTGAGGGATCAATCTGAACAAGGACGTGAAATACGCTGTTTAACAGATCGATTCAACCTGAGGTTTTAGATAAAGTCAGGACAAAAGGGAAAGTGGATATTTATCTTCACAGTTAGGTGACTGAGCTTATTTTGTTATTATATTATTATTAATGTTATCATTCTTATTATTATTGTTTTTATTATTATTATTATGGCTGTTATTATTACTACAATAATAATAACAATAACAACAATAATAATTTATTATTGTTATTGTTATTATTATTGTTATAATAATATGAATATAATAATAATAATAATAATAATAATGATAATAATCGTTATTATTGTTGTTGTTGTTGCTATTATTATTATTGTTGTTGTTGTTATTATTGGTGTTGTTGTTGTTGTGATGTTTAGACCTTTCCATTATCTCAACCTCCAGAAATGCCCTCTAGCTCTTCGAGTTGTGCTTCCTCCTCTACATCTTCCCACTCTCCATCAACACCATCATTATTATTTTTTATTTTTTCTCTTTTCTTTTTTACTCAAACTTTCTCTCTGTACAGTTTGACGCCGAAAAAAACTGTAGAATTCTTGTTGGAAAAATATCGCCATAACTGACCAAATGTCCATTTTTCAAGCTTAAAAATATGATGAAATATGAAAATAGTTTTACTAATCATTTCAGCTATAATGAGGACAGAAATAGAGAGAGGAGTCAGGAGGTGTGAGAGGAATGGGAAAAAAGAGGAGTTGTTTCTTATCCAAAAACGAAAAGATGTGTTAGTTCTTCTCCTCTGCATGTCGCTTTAATTACTACCTGCTGTTACAAATACAACAACTGCGCCTGATGCTGAGAGAGAAAAGGGCGGAGATGAAGAGAGTGAGAGGGAGAAAGTGGGAGAAAGAGCCTGTGAGAAAGAGAAAGAGAGTAAGTGAAAGAAGAGAGAAAAGTTATTTTTAACAGAATTTCCAAAATCATATAAAAGCAGAACAAAGTATAAAAGATGAATGTCACAGATCATATGTCATGAAACCAGAGCACAGCATCCATAAACACAGCATTGTGGCTGTTCAGAAAGCATCCCATCACATTCAGGTCACAATCGGGTCACACTCACGTCCTCTCAGCAATCCTTAGCAGCCTTTCCAGAGACGGGGGTCATGGGAACTCGAACAAACACTCTGGCACGAAGCAAAGCTAATGGGCAACTTGCACCATGTCAAGACACCAAGGAAGTGGATTTATTGAGGAAACGTCTGCGTTCACACCCAGCAGTAGGCGTGCAGAGCAGCGAGGGTCCTTAAAAAGGTTACGAAAAATTACACAAATGAAAGCTGAGAGGTTTGTTAAAGCAATTATGGAGATCTCCAAGAGACTTTCGGCTGAATGAAGACATCATCTTTACGCTGTTATTAAACACATCCATGGAGCGCTGAAGATGAGGTGTGTGTGTGTGTTCACTGAGGTGTGTGTGTGATCACTGAGGTGTTAATGAAGCAGCACCACTGAAAAAAAATCAAGTGTAAAAATTTACTAGCAGATATTAGTTACTGATTTTCATTCAAATCTCTCTCTCTCTGTCTCACACACACACACACACACACACACACACACACTTTCCATCACCATAATTCATATAAATAAGAAAAGGAAATCTCTCTTTGCAAATTAAACTCATGCTTTATCTACAAGAGCGGAGCAAATATAAATATCCTGCCCTGCATCGCTCCCTGACACACACACACACACACACACACACACACCCTTTTAGGTTAAAGTTTAAGTTTAATAGATGGCTGTAGATCCTGAGATTCTGTTTGAGGGGATTAGAGTGAAATTAATCCTCATATCTGAAAGTTTCTCATTCTCACTTCAGCAGGTTTTTATTTTCTGCCAGTGTGAATCATGAACACAAACTGAATAATAAATGAAATGTTTTTATGTCAATCTGCAATTTCACATTTTGTCCTACATCATATTTTGGTTTCTTCATCTTAAAACTCCAATAACACGAGTGTGAATCATCACGAGTACTTCTGTTACAGCTTCTGTTACTTCAGTTTCTTCTTTTCTTTTCCTGTTCTTCAACATAAACATTTAGATCATGTGTGTGTGTATATATATATATATATATATATATATATATATATATATATATACACACACACATCTACACACTCGCAGAGCACAGCATTAGGATTTTTTTTATCCTTTGTTTTTTTTTTTCTTTTTTTCTCTCATATTCTGTTTTTCTATACTTTTTGCATTCTCTCATCCCTCTCTTCCCATTAATGTTTTCTTTTTTAATTTCTCTGTCACATTCAGCTCTTCTGTCCCTTTCTTCTTCTTTAGGGGATGATCACACTAGAGGTGCGACATAAAAGCGAGTGACGTGAATAGCAATTCACGGCTGTCGCTTTCCATTCTCATATTTGTCGTGCGACATTTGTGGCATTGCATTCTGACCACCTGGTTCGTGAACTCATTGCAAAAAATTGCAAAAATGTCTGAAATTTCCGCGAACGGCGCAAAACGAGGCTCTTACGCAGGATAGTTTAAAATTCCATCAAACAGTCCGCACACGTTGCGTGAAGGTTGCAAAGTTGTCGTTTTGCTTGCAAATTATTCGTTTTTCATTTGCAAGGAAAAGCATCAAGCTAGAGACTTCCACATGGAAAGTTTGAGACTGCTGGTATCCACCGTATTCTTTATATTTTGTCATCATTGGTATTTTATTCACATTTTGTTCATGCAAATAAAAACCGACTGGTTTGAGAACAAAAAGAGAACAAAACGTGACTGATTTATGACAGATCCACTTTTTTTCCCACCAAACATCTGCAAACCAATCACAAATTACTCGCAAATCAGTCACAAAAATTTTCTTGTGACTTTCGAATAATATACATATTTAAACCTCAAAATAGTCACTTGCATGTGGAGTCGCAAAATGTTTTCAGAAAAGTGTCTAGAGAATATCATCCACCCCCAACACACACACACACACACAATTTGCTCCACTAAATCACACTACCGCTTCCCTAACATGGTGTGAAACAAGAGGACCAATCAGTCCTGAAAACCCACATTAGCCTCTCCATCCTGATTGCCTGCTCTCTAATTCCCACTTGCCGAAGCCTTTCTCACATCGCCTCTCCTTAAAAGACTGTAATCCACAAGACTGTGCGGTTGATGAGTGTCAAACGGCAGTGAAAAACACAGGGGACGAGTGTGTTCTCAGCTGTGTCTGACAGTCCTCTCCATTAACAGCCACTAAAACTCCAAAAATACACAGGACCCAAGTAAGCCGGAGTTTAGTTCCTGTCGGTCCCAGATCCTGCAGGATTCATCAGGGTGAAGTCTGTACTCACATTTAAAAGGTTTTAATAGTGTCATTCTGCAGTACTTTTTTGAGTTTGACCCACAAACATTAGAGACGCTCGGTCTCAAAGCTGTGAAGAAACAAATCACAGAAAAAAGCAAAACTGCACAAGCACCTGAATATTTGCTGTAGTTTTCTCATAGTTTTAGGAATGAATGTGCTTCTTACTTCTGGTAAACTACTGTAGCTATCAGTAATTAGATTCATTTAAACTCTTCTAAACAGATTAACAATGAAGGGTAGTGAAGGTTTGTCAAAGTAATCTCGAGTCGAGGAATTGTGGATGATGTTCAGCTTAGGCTTGTGCCCTTTCCCTTCCTCTAGATTCCTTGAATCGTTAGATGTAGAGAGGGAAATATCCAAATCTCTACCTAGCTTTCTTTTGTGCTGCTTTTGTACAAAATCGTGGTTACAGTCCCTGCTGACATCACCTGTTTCACCTGTTTCAAAACACATCATTACCAAATCAATTACCTCTGACTTTGAGTGACCTTGAAAGGTCAAACCCAGCCATCACATAAATTCTTATAAGTAGTGAGTATAACTTTAAAACGATTACCATTATGCATGCCGTTACTATGAGACACTAATAGAAAATCATATATGGACTTTTAAATCAGACAGTTACCCTTGACCCTGAGTGACCTTTAAAGGTTAAACCATAGCCATCTCATAAATCCTATAAAAACACAGATATTTTTGATAATTTTGTCATGTCCACATACTGTAGAACATATTGTAAAACAAGCACATGGGTAATTAAAACCAGTACCCATATAGGGCCTATTTGCTACGTTTCCTTGCTGCATGGTGGAGTGACCTTCCACTCTGAGTGCATCACCCGAGTTAGAAATGGATGAACGGATGTATATTAACAAATGAAATGAAGTTGACCAACAAAACATCACATATCTGGGGTCCATACTGTCAAAGTACATTATTAAATTACTATTTTATTTATTTATATTTTCCTTAGACGTTGTAAAAAAAGGCTCACTCTGACAGGCCATGAATTAAAACTCACCACTAAACATCTCAGTCTCTCTTGTTTACTTCTCTGAAAGTTTATTCAGGTTGTCTATACCTCATTCTGCCCCTTGCTGTCTTCTTTACGGAAGCCAGTGAAACCCCCCCCCCCCACACACACACACACACACCCCACCCCCACCCCCAAAATCATGTCCGGTCTATGGGCTTCTTTTTGTCTGAGACTGTTTTTTCCTCAGATAAATAGCGCTGGTGTTCCTCCAAGCCCCTGCTGCACTCCGGCCCCCATCCAGCTCTCATACTCTGCTGCCCACAAATTGCATTCTGAATCGCTTTTGTGTGAAAATCCCTCATCAGGAGAGAGTGGACCAGGAAAGAGGCTGCAGAAATCCTGTTCATTTGCATGTATATCCCGGAGAGGAGGTACTCCAAAATTCCTCCTGAAATTATTTTTATTACTACTATTTTTAAATATGCCTGAAATGTCATATCTGCAAAAAAAATTACATTTGTTTGGGACTGTGTTAAGTCTCATGTCATCATCATCAAAATGATCAAGTAGCAGGAACTTTGACATAAAGCGTCTACTTGAGATTTCGAACAGATTCTCACCACCACTCTCTCTGTCTCTCAGACAGGATGAGCTACTAGAGCTTTAGTGAGATCACTTTCAAAACCTACACATGCGTGCACACACACACACACACACACACACACACACAATGAAATTCTGAATAGAGAAAATCAGAGACACTTGAAGCAAGGCCTGTTGCCAAGGTAACGGGCAGGACAGATTTCCATGGAGATTAGATCTAGAGAACTAGAGAGGACGAGGGAGATAAGAGTCCTTCATTAATAAAAGTGGGGCTCTGGATTGAGGGGATTCCACACAAATGATCATACTCAGCAAGACCCACACACACACACACACACACACACACACACACACACACACACACTGACCTGTGGCATCTTTTCTGCCTTCCTCAAGGCCAATAGGTTCACAGATAAATTTCTACGTTTGAGGCAGAATGTTAGTGCAGCATGTTGTGTTCCCACCAAACTGCTCCAGCATTCGATCCTGACCTAGGAATTATATGATTACCCTGTGTCAATGAGGTTTCCTCAGGGTTCTCCGGTTTCCTTAGGAAAAAAAACATGGATTAGATATGCTAAATTGCTGCTAGTTATGAATGAGTGTGTGTGCCAGAGAGATGGACTGGTGCATCTAGACAGGGTCCTGCCTCATTCCAGGTCTTCCTTGGATAGGCTTTGGAATGTCCACAATTTCAGCCTGATGATGTCATTCATGAATTAATTAAATGTCATTAATTTACACCCATAGTTATCATCACTGCAAGAAAAACTAGTGCCCCCAGATGAAGGGGCACTAAACTGTAACCTCACTAACTGTGGCATTATCAACCGTACTTTTTTATAGCTTTAATAGCTTTGAAAAAATATGTAATATTAAGCTAAAGACTAATGAAAGTCACAAAAGTGGTCCTTGAGGTCCAAGAATGTGCCTTAAATCATATTAATGGACCTCTACATTTACTTTAAAACATAATAATATGAACAGTTGGTGTCGAGGACATTAAGAAGAACCAGTGAAAGAAAGCGAGGCCCTTTACATATTTCTGTGTACACACGTTCGAGTTAAACCCTGGCAAGTGGAGTCATGTTGCAGTACAATTTGAGCAAATTGAGCGTGTAACAGCGTAATTAAGTGTGTAACAGCAGTGTTCAGAGTGTGAGGTCGTGACCTCACGGAGACACCAGATTCCGCCTCATGAGCAGCGACAGATGGAGCTTTGGCAACTCAGAGAGACAGAGCACAATAGTAAAATATGAATGCTCAGCTCATCTTTTCAGTGAATCCTCAGAGACATAAGGTGTCCTTTCAAAGGGTCAGTCACTTTGCTGCCTCATGGAGGACATACTGTATCTGACTATCCTGATCCATTGACACGAACAACCAATTGTGTGACATCACACTAATGTAAAATTAGATGAAATAAAGCCCTAAAGAGATCCAGTGATCTTCACATCATCTGCTTTCACATGATCCTTTAGCAAGAATAAACTGAACTGTATATGATTGAGATGCACCCCGTATGTCTCCCTGGTCATGAAACTCTTACTAAATGCAACACATACAGATGATGCAATTTTACACTTTGGGAACTTGAGCTATGAGCCAGCTTCTGGTCATTTCCCACTAATGCTACTTGATCTTGAGGGATTTTAATGCTACCTTGTAGTCCCACCTAATCTCTTCTCCAATTACAGCCATTACATTTTTACTCGTGTCCACATGTGGCTCTGGACTCCTGGAGCACTTTTTGTGTTGCATGTAGTAGTAGAAATGATTTTTCGGAAGTAGCTTGTTGAACCGCAACCCCCCTGAATCAGATTTCACAGTGTGATGTCATAGTGTGGTGTCTGCTTTAAGATAGATTTTAGATAGGAGAGAGAGAGAGAGAGAGAGAGAGAGAGAGAGAGAGAGAGAATCACTCTGATCACATCATGCTATGAGCAGTATAGCTGGCAATCCTGATTAAAACAATCTTAAAAAATCAGGGGAAAAAAACAGAAGCTCGTCTTGAGGACTATTCCTATATCCAGCTTACCTTTGGTATATATTATATGAGAAGATAAAAATTCAAAAACAAAACGTGATTTTTGTAATCATATTTACTAGTATATACTACAGGAACAGAACAATCGGAATGAAACAGGCGGTGTCATTATTCATCCAAAATCTTGTTTTAGTTTGTTTTTCTTGTGTTTCCATGTAGTATATACTAAAACTGTGAACCTGTACACTCAGCACGATTTACTTAAGTTTCTGTTTACAATGTATTAACCCTAAATGAGTAGGCTTTATAAAGACGCTGTTAGCTGCACAGTGTTTAGCTCGGCTTGGAGCATCTGAACAGCCTTTGTAATGGTCTGGTCCTAATGTTCTGACTCAAGAAATATTCAGGAACACCCACCTAATTGTTAAATATCCCAAGAGCTAATCCAATCAGATTGCGCCGTTCCTGTATAGTGTATATTATAATGCAATATAATGGAATAGAAGAAATGGTTACGCCAAATGTTACAAATGTTAAAAGAATATAAATCTTGTTGTGTAATTGGAATATACATATATTTGTAATAAATTAATAAATTATGCAAACATTTATATTAATAGTAATTAAGCCAAAGAGAATTAAAGATTTAATAATTAAAGCTGCAGTAATGATAATTAGTCTCCCTGTAGTAACACTTTGGTTAAAATAGGGATTTTATAAAATATGGTTTGCACTTTAAACTTGTGTAAATGTCGGAACAGTTTACAACAGTGGAAAGTTTTGAGTTTGCATCCCTTCGACTAAAACACAAAGTTTCAGCTCTGATGTAGCAGGCATAAGTGCCTCTAATGGGAACGCATTAATTGCTTTCGCAATTAACGAACCGCTGATTAGCGGCATGCATGGGCCAAAGTCACCGTAACGATTAATAATAGATTAATTATGCAGCCTTAACGAGCAGCGCTGTTGTTATGGAGATAGAGGCTGTATTAGGGGGCCGTTATTTTAGTGCTGAAGGTGCGCAGAGACCAGACTCTCATTTAGATGCGTGTTCTGGGAGGCAGGGATGAGATGACGGGAGATGGTTGGAGTTAAGTGACTCTGCTCGAGGGCACAACAGCAGAAGTGGTCCATGAGCAGAGAATTTAGAAAGCTTTTCCATAGGATACATCACGGCAGTGCTAAAGTCACAGTTTTATACATCCCATGATGCACATCCCAGTAATGAGCTTGAACTTTCTGAGTAAAGGTGCACGTTATGTATGGATGGTGTAAATAACGGGGGAGTTATTAATTAATAATATATAATTATTTTTTAAAAAGCCAGTATAGGTAAAAATTTTATAGGTTTAGATTTCAATAAAGTTAAACTCAATAAACCCAAAAAATGGGCTGAAATGCTGATGAGCTGAACTCACTTCAAGTTCATTTTCACCTCAAGAGGTCAGAGTGCTGTTTCATTTACACCTCCATCACACACACAAACACAGCACTGTAGCTGATCTTGTTACAGCCTGTCTCAGCATGCTACCTATACTCTCATCATGAGGCTCCTTCTACTCTTATACACACACACACACACACACACACACACACACACACAAGGCAGGTGAAGAAGATTACACTCACAGCTAAAGGTTTCTAAGCTTTGCCTCCTTGCCGTGTTTTTTCCCATCCAACTAATCAATAACAAACCTGCTGAAGTTAAAGCTGTGTGTGTGTGTGTGTGTGTGTGTGTGTGTGTGTGTGTCTAGGAACAGAAGCTCCTCGTGTCCTCACTAGCACTTGCACAACATTCTTCATTCTGCCCATGATCAGATCGATCCTATTGTAATGTGGCATTTACCCCGTGCAAATGTTCCCGGGGTCCCTCAGGCCATGAGACAAAAGTCATGTTTGAGGAGTGGAGAGGGACGGGGACAATCGCAGGTCCTGTGCATGATCCCACATGGCCTGAACACACACACACGCTCACTCTTGCTACCTTTCTCTCTGTCTCTCTCTCTCTCTTTCTCTCTCTCATACACTCACACACACATACACACACCTGCTCACTCTTGCTACCTTTCTCTCTCTCTCTCTCTCTCTCTCTCTTTCGCGCACACACACACACACACACACACACACACACACACACAGATAGGAGGACTTACCAAATTTCTAATGCACAAATCTGAATCCTCATAAGAGCGACAGAGAAAAAGAAAGACAGACAGACAGATACAGAGAGAGAGACAGAAAGAGAAAATGTAACCATATAGCAAAAAAGTTATGGTTCACAGCACAGGTGACGAGTGCACTGTCATCTGAATCAGGTAATAACATAGAAATTCCTACTATCCCTTTTCACTTTCACTGTGTGTGTGTGTGTGTGTGTGTGTGTGTGTGGGTGTGTGTGGTGAGAAGCCACAGGTCTGGCTGCTTGTCAGCAAAGCCATATGGTTGAGTGGGCAAGATGCTGTCTGGGGAGACGAGTGCAGGGAGTGTGAGGTCTGCTTGACAACAGCAAAGGCCACACACACACACACACACACAAACACACACACACACACACACACACACACACACACACACACACACCCTCAGTCACACAGAGCACACCCACTGACACGGTAAAGCTAAAACCTCTTCGCCAGGAATCTTTTAGGTTACCCGTGTGACCTTTTGTGCCCTTTACCCATAATTCTCTTGGGTTTAGCTACCCTGAACCCTGTAGCTGCCCTCAGGCTCTGCAGCTGTCCAGATTGTCCCAGATACGATCTCTTCCCATCACACCATCCCGATTTTTTCCTGCAGATCTGAATCTGAGTATTCTTCCTTCCACCTGAAGAAGCTGAAATGTCCATCTGTGGATTACATTACCGTGACGAAAACCTGAAATTATTTATAATCCCAGTTCAACTGAGATAAATTTTAAATCAGCGCCTGGGTAGACACAACATATTATCTGGTCACTAGCACGCTAGCTGGTAGGCTGATAACCTAAGCAGTAAACAGCAGTAACATTTACAGTTACCCAGTCACATCTGACCACCCAAATAACTGTGTAGAAATGACACTTGCTCATTTTTTTTCCATTTTGTCTTTGTTAAATACACTTATCAACTCTAACATCTTCCTTTCTATGTGAGATTAGACCAGTGAATGGAATAGCCTTCCCTCCCCACACACATCAATGTGCCTTGAGCACAAATGACCCTGCCCGGTTTTGGAGATGAATAGACCCCATTGTTTAGCCATCACAATGTGTCCCTTATTAAAGTCACTCAGATCCTTATGCGTGTTCATTTTTCCAGCTTGCATCACATCAACTTCGACAACTGATTGTTCGCTTTCTGCCTCATGGAGTACATCCCACCCCTTGGCAGGTGCCACTGTATGGAGATAATCAGTAATTCCCTTCACCTGTCAGAACTCAGTTCTCAGTACAATCAGGGCAGTTATTAGCATGACACTAATTTATGTCTCAGTTTACTTTTTCATACAATGATCTGCTCTCCATCAATATGTCTTTAAGTGCTTAGTTTGCTCCACTGAAATACTTCACAGTGTCCACATCTGGACCACAGTCAACTATTTGATGACCCCTGTTCTAGCCGAAAGCATCACTGTGGTAAACACAGAGCCTCTGAGAAGCCTGCTTTTGGAATTCCACTAAAAATATCTAGCAGTGTTTCAGCAATGCCACTCAGCTCACAGACATGGGTTTCTGACCTAAACAGAGATCCGATCCTCCAGCCTCCATGCCGATGCCACCATCTACCCTGAGTGATGCCAAAAGTAAGATGGAGAGAGAGAGAGAGCGGGAGGACGAATGACAAATCAATCATAGCTGTCGTCATTTGCTGCTCTCTGAATCCATCAAGATTCAGAATTCTGACAGCTGAATATCTGGGTTGAATTGCAGAATCTGGTACTGCACTGTTACCATCCCTTTAATTAATATTCTACACATTTACCAGTCATTTCCTCTTTCTGGTTACAAAAAAATGATGAATTAATAATCGTTATATTTAATTTTTAAATAATAAGTTGAAGCCTGAAAGGATCTTCATTCAGAGAATTTTTTGGGGCTATGATTTGATTCTCTTCTCATTAGATCAGGGTTTACCATATAATCCAGAATAGTGTTTACAAGACATCTGCTGACCTCCTGCTGTTGGATGCCACTGAGGTGAATAAATATCAGATCCATCTCTGGATTGACAGAAAGACATGAGTGCACAAGAGCTGCCCAGAATTTCAGTCTGCACTCTGCTCATACAGCACCTGTTCATTCCAGCGTGATAAAAAAAAAAAAAAAACCCTGCTAATTATCCAAAAAAGCAAAAGATAGGGAGGAGTAAAAACAGTCTCTAGGGGAAAAAGTGTGACACCAGGTTGTGAATCCACACAGCACCAGAGGGGGTTTATTCTCTGACAATCTGACAGTTAGAGATGAGACACAAATAATGATTCGAACAGTTCGGAATTGTGAATCTGTGTTTCAGTTTATGGCGTCTTGTCAGTTATTTCAGATAAGTTATGACATTCGTGCCTCTGGGGACACATGAAGTCAGGCAACTGTAGATTTTTAAAAACTGATTTCCATGATGTGTCACAGGACAGTGCTTGGTGGAAAGCACTTTTAGACGTACATGAGCTCAAAGACACCTATGATGACCTAGTGGTGCTGTGACTGGCATGTAAATGAGTATGCTCTTCCTACCCAGTGAACTGGGAATTTTGACTCCTGAATACATTAGGATGACTGTGGATACAAACTTGTGATTTTCCTGCTAAAGGACAAACAATTTGAATATTATGCCACTTCAGAGCAAAAAGTTTAACTGCAAGAAGAGTTGGCCAATGACACTTAATTTCAAATATATGCTTGTTACATCTGTTACATTAGAACAGCCTATGGAGTGAAAAGCAGATTTTTTTATTTTTTTTTTTGCTTGTTGTTTATCATGTTACCAAGACCTTGGAGAATGCAAACCTCCACAAATCCAAAAAATAAAATACACAGCACCCCCTGTTGGGCCTGCTGTAATACCACACATCCAAAAAAGTGTCCCGTCTCACAATGTTAAAGAATCCTTTAAAGAAATTCTTGGATCTTGAATTTGATCTGGCTCATCTCCAAAATCTAAAAGAGTCTTCCTTGTCAAAAGCCTCACCTCTGGTAGAAAGTTCATGAAACACAAAACTTTTTACGTAATTCTGCTAACAAACAAACAAACAAACAAACAAACAAATCAAATGTAAGACAACATCCTTGGTAGAGGTAATTAGCAGCATCCTCAACAAAAAAAGTCTGTTTTTAAGCAAAATAATTTGTATTATATGTATTATTATATTAAAACCTTTTCATGGAAGTCTAAAATCTTTAAAATTAAACTGCATGTGAAACAAATGCTAACATTTGCACAAGCATCTTCAATTTATTCTTAGGAAAAGATGTATATTCTTCTCTCCAAGCCGAAAACAATAAGGTCTGTCATACAATTATTACAACATGCTCTCCTTCGACAGCGAAGATGCTCAGAGGGAATTATTACATTCTGAGTAACTATTGCATTTTTCTTATTTTGGGAAAAAATTGGAGCTTCACGGATACAAGTGGCAGCAGACACTCCACGGCCCACGCAGGTCTCTCCTGCCGTGTGGCATTAACAGTCACTTAGCATCAGGAGCTTTAGATAGGCAGCCAGCAGGAAGGGGAGTTTCGTGTTGTTGTGATCTTTTGCCGATAATCTACAGCCGAGATCCAGCGATCACATCGAAATGTCACCGTGGCATTTGGGAAGAAGATATTCTCCCCTCATCCAAAACAATGTCCAGGCCCACCAACACCGATCAAGTGTTCACTGGTGGAGAGACGAGGAGAGGAAGAGAAAGAGAAATGGACACACCTGGACTGTAGAAGAAAGCTAAGATGAATAGAAGACAGTTTTTTATTCATCTTCTCTCTGACAGAAGTGACGAGCACAACAATATGATGTCAATGCAAAAGTTTGTGCCCCCATTCTCTGTGAACTTTTGCATTCCTAATTGCTTGAATTCATGTCTCCTTTGTGCATAAATGGTGAGAAAGTAGAAAGAACGTACACATTACCTTCTTCAGATTAGTTCGATAAAGTCTATATTACAGACAGTTCAGTTCCACAGTACTAACATCCCAAATTTTGTTATTTATTATTACAAAATGTAACAAGCACATTGTCATCTGCTTAACAAGTAATTTCAAAAGTAAAAAGGGAATTGGCCACAGCAGATTATTCCTGATGTGTAAAATAAAAACAAAACTGAAATTTCATATTTTATCTTAATTTACTAAATTATTTTGTCACACAAAGCATTCAGCTCCTCTCCCTCTGTTCTGTACTCAGTGGAAGGTAAACCATATATAAAAACCATACCATATTTAAACACACACACACACACACACATACATATATATACACACACACACATAGTCAAAACACAAATAATATTACATTACAACTGTGTACACACA
>JAQMYF010000023.1:15566980-15580157 GCA_030014195.1 Neosilurus mollespiculum | reverse complement strand
TAAGTACTATATATAATATATAAGTTTTATATATATATAAAGATACCTTGTTTTGTCCAGTAGAAACAGCTTTTTGTTCTATGAAGAAGTGATTGTGGAGAGTGGGCGTGGCCTTTATTCAGCAGAGCTTTACTGTTTTGCGTCTTATATTTGACATATGCAGCATTTCAAGTGCAGGTGAACAATCAGATCGAGCCTGCTTGTCCGCTCCACTATTAAAAAGCCATGAAAGTAATACATGGAAAGAAAAAAACAACAATAATAATAATAATAATAATAATAATAATAATAATAAAATTATCAACAGCAGGGTTGCTTGATGAACAGCACATCCCAAAATATTTTGTTCCTCTTACTCCACACTAAGCATCATCACAAAATAAAAAAGTTGCGTTCTTTAATAATGCTACGTTCCTTTCACGTTAAAAGTTCGAGCTGAGAACAATTTTCGATTTTTAATTAGTAGTGCACTAATAATAGTCGTGCACTAAGTGAGTTAATATACAGTAAATCATTCATGGTCATAAAATAAAACCCTATAAAGTGATTCAGGACTCCTCTGCTACACGTCGGGGGTTCAGGTCACTCTACCGGGGTTTATTTTATGATAATGACCAGCTTGCTGTACATGTTCCAGCCATGTTATCCATATAAGGTAATAAATGCACTACGTGATATTTTGCGCATAGAAATACTAAAGCAATACGTCCGCGGATAGAAGTCGGACAGTACGGTGTGTTCGACTGATCGATTAAGACAGAAATTCTAATAAGTCGACCACTACCACAGCTTTCATGCTACTGCAGCTATTTTGTATTTTGGTGAAATTTGTACGACTTTCCGAGTTGGAAATCCGACTTCATCAGGCGTTCCAGTTGACGTTTCTGACCGACAACTTGGAACCCCTGACTTCCCAGTTTACAAAGAACGTGCCATTTATTAAAGAATGAATTTTATCAAACCATGAGACTTTTATTATTTATTCAGTCTAGAGTGATGTTTAATTTTGGGCAACACTAAGATCCTGTTGTCACTGATGTCATCGCAGCGCTAATAAACAGGATATATATATATATATATATATATATATATATATATATATATATCCCTTACTTTTTCTTAAAGAAAACAAACTAGTGCACTCTGGTATTGAGAAATTGTAAAGCACAACACCCTCCGTCCTTGTGCTGGAGAACACAAGCTCTACTTCTGCCTGTTGCAAAGTTCTGACACTTACGACTCCTTCTATAAATGTTAAATAAATATCTTTCTACAAAAAAAAACACCAGCACTGAATTGACTCATTCATTATTCTGAGATAAACTATGTGATGCATCCAGCATACATGCCTCTGTGACTGAGCTTTTACTATAGAAACAGTCATGTATTAGAGTAAGAATGATTCTTTAAACCTGTGATTGCTGAAATAATCTTTTTAAAGAAATGTTTTTTATCAGGAATGCCATTAATTACAGAGTTGAATACACTATAATATACTTTACACCTTCTACATGTACAACCTTCAACCATATTCAACCATCTTCAAGGTTATAATCATCTATATCTGCAATATCTGCAATATCTTCTCCAGAAGGCATACCTTAATTTATGAAAGGTGGCGCAGTGGTTAGCACATCCGCCTCACAGCAACAAGGTTAGGGTTCGAGTCCCGGGTGTAGCTGTGTGGAGTTTGCATGTTCTTCCCGTGCTTGCATGGATATCTTCCGTGTGCTCCGGTTTCCTCCCACAGTCCAAAAGACATGCGTATTAGGTTAACTGGCTGTTTGAAATTGCCTCTAGGTGTGGATGTGAGTGTGAGTAATTGTGCATGTTGGCCCTGTGATGGCCTGGCAAGCTGTTTACTTTGATAGGTTCCAGCCTCTCCGTGACCCTAGTAGTCGGATTAACAGGTTCGGCAAATGAGTGAGTGAGTGTCCATGTTAAATATTTTATGTCATCATTTTTCAAAAAGTGTAAGCACTCGGAGAGTGCAAACCTCCGCCAAGCCAAAAAATAACAGAGTACACAGCACCCCTTCTGGGCCTGCTGTAATACCATTATTCTTAAAAAATGATCCTAGCTGACTATATTCTATATACTTAATTCTTTTAAAAAAAATCCCTGGATCCAGAATTTGATCCGGGTCATCTGCAAAATCTAATGGAGTGTTAGTTGGGCCGTTTAAACTCCGCCTTAAAACAATTCAGACAAACAATACAGTACAATATAATACAGACAGAGAAACAAACCAATGCCGACAAAAACACAACCTTCTTGGCGAGAGGTAATAATCACACATATTTACTCACAAATGTTTACCGAAAAATAATCTGTTAGCTACCTATTTTATTTGTAAAGGTTAGCCAAAGTGTAAGCGCGAAGGCTAGACGCAAATTCCGAATTTGTTACGACTGATTCAGTGATCATAAAACACTATAAACAACAAACATGCAGGCATAAGGATAGTATACAGCACGTAGCTAAACTAATGACAGGGTTAATACAAACCATATGGTCATGGTAAAGTAACAAACCAATCACAGGATGGGGCGGAGACTGCAGAGACATCAGTACAAACGCACATGACAAGAACTCAAACTTTAGGAGCAGTCATCCCCTTGTGAACCACACCACATAGCATTCATTATCTATAACCCTAAAACATTTTGAATCAATTCTCTCTTTACAGAAAGGGGAAGCTTTGTTTTAGCTTATAAATAGAGCTGTTGCTCCTTTGAGTCGTACGAACCTATCGCTCACCGCGTGTCGCAGACAGAGAGGATGTGGTGAAAATGAATGAAAGTATAAGTGGGACACTTCTGAGAAGTCAGCACAGCTGGAGCTTGAATAATGCATGACCTGTCACCTCTATTATGTATAAGTTTGAGGAATAAGAGCCATAAAACATTACAGGCGGCTGAATTGTGCATGAAAGTCACCTTAGGACTTTCTTTTACGCCCTGAATAGGGATTTTAGCTAACTGTTCTATTATTAGACATCAAATAATAATAATAATAATAATAATAATAATAATAATAATAACAACAACAACAATGATTATAATAATAATAATAATAATAATAATAATAATAATAATAATTATAGAAATAATAATAATAATAATAATAAAAATAATAATAATAATTATAACAAAACAATAACAACAAAAACAATAATAATAATAATAATAATAATAATAATAATAGTAGTAGTAGTAGTAGTAGTAGTAGTAGTAGTAGTATCATTATTATTATTATTAACAGTAATAATTTTATATTAGTATAAATATAAATACTTACATGTTATTAATAAAAATATAAAATAGTAATAATAATATTCATTAATATTACAATTACTATAAAGTAAAACTATAAAGTAAATCAGCAGCAAAAACAATATAATATAAAATAATTATAATAATATCCTTTACATTATTATAAAATAAAATTCAAATCAAATTAAGATTTATTTGTCACACACAAAATCATACACAGTACAATATGTAGTGAATTGCTTGTTTACGACTGTCCTAAAAATTGAAGAATCAAACCTATCGATATCAAAAAGAAAAGAACAATAACTATAACTATTTAAAGGACTTTATAGCTAAAGTCAAGATAAATATAAAATAGTAAAAGTATAAAATAAAATACAAAATATATAAAATATTCATTCATTCATTCATCCTCTTCCGCTTGTTCCAGAGTCTGGTCGCGGGGGCAGCAGCCTATGCAGTGACTCCCAGACGTCCCTTTCCTCAGCCACTTCCTCCAGCTCTTCCGGAGGGGGTGCCAAGGCGTTCCCAGACCAGCCGAGAGGTGTAGTCCCTGTAGATGTATATAAAATGAAGTATAAATGCAGTATAAATGCAATATGATGAAATATAAATGCAAATATAAATACAAATATAAATGCAGTGGCAATTTTACAGTAACACTGTATGTAAAGTGTCAAGTGTCTGTAAGTGTAAAGTGACAAGTGACTGTGTGCAACCATAAGCTGAGGTGGAATGTAATGTTTATGTGTGGGGTAGAGTCTACAAAGTCCAGGTACCAGTGTTCTGGTTCAGGGCCCGCCCGGCCTGCGGGAAGAAGCTCCTCCTCATTCGCTCGGTGTTTGCTTTCAAGGAACGAAAACGTTTCCCTGACCGCAACAGAGAGAAGAGTCCATTGTTGGGATGGCTGATGGCCTTTGTTATCTTCCTGGCCTTGGTCCAGCACCGCTTGCTGTATATAGTGCACCCTCTAAATCTGTCACTTTGGACATGGGATTTAGGATTTTGCACATGCTACAGAATACTTCTAGCAGACTGAACAAATTTCAATCTTTTCCACATTCATATGTCCCAAAATGATGTTAATTAATGCTTTCCAAAAACCTTTGGGCAGTTGGACACCATGAAACACACAAAAACTTTGGAGCAGACTAAAGCCTGGCAATTTTAATGATTTGATCTTTTGATTTAAATCTTGCTTTATTTAAGTTGAACATTTAGGCTAGGTGTCCCGATTTGAGGTTCCATTAGCAAAGTCATACACACACACACACACACACACACACACACACACACATATATATAATTGAAGCATGGAAAATTCAAGTTAAGCTTTATAGCTGGAGATGGAGAAGATGAGAAGATAAAACACCTGTGTGTGATAGATGAGTGTGTGTGGACGGGGGGCGGGGTGTAAGGAGGCCGTAAGCACTTAATCACACACGCATAATGTTGTTTCTGTGGTCACACATGTTATAGATGATCTTTATGGTTCAGGATCTCCACGACAGAATTAGATTTCTCAGGCAGTAATCTGTAGTCATGGCAACGAAGGGGCGGAGAAAATCCAGACAGAACAATTATTTGCTTCACACCACAAATTCCTATCAAACAATTTGCTCTCTTTACATGCAGTTATATAGGCACACACACACACATGTACACACACGCACACAAACAGGGAGAAAGACGCTTGTTGAGTTTATTACAAGTCCAGTCCTATACTTGCTGTGCTATGTTGGTTTGATCTCTTCTCCATATGTGACTTATCCAACACCATTTCATTTTCCGAAAAACTTTATTGTTCATTAGGTTCACAGGGAGGCTGGAGCCCATGCCAGCTGACTCTGGGGGAGGGTGGGGGTATACCCTGAACAGCTCACCAGTTCATCACAGGGTCACAACACACACCCATTCACATTCACACTCACACCTAGGGGCAGTCGAGAATATTCAGTTAGCCAAACAGGGAAAGCACATGCAAACTCCACACAGAAACACACTTGCTAAGTCTGGAACTCGAACCCAGGAGTTTTATGCTATGATGTGCGCATGATAAACAGTACCCCACCTTGCTGCCCTACATCACCTGTTATCTCCTTGTCTGTCGGTGTCTGGTGTCTACATATCCACAGGGTTCTATTTCTAACCTTTTCTTGCCATCTTATGTTCAGGATTTGTCTCATGCACTAGTTGATAGACTTTTTACTTAGAGAGAAGAGATTTACTGATGAGATACACCAAAACTAGGTTCTCGTTGGTTTGCACCAATGTTCCATAATCGTTTGGGGATCTAAACAGTTCCTGAAGTCTTTTTAAACAGGGCTAAATGCTTACGGACAAGTTCCTGGTTTCTGTTTCCATCAAAAGCTTGCTGGCTTTACATCAGAGCTGTGCTGAATTCTGATTGGTCGGAATGTGTCCAGCTGCTTGGCAGGTAATACAACTACCAATCATGGGTTTATACAAATTTTTCTGGTGTAATATGTTATCGAATCGACTGTAACAGCTCATCCTGTTGTTTAAAAAAAATCCACCAAAAATCAAGTTTTCTGTACAGAAACATTCAGCACTTCTGGAAGGAGTCTCCCGTGTAAGCACCTTGTACTGTTGAGGACTTGCGATCTTTGGTTTAAAATGCCAGGTGTAATGGTTTGTATTCTGTTCACAAAAGATGTTTTGTTACAGTCAGATTGTGCAACCAGTCATTTTGTGAAATTCCCAAAACTTTTAGTCAGTCATTTCGTGAAATGACTGGTTTCACAATCTGACTGTAACATATAAACTCTTGAGCAGGAACTAAAGAGGTTCAAGGGGATAAAATCAGCTCTGGTTCTTTTGGTGCAATCCTGACTAGAGTTCCTGAGTTTCTGTACTTTATTAGACATAGTCATGCTTGTGTAAGGACTAATTAGTTTGCCACTTATGGAGCCATTTATCAAATGTGCAGATGTCCAGTCTTGTGTTTCATCCACATTAAGCATGGCTGTTGGTTTTCTATGAGAAAAAAAAAAACAAAGCTCCATAAAAAAGAAGAATTTCACAGTAGCGGGGCCAAGTGTCTGACTCAGTGATTTTATATTGACTGAAATTAGAGGTTATGCACGACCATACCCTTTTGCTTTTTGTTTTTTTGTTGTGAGGGAAAGGTTCAAAGAGAGCACAAAATGAAATCTGTTCTTCTAAAGTAAACTGCCACTCAAGGATGGCTGTGAAAAGGTCGTGCCTGAGACAGCTGTGCTCAGACAGCACCAGATCGGAGAAATCTTCCCCATTACAATTCGCCGCAGGTCTTTACGTGTCAGGATGTCGGCCTTTACAAGAATTCATTCGCCGTCAGACTCACGATTTGACTTTCACAAAAAAATACCGCACTCAATTAACATTTGCAGGCTAATTGAGGGGCGAATCGATGGCTTACAAATCAGATCCGATAAATGTGAATTCTGCTTAAACTTCGGGTGTGATGTTCAGATGAGCTGCTGACCGAAGTGGATCTGTACAGTGTATCAGGGGAATTTAGGGCAAGATCTTGTGGGGAATTTTAAAGTGAGTTTTAGATTTAACTACAGATTTAAAACCTTTCATCATGGCATCTGAGCAGGAAACAATTTCATGCCACTTTTAAATCGATTCCAGTATGGACCTGTCCAACCCAAACAGCAAGGCAGCCACAAATAATAGCAGCCCAAGATCAAGCAATATATCAGTCACCCTGTTTCACCCAGTAATTATCTCCAGCAGTATTGTTTTCATTTAAGGTGATTTGAACAGAATTGCTGCTGGACAGCATTAAAGTGAACCTGTGGTAAATTTGTAATACTAGCACTTTAAAACAATCACATATGACATCAGCAGTTCCATCGGGCAAGGTCAATTTTTTGCCCTTTGTCAGGGATGCATGAGTGCCGAAACACTGATATTACTACTAGGCATGCACAGCGACATCTAAAACCGGATGCTGTTCCCTTCGAAATTCATTCATAAAAAGTCAAAAGATGACAATGGATGGGAGCAGCACCTCGCCAAAAGGAACCATAAAAGGTAAGAGCCTTTAGTATGCAGGGAGTTTTATCACCTAAAATGTTGCTCACCGCTTGTTTACTTGTGCTGGACAACCCGGACCAATGAGTTCACGTCACTTCCAGGAAAATATGGTTGTTCCACATTGGTTCAGCCCCGGATAGTAATCCACAGGATAAAATTGCCCAGTATAGTGCTTTTTATGGTCATTCATGTTAAAATGATCTCTCTAACACTTAAACGTATTACAATACACACATATTATGCTGTAAGGATGACCAATACCGGTACTCATCTATTAATCTGTTAATGTTGCTGATGTGTAGGGAAACATGTACGTATAAATACAAACCATGGGAGTTTTAGACACGAGTATTAGAATATCGCTTGGATGAAAGCACTTTAGCATTTTAAGGTAACATGTACACATTTATTCATGCCTTCATTTGGTATTCACGTATGAAAGTGACTTCACCAAGTGGAAATCTCTAAAGAAAATATCTGAGTCTGAATTCATTCTCTTTATGTACTGCAGTAGGTTCTGTACACTTTTATTTCTAGTAAGTGACAGCAGGTGAAAATTATTATAGCTGCGTTTACCTTAATATAGCAGTCGAGCTGTGGGTAAACCCTGCGTACTCCCAGGATAATGGACAGTCGGGTTGTGTATGGGAAACAAGATGAGACCACGTGGGTGACCTCGGGGAAAGTGAAGATACGAAAGCCAAACTTCTCGTAAAGCTCCTGGAGTCCTGCACTTGGTCTCTGATCACCCTCGCTCAGGATACTGCCCACGGCACTGCGACACCTTGGCCCAGGAACCTGGGAAGTGCACACAAACACATGCACGCACATATAAAAGTGGAAGACGAGTGTCTGGGTTTTCTGTGAGTTAAGCACTACAAATATTCTCAGAAAAGTGTGTGTGTGTGTGTGTGTGTGTGTGTGAGTGTGTGTGTGTGTGTGTGTGTGTGTGTGTGTGTGTGTTTGTTTATTTATTTATTTATCCTTTTTAAACAATGCTTAGCCTAAATATTAATTATATTCTTTTGAACCCGTCTTTTCACCCGAGGTTCGAAAAAGTTGCAGGGAAGGACGACAAAAAATGCTTGACAATTAAACAAGCTTTTTGCGACGATCCTGCAGAAGCCCTTTCAGAGTCCTTGGCAAGTGTAAACACACTCTCCACCTCTCACTACCCAGCCGGGGGCTAAAACAAACAGCCTTAATGTCCATACGCACACACACACACACACACACAGAACACGCACACAAACACACACACGGGATGAGTCATCAAGAGAAGAGTACCCTAATGAGGACCAGCCGCTCCATCGCAAACAAGCACATAGAGGGAAATGAAATAAATGAAAACACAAGCAGGATTTAATAAAGAAATGTAGCAGGCACAGGTGGTATGGTGTGTGTGTGTGTGTGTGTGTGTGTGTGTGTGTGTGTGTGTGTGTGTGTGTGTGTGGTGGGTCAGGGGGGCTGACAAACTGATGATATTTCAAGTCTCTAATTGCTGAGAGTATGTCTGCTACGGGCAGACGCCCAGCTGCCATCTTCAGAGAGTGAGACAGAATACGAGTTGAAGGAACACACACACACTTAAAGAAAAAAAATGGAGTGTGAAGCTATTGTTTTTCAGGAAGCAGAAGAAAGAAAAAGGAGGTATGCGGGAGAATAGTCTGAGTCATTTTACTCAAAGTGATGAAAGCGAGAAAATCAGCTAGCGATGTCACGGTTTACTGATGAACTGATGCTGCCTGGTCACTGCACAGCCAATTATCTTACTCATCTATCTCACTTATCTCATCTAATACAATGTCCCTGTTGATAAAGTTACAGTATTACAGATGAGGGGTGTTAAATGCCACTTCCTGTATATTTAGGAATTGTATGTGAATCCTACCACACTGTCTGGAAAACCCTGAAAGAAACGCAGATGAAGAAGTGTTGACATGGAGTGAGAGTTCTGGCTCTTCAGTTCCTCAACCTCAGTTAAATCACTTCATAACTGGTCTTAACTCGAGATATGAACTGTTTTTATCAGACAAGTGTACTCTAAAGTAAAGTCTTTATTAGAATGCAATTTGCATGAACATGTTATAAGGTATGTGTGAGTGTGTGAGTGTATGTGCTGAGGGAGAGAGTGGAATCATTATGACTTAGAAGAGCAGCAGAATTTGTGCGATGTAGCCTCGGTGCTGCAGGAACGCAACTATGGCTCATGTCAAGAGTCACTTGGTTTTTGTTTTTTTGTAAAACATGTATTGCAGCTGCAGCATAACCACACTGTAAACCGCAAGGCCTTTTACGAACTGAATTATTCGTCAACGAGAGTGTGTAAACACTCACTTCTTTCTTTATTTTTCTCTCCAGTTCCTTGGCTTTTTCCTCTGTCATGTAAATATTGGTAAAGTGGACACTAATCTGAGAGTATTTCTGGATACTTTCAGTGCCTTTACATAATTGTAAATAAAAAGTACTGCGAAGTTGGTTGTTTTTGAGCACAGACCTACTGATACATACTAAATACTACCCAGGAACGACGTAATCTGATTGGTTCAGTATCTTGGGATAATGGACGTTATTATTCATTTAAGAGATTTCCTCATTTCTGGTTAGTGGAAAGCCATTGAATAATTCTTGGTATTGCATCATTGGCATAGGATAACTGAATTACTGCATTGTTACCATTGGAGGTGTTAAATGATTATTGCACGACTGGCATGTGCAACATAGTAATGACTGTCTACTTTGAAAATATTTTAAATGAATAATAAAACGATTATAGAATTTGGCTTTCTGAAGATAAAGAATTATTCAGTCTGAGCTGTCGACCTTGGCAGATAACAACCCCTCAACTGAATAATTCTCAATTTAATAATTGCTTATTATTTACCTCACAAATTTAAGATAAAGTTTTAATCAAAATGATGGACAAAAGCTCATAGTTTGCCACAGTCACTGATACTAGAATTTAAAAAAAATGCCTTCCCAAGAAATATGCAATATGTTCTTTGTGATTTTTTGAGGTATATAAAAAGCGCTTGTTGTCATGGGCCATGTATGAGCAGTGTTGTACTTATAAACATAAAATTAAAATATAACATCCTGTTTTAGTTTGCTTTTCTCATGTTCCTGTGTAGTATATACTCTAACTTTGAATGAGTTTCAAAATAAGAGTACTTTTTTATATAAGATTATTAAGATAAGTGTTTATTCTTATAATTATTTGCTTCAAGCTCAATGGGTATCAGTCGATGTTCCATCCAGGGGATTATTCAACAATATCCACCTCACATTCAGCGAATAATTGTTACATAGCCTTATCACACTTATATTATTTGATTTTACTCAGTTGATAAGAGATCTGATGGAAACTATCTTGTATAGAAGCATATCTGAAATACATTTTCTTGTATTCGAGTATGGCTTTTTAAAAGTAAAAGTCACTAAGGTGCTGTTTAGTATGTTAGCTTTGTTAAATCGATGAATTCATGGCATATGGGTTGCCAGACTTACACAAAAAATTTTCAGTGTAGAAGCAATACACACAACATTTGTCTAATTAGTAAATATTTTTGTCCTTAAAACATTTTGACATTAACTAAGAGTATGTAAGAGAATGAATGGGGGGCAACAAGGTGGCGCAGTGGTTAGCACGTCTGTCCATCATCAAGAAGGTCCTGGGTTCGGTTCCCGGGCTCAGGCGTTTCTGTGTTTTCGTGCTTGTGTGGATTTCTTCCGGGTACTCCGATTTCCTCTGACTGTCCAAAGACATGCACAACAGGCTAACTGCCTGTTCAAAATTGACCCTAAGAATGAATATGAGTGAAATTGGTTGTGTGTCGTGCCTGTGATGGTCTGGTGAGCTGTTCAGGGAGGACTCCACCTTTGCCCAGTGTCGGGTGAGATATGCACCAGCCTCCCCACGACCCTGGTATGATTAAACAGTTCGGCAAATGAGTGAGAGAGAATAAATGGGTGAAAACCTTGCGTTGTGTGGGGATTAAATGGCAGTGTGTTACAAAAACATTCCATGAGGTGTGATTATATAAGTCATTTAATGCACTGAACCAATAAAAGCCAACTTAATAGAATCCCATGCTGAAGCTTCAGACATTCGCAGGACTCCACATGGTGTGGATCAAGACTACACTTGTACCGACAGTGGCAGCAGCTGCACCTGTTCTTCTTTTATTTTTTTCCCCCTTCATTCGACTCTCGCAGTGAGTCAGACAGCAGGCCACACTGACAAAGTGTCCTGCTGTGCATGTCGTTGTCTTGCTTTGATTGACAGATTGGAGCAATTAATAGATATGGTACTCGACCGGGAGTGCCACACCGGAGAAAAGGAGAGATATGGTGAACTTTATAACTCAGCCTCATCATTTTTATTCACATGTGCAAAGCATCAGGTTGTCTTTTGTGTGTCAGAACAGACATGGTGAGAGAAAACCGGTGTCCAGTCTCGCACTTTCACTCTCCTCACTAAGTGAGGTGAAGGTCACGCTGATTTTTCTCACCAGCTCAATGTCCGTGATTCTCCTCCTTCTCTGCTCTATTATTCAGCTAAAGGTAGAGACGTGCCTAAGGGCATGTAGGACCTCTCATCCCAGAAGTGTTTATTGTTTTTCAGTGCCAACCCCCCCCCCCCCCCCCGGGCCGTTAAAGCAGATCTTTTTGAGTCTTGACCTTGAGAAAGTCAGTCGTGCTCCAGGCCCCTCTGCTAACGAGCTGGTATCATTAGACCAATTAGCTGAGCTGGATTAAGATTTATCTGTAGCTGTATGCAGAAGCAGTTTGAGCCATTCACTAATTGGAGGCCTGGGAAAAAATCTGTCACTAGTAGTGACAAAAAGCCTTTCAGCCCAGGAGCAGAGGATCTGTCAGTCCAACTCGCACTGCATTCCAGCAGGGGTTTCTCCCAAGCTGAGGTGGACGCAGTCGTGCCATGGCAACAGCACCGACCAATAGACATAGACATGGATATGGACAGGAAGTGGAAAGGAAAAATGAGCCAAATTAAGAAGTAAGTTCGCATAGAACAGGACATAGATCTAGCTGTAAGCCGGAATGATACCAATCATCACAGCAGTCATAAACAGTGATAACAGTGATAAAATGTATAATTACACAGCACTGATCTAAAATGCAAACGACCTGATATCTGATTAATTATCTTGAAAGTTGTAATTTCTGTTTTCAGAGATTCAATAATTTATGCAATTACACCTAATGTCCTCATACTTATTGTCATCGAATTGGAATGTAGTCCCGCCCCTGCACGGACACAGTATTCGTTATTTTTATAGTTTAAAACAATCAGATGCATTTAGAGCATGAGAGGTATTGTCTAAAAGTATTATGTGCCTTATTTCCAATGTGCAGTAACACAGTATATTGTATAATCTGATTCTGGTCCTTTTTGTCCAAGATTTCATTATGCAGGGGGCGACACCGTAGCGTACTGGTTAGCACTCATGCATCATAGCAAGAAAGTGCTGGGTTCACACCCTGTGGTTAGGGAGGGCATTTCTGTTTTGCAGTTTGCATGTAGTTTGCATGTTCACCCCATGCTTGTGTAGGATGGGTTTCTCCTACAGTCCTTTACATGCACATTAGGATAATCGTCTATTCCAAATTGCCCCGAGGTATGAATGGGACCTTATGTTGGAGCCCATGCTCTGTCGATGAAGCCGTGACATCCTTACAGTGAAACTTATAAATGAACGTTAATTAATTCTCAGTCCTTTCATTTTGGGACAGACAACAGACATGAGTACAAATATTTGACCCAGTCTGGCAAAATGAGTCACAGTGACCAAAAATTCAAAATTGAGTTAGCCATACCATTTAAAAGAGGAGAC
>JAQMYF010000023.1:15463672-15478633 GCA_030014195.1 Neosilurus mollespiculum | reverse complement strand
AAGTGGATACGTTAATGTTCTTGTGTCTCTTTGTGTTTCCTGGGTGTTTGTGCAGGTTTGTGACCAAGCTTTTGGAGGATCTGGTGTTCTTTGTGGTGGATATCCCTAATAGTGGGCAAGATGTGCTGGAGATTATGGTCAACAAGCCGAACCGTGAGCGGCAGAAACTTATGCGAGAACAGAACATCCTTAAACAGGTAAAGCTGTCATATATTACACTTCTTCTAAACTTATTTTTTACATGTTTACACAGCAAGATGATTCCACTTGAATGATGTCATTTGTATGTCTGTGTTTTTTGTGGCCATTTAGCTTTTTGATGTGTTGTTCTTTCTTTTCTGAGCAGATCTTTAAGCTCCTGCAGGCTCCATTCACAGACAGTGGTGACGGGCCCATGCTCCGATTGGAGGAGCTTGGTGATCAGAGACATGCGCCTTTTAGGCACATCTGTCGACTGTGTTACCGGGTGCTCCGCCATTCCCAGCAGGACTACAGGAAGAATCAGGTGGGTGCCACTAACCGTCTTTATTCGCAATCAGCAGAAGTGCCATATGATATAGTGCATGATAAATATTTATATTTTACACCCTCATTAGGAGTTACACTGAATGCCTTTTCAGTGTTCATCAAAACATATGCCCATGCCTTTTATTTTATATGTAAAATAAAAAGTTGTAGGTAATGCTGTACTGATTAGGTTCTCTTCGTGCATATTAAAAAAATTTTATTCGTTTTATAGAACATTTTATAATCATGTGACTGTTACTGGGGTGATGACATGATTTGGTTTTTTAATCACACTGCAACATTGTTTGGTGAAGTTTATATGCACAAAGATTGACGCATTATATAACAGATGCGTTTTTGAGAGGATTTTAGCAGTTGGGATTGTTAGGTTCTGACATAGTAGATCTTTGAACTGGGCAGAGGTTACTGGAGTAAAGAAGTTTTGGCTTGTGCTTTGCCCGTGTTAGACCTTATTTCTCTCTCAAGGGGGAGCATGAGCTGCTCAGTCTATCTGCATCTGGCGGTCCGTATCTGGTGCTGTAGAATGTTATCGAGAATGTTTATATATTCTGTAGGTATTTGCAAGTGTATTCTTTGTCCAAACAATCAAGACCTTCAGATTCTCGCTTCTTATGATGAGGCAGACCTGAGGACACATTAACCAATCAGCAACAATATCGATTTAGTTTTGCAATTTGTGCTTTTCTTGCTGTTCTGCCAGTCTTATTACCACTGACCTTTATGCAGGAGTACATCGCCAAGCAGTTCCGGTTCATGCAGAAGCAGATCGGCTATGACGTGCTGGCCGAGGACACCATTACCGCACTCCTACATAACAATCGCAAGCTTCTGGAGAAGCACATAACTGCAGCCGAGATTGACACCTTTGTCAGCCTTGTGAGAAAGAACCGTGAGCCTAGGTGAGAGCCAAAGGGGCAGAGATGAGCTGTGCTCAAGGCATGGATGTATACTTAAAAAAGGAGGCAATAGAGAAAGTGGAAAACTAAAAAGCACCTAGCCAAAACATGGAACAAAAAGATATATAGAAGAAAGGACACATGTTTATAATCAAACAGAATTATAAATGTCTGTTAAGTGAATTTTTAGTTCAAACAAACCAACTTGAAATAATTGTTGTGATGCTGATCCAGAGAAGCCCCATCAGCACAACTTGATTCAGGATCCATGTTCATCACTTTTAATATAATAAAATGTCTGATACTATATGTCTGTATTTATTTTTTGTTTTTGTGTGTGTTTTTGAATGCATGTGTGTGTGGGTGGACACAGGTTTTTGGATTACCTTTCTGATCTGTGTGTGTCAATGAGTAAGTCCATCCCTGTCACCCAGGAGCTGATTTGTAATGCAGTGTTGGACCCAGCTAATGCTGACATCCTCATAGAAACCAAGTGAGCACTTGTGTTGGAACTACTTGTATCATTACACCTATATCTGTCCTTTCCTGTTACTTACACTTTGTCAGGTCACCTACCTCCAGCAGATATACTGTATCTGTTACATCTGTATAACATCTGTATGCATGAACCATGTAAGTAACATAACAGTTGTGTATTGTGGAATGCCTCTGAAGACGTTATTATAGAATGTAGAATTTTGTCTGCACATTCAGGTTTTAGTATTGTGTCACTGAATTAGTGTAAAATTGATACCAAAAATGTAAAAAGTCTTTTTCTTTTTTCTTAGACTTGTGTTGTCCCGGTTTGAGATTGATACTATCAGTGTTGGAGAACCTCCAGTGGAATCAGAGGAAGATGTAGAAGAGGTCTGGTTGTTTTGGAAGGAAAACCGCAGCAAAAGCATCAGGGAGCTAGCGCAGGATGCCAAGGAAGGCCAAAAGGAAGACCAGGAAGTTGTCAGCTACTATAGGTAATGTGCTTGAGTGGTGCATAACGTGTACACAAACATAAGTACATTCTATAAATATTATCAGACTAACAAGAAAGAAAGTGAGAGATAGTACTGAAAATGACAGGATGGTTTTCAATCAGATTTTTATCAGCAAGAGGTTTGAATGTCAGTTACTCCCCTTTTCCATGTCATTAGATGCCAGCTAAACTTGTTTGCTCGCATGTGCCTCGACCGCCAGTATTTGGCCATCAACAAAATCTCAGGTCAGCTAGATGTGGACTTGATCCTGCGTTGCATGTCAGATGAGGATCTGCCCTATGACCTGCGCGCTTCCTTCTGCCGCCTCATGCTGCATATGCATGTGGATCGTGACCCCCAAGAACCTGTTACACCTGTGAAATACGCCCGTCTGTGGTCTGAGATCCCGTCCAAGATCGCCATTGATGAGTATGTCCTCTTTTAGGTTTTTTACCATCAGCATCCAAATAAGAATGTAATTATGTATGCTATTCTTACAGTTTTGAAATTTGTGATGTTTGCTAGGAAAATATTAATTGTTATATAAATATATTATAAATATTAACTTGTTTGCTGCCACAAAAAAAAAAAAACATGGTGGATTTTTGGTATTTTGAAGGATTTTATAATTTTTTTATTAAAAAATCTTTCAGTTATGATAATGATGGCACCACACGAGATGAAATTAAGGAGCGTTTTGCTCTCACTATGGAGTTTGTGGAGAATTATCTGAGAGATGTGGTCTGTCAGAACGTTCCTTTCTCAGACAAGGAGAAGAACAAACTCACGTTCGAGGCGAGTTTCCTCAGGCTCCTCATTTCAAAACAGTCAGCTCTCTCTTTTTTTTTTACCTCACTGTCTGAATCTGTCATTTTCTCATGTCCAGGTTGTGAACTTGGCAAGGAACCTCATCTATTTCGGCTTCTACAGCTTCAGTGACTTGCTGCGCCTGACCAAGGTCCTGCTAGCTATATTAGACTGCGTGCACGTCAGCACGATATATCCCATTAACAAAATGGAGAAAGGCGATGAGAGCAAAGGTGTTATTTAATCCTTCAGTTGAGCAAATCCTACAGATTGATACGTATATTTCTTTTTTTAATGGTTTAATAAATTTGAGGCATTAAGTAAGCTTTAACTTGTCTCTACATCTCTTCAGGTAGTAATGTTATGCGGTCTATCCATGGTGTTGGGGAGCTGATGACCCAGGTCGTGTTAAGGGGGGGCGGCTTATTGCCCTCCACCCCTACAGCACCCCCAGATGGAGAGGTTGGCAAGACCCAGACTGAGCCTGAGAAAGAGGACATCCTGGTGATGGACACCAAGCTAAAGATTATTGAGATCCTCCAGGTAAAGCATTGGTGTCTATTCACTAAGTGTGTTGAATATTTAGGAATGCATGTTATACATGAAGAGCATTGTGTGTTTATAAACTGTGATAAGGCTCTTTAATCAGAAGACTTTGTCTTTTTCACCATGTAGTTTATCCTGAATGTGCGTTTGGACTACAGGATCTCCTGCCTGCTGTGCATTTTTAAAAAAGAGTTTGACGGAAGCAATACTCAAACCGACACACTGTCTAATACTAATGCTAATGGGAACACTAGTGCTAATGCTGCTTCTACTACTACTACTACTACTACTACTCCTACAGCTACTGCGAATGGGGAGGGTCCTAATAGTATACCAGGTGAAAGTGTGAAAGTTTCAACTGCATGCTCAAGTCTTGTTTTGTTTTGTTTAAGTTTGTCCTACTTTTGCTTATTTCTTGTCCATTTTTGGCTTCCACAGTGCTAGATTTTGAAAAGATCGAAGAACAGGCTGAGGGGATATTTGGTGCAAGGTGTGAGCATGTCTTAAACCACTAAATTTTTGTATTTTTGTCTTGCATCACGGTAGGTACTTTGTCTGGGTGCTATAAAGATTCTTTGTTGTTATCCACTCAGTGAGGAGAACACACCACTAGACCTTGATGACCACGGAGGTAGAACGTTCCTGAGGGTTCTTCTGCACCTCACTATGCATGATTACCCTCCGCTGGTGTCTGGGGCTTTGCACTTACTCTTCAGACACTTTAGCCAGAGACAGGAAGTGCTCATGGCTTTCAAACAGGTACACACACACACACACACACGCACACACACACACAAACAGACTCAGCTTTCAGAGAGGTTTAATGTTACTGTTGGCTCAATAGGTGTCTAAATAAAACAGTCACAGAGAACACTTATCCATTCTCTTTTTCTTTTCTGAGAAGGAGATTTCCTTTTCAACCCTGCATGGCCCGCAGTGCTAATTCAAACCGTATCCCTCCGGGCCCCAACCAACCATCTCTCTCTCTCTCTCTCTCTCTCTCTTTCTGTGTGTGTGTAAATTCAGGTCCAGCTCCTGGTGACTAGTCAGGATGTAGATAACTATAAGCAGATAAAATCTGACCTCGATCAGCTGCGCTCCATTGTGGAGAAGTCTGAGTTGTGGGTGTACAAGCGCCAGGGGGATGATGCACTGGACGGAGGTGATGGTCCAGCTGAGTCTGACCACAAAAAGAAGGTTTGAGGAGTTTAAACATTTATATACTAGAGGTTCTCATAGAGAAGTGGAGTGCTGTGAGGGGCAGTTAATCCAAGACTATATAGTCCGCTTGTACGCGTTTTGTTTATCTCTCCAGGCCCGTTTATTCCTGCTAGGAGAGTGGTGGCGACGATTGCGAGAACTCTAAAAACTGCCGCGCATGTTTCACCACATAAATTGAGTCGCCCATGGAACTCTGGGAGGGCCACTGAGCAAGGGCGTAACCATGGTTTAGACAATTTGAGAGTCCAAATGAGAACTCTCCCCTAGAAAGGAAAAGTGCATTTCCCTTAATTCTTTTATATTAATATATGAAAATTATATTGTGATTGGAATCTCAAGAATGTGCAGTGAACTTTTAAGTTAATTCCAAGTTCCAGGTTTATTTGTATTTTGTTATTTGTCTCAAAATGAACATGATACTTCACAATGAAAAGTTTATTAGGAATTAAATCACAGATTTTTACAAAGAATTAAATGTAAAATCTTGATTTTAACTGAATGTAAACAAATTTATTACTGCATTGTGACCAGATATCATTACTGTACCAGAAGAACTATTAGACTGTTCTATACTAGAAACTATTTGCTTTAACCCACCCCTGCCTATATGTTCAAATTTCAGTTGAACTGTCAATCACACAGCACACACGGCACACACGGGGAGGATAGATTATCTCTCATTTTATTAGCAACACAATAACAACCAAACTCTCCATCCAAACCCTCCTACTCTCATCCTCCTCCCGTTCTCATTAGGTCTGTGACTGTGTGCGTGCGGGAGGGGCGTATTGGATTACACAAACGTAGTTTGCCTCGGAGGCAGAAGCAGATAGCCTACCTTATAGTTTTATTTGCCTATATCTTCACTCTAGCTTTGCTGAGTGAACTGAATCACTTCAACACGATACATATGTTCACATTAATTAAAAAAAATTCACATTCATGTTGGCCACAGCACTATTATTTAGGTATTTATTCGCTTACTGTCTGAAAAAACACTCTAATGTCTGCCAGCTGGTCCTGCTTTTTCCCCTTTTTAGCTGCTAACGGTACTCCCTCCATGATCTGTATCAGACCTCCCTCTAGCATGGCTGTGACAGTGTCAGTCACAGAGCTGGTCAGAGAAGAAGAGTTTCAAAGAAAGCCGCAGGGGCCAGGCGTAACCAACTGTGCAATTGGGAGAGGGGTGGTCACACATGTTTCTTTTCCTTAACAAACGTGAGCACCAAAGTGAGCTCAACCACAAATCATGCCGCGCATGCGCGATCACCGAGCCCAACCAAACTGAGCTCAACCTTCTTATCATGCCGTGCATGCGCCACCACATAAATCGAGTCAGGTGGGAATGCACAATTAGTGTTTGTACTCTTACTTCATAGCAACAAATGAAATGCTATAATAATTCCATTGGTTTATTCCTGAGAACCCCTTTCCCCCAGCCTCCCAAGATACAATATTTACACTTACTTTAATGTCAAAAATGTGTTTATTAGCATAAACATAATCAGTAGTCCTGATTGAATTCAGCACTGAAATAAAAATTGGTTAACTATAAAAAGATCTTATCATGTACATATTGAATTATTAATTACTTTCAAATCGTGTTCACACTTCTCAAGGTAACAAGTTATAAAATATTTTTCCAGGAGCAGTATTTCGGCTTCGAAAGGGTGAGGATTTTGAGTCCAGCCGCTTTATTGACTCTTTAATGAGAGTCCCTTTCCTGTGTCCACCTGAAAAAACACCAGCCTGTCAATTTTCTTTTCTTTTTCTTGTTGTTTCTTCTTTTTGTTCTTCTTCTTTTTCCGAACACAGAGCTGATGATTTTGGCACTGCTAACACCTGTTTGTATTCCTGTTGAATAATTACTGTGTTTAAAAGTCCAATGTTTTTTTTCCCACTGTTTATGCAGGGTGACTCTAGTGGCATGGAGAAAAATAAAACGGAGAGCACTAGCAGCTATAATTACAGGGTTGTCAAGGAGGTAAATGTGCAATATTTCTCTAGTCAATACACACACACCTGCAAACCCATGCAAGGCAGAGCCACTAGGTTGTGGTGGAATAGTTGTTACGTGCTATTATGGCTTAACGAACACCACTTCGTAAACCGAAAATGATGCGTTAAAATGGTGTCATGATTTTCAATGCTCTTGTGCACTGCTGTTGCTTTTCACACTCCTGTTCAATCCTACTTATTCTCTTTTACTCATAGTTTAGTTTGCTTTTCTGTTGATATTTTATAAAAATATCATTGATCTAAGATGACTAATTGCAGAATGCCAACTCAAGACTGTTGGCACTTAATAAGTAAAAGAACATTTCTCACTTTTTTCTTACTCTTGCTCTATGAAGATCCTGTTGAGGCTCAGCAAGTTGTGTGTTCAGGAGGGAGCATCGGGAAAGAAGAGTAAGAAACAGCAGCAAAGGCTGCTGAGGAACATGGGAGCTCACGCTGTGGTGCTTGAGCTTCTTCAGATCCCCTATGAGAAGGTGAGATTTCTTATGAGGTGTATCTAGTGAATCTCAGGATGTAGTAAGATATCATATCTGAGGTTCACTCTTGAAAATGAAGGGGCATGTGAGAACTCGGACGTTAAAAACACGAAATAAACACTAATGAGAGATTGAGATGTCCTTGTTTTGGCAGGGTGAGGATGTCAGGATGCAGGAGATCATGAAGCTGGCTCATGAGTTCCTTCAGAACTTCTGTGCTGGGAACCAGCAGAACCAGGCCCTCCTCCACAAGCACATTAACCTCTTCCTCAATCCAGGGGTGAGTGCATGCAAATAAACTCTCTCCTGGATGGGAAAAGGTCCTGGTTTGCTTTTATGGGGAAGTCATGGGTTATTTATCATCTTGGGCATGTCCTGATAGGCCTGATAAAATAGATAAGACCTTCTGGTAATCTGTAGTGGAATACCTTTCCATGACTAAACACCTGGAGAGAAAGATTGTCATGATTAAGAAGAGATAAAGTATAGCATGACCTCTTAGGAAGTTGGGAAATACTGAATGCATTACATCTCTAGTCTTGAGAGCCTAATTTATAGTAAAGTTATGAAATATACACCATGCAGAGTTATCCTTTGAAATGTCTTTGTGATATCAATGTATGTCCTATGAAAGGAAATTTCAGCCTTAAATTGATTGATTCTGCCATACTGTTGCATTTAGCGGTGATTCTTCTCTTCCTCTATAGATCCTTGAGGCCGTCACCATGCAACACATCTTCATGAATAACTTCCAGCTTTGCAGTGAAATCAATGACCGTGTGGTGCAGCACTTTGTGCACTGCATTGAGACGCATGGCCGCCATGTTCAATACCTAAAGTTCCTGCAGACCATCGTCAAGGCCGAGAGCAAGTTCATCAAGAAGTGCCAGGATATCGTGATGGCAGAGGTGGGTTATAGGTATGAACTTTTCTAAGTCTTTTGTACTTTAATGCTCATTTCATTCTTCTCTTCTTTGTTCTGTCTTCTCATCTCCTCCTCATTATCTTAGCTGGTGAATGCTGGAGAGGATGTGTTAGTGTTCTACAATGATCGAGCTTCGTTCCAGACGCTGGTGCAGATGATGCGTTCAGAACGAGACCGGATGGATGAAAACAGCCCATTAATGTACCACATTCACTTGGTGGAGCTGCTAGCTGTGTGCACCGAGGGCAAGAACGTCTACACGGAGATCAAGTGCAACTCACTGTTGCCCCTAGATGATATCGTCCGTGTTGTAACTCATGAGGACTGCATCCCTGAGGTCAGACCACTGGACCAATGGAAATTCTAATTTTTATATAATAATATAAATCCCATAATTAATAAATTGTAATTGACATTCAATTAAATTATGAAGATGCTAAACCTGCTCTCTGGGTAGAAGTGATTTGATCAGATTTAAATTTTAATTACCAAAAATGTAGTATTTAAAATATAATTTATTTAATTTTTATTCATTTAATTTATTTTAATTATCTCAGTTTTACTAGTATAATACCCTTATCATGTAATTGTTGTTAATATATTTTATAATGCATTTAAGCTATAAGGAGGATAATAAATATTGTTTATTTATTTTTAATAAAATGTATACATTTGTTTTAAAAGTCACATTCCTGTCATATTCGACAACAACAGCAATTTGATTTAGCCACTTTTCCAATAATTATTTTTGTCTGCAGGTGAAGATTGCATATGTTGATTTCCTAAACCACTGTTATGTAGACACAGAAGTGGAGATGAAGGAGATCTACACGAGCAACCACATGTGGAAGCTCTTTGAGAACTTCCTGGTTGATATATGCCGGGTAATCACCTCTAAAACAGCTTCTGAGGCTTGATTCAGTATTTTTGTTAGCTACAAGATGGAACCAGATATATGCGAGGGGTATTTTCAGCACAAATGTACAAGAGCAAGAAGTAATGAATTTGCATGACTTTTTATCTGATAAAATGTTTTTTAGGGGTTAATTAAAGTCAAAAGTGACAAACAGGAAGGGCGGCCACTAATGTGTGCTTTATTTAAATTTGTGTTGCAATAAGATGTTTTCAGATATGGTGGAAGTTTCAAAGTTAAAGATTCAGAGAAAGATTGATCTTGGAATTCCTGTTAGGGAGATCTGATGATAGTGTCAAGAGCAATCAATCAAGCTGCCAGTTCTAATTAGTTTAGCTGGTACTATTAATTGTTTAAATGATTAACTTTAAACCCATGACATTAAGGTCATTCTAGCAAGACATTTGTATGAAATGCAGGCTCCAGTCATCCAAATTGTTTTGTGTGATCTTCACAACATTGTGCTGATGTCGCTGACACAGGAAGCGTAAATCATGTTCTGACTTTACTCATCGTGGCCTATGCATCATGATGATTTTTACACTTTTTTCGTTGTTGTTATTTACTGCTCGCAGGTCTGCAACAACACAAGCGACCGCAAACACGCTGACTCCACCTTGGAGCGCTATGTCACCGAGACTGTCATGAGCATCGTCACTACTTTCTTCAGCTCTCCCTTTTCTGATCAGAGCACAAGTTTACAGGTAATCATTGCCAGGCGCGTCGGCATTTACCCGAGACTGTACTTTATGCTTTTTCTTTTTCTGAGACAAAAAAAGCACATAAATATTATTGTAGTGGTTTAAAAAAAATTAACATTTACTTCCTTATTATATTGTGTAAGGCTTCTAGTGTGATTTCAGTTTGATATTTAATATATTTGTTTATTTGCTCAAGACCTGAATTTGTTTAGTGAAGGGAAAAAAGCATATTTTTGATCATTTTGATCCCCTACCCCATCCAGATGGCATGTCACATGTATCAGTAACCCATCCTCCTCCAAACACGCCCACTTTATACCCTGGTGCTACTTTACATAATCATATTCAGATATACCCTCCACACACACGCATGCTCACCACTGAATTTATTCACACACATGTGCACCACACACGTACACATTTCTTTAGAAAAAGGCTGACTACTTGGACTGAGTCACAGCTTTCCAAGAACTCAGATTGTGTATTGCAAAGTTTTCCAAAAGCAGTCAAGCCAGTCATTGGTTATACATCTCTGCTCTGCTGGGGTGCGCACACACACTCACACACACACACACACACACACACACACACACACACACACACACACACACACACACACAGAGGCCTCTGTTGGGCCATTCTACACATACAGACTTCCCAAATATCTGTTTCGCAAACTTACGAGTGTGGTTAGGTCTTACATGACCAAATGGTTGTTATTTTAATGTGCACATATACAGTCTTTATACACTGTACCCTTGGCTTAGCGCGTGCATGGGTATCAGAGGTAATTAGTTAATTATTACTCTTGACTGGCTGTCCTTGAAAAACATTTTTATTTTATTTGGGGATGTAGTGGGTATTCATCTTCTCCACATATTTTGACTGTATTAAGCACCACCCACCATTCCTTCTGTACGGTGACCACACAGGGACTTTGATTTAACATGAACTCGTATGCATCTAGGCTCACCCCCTGACTGAACTTGCTCCATATGTGCTGACAGCTGTTTCTTGCTCATGAGGATTTCACTTGGAAGTGTTTTTTTTTTTCGCCATTTGGCTTCTGATCACGGGATTTTTGTGAACTACGTTATTTTTGATTCCCATATGAAAGTGGGAAGTGCTTGAATAAATAGCCAACAAAGAAATTCTCAAGCATTAATAGAATACAAAAAGCCACACATGGGGTCATGGTTTCTCTTAAGTAGAAACAAATTCACATTTCTTTTCCCTGATATAGACATGCTAAAATGGCCGCTACTGAAGACATGTTATATTGCATAAACAACAGATATGAATGAAAGTAAGACTGATGAGCTTTAAGCTTGGGTTTATTTATTTTTAGCACAAACAATAAAAAATTTACGCAAAGAAATATTACGGATTGACATGCAAGTGTAATTCTGATTTAGCTATCATGGACGTTTTAGTGGTCTACAAGTTTTAATGTGAATCTGAAGGTTTTCAGGTTTTAGTCAGAACAGTGCTCTGTCTTATGTGGGTTAAGGTTGTTGATAAAAAACTTTAAGGACCCCCATAGCTTTTCCAACCACCTAATGACATCACTGCTTTCCCTGAAGTGAGGTGTGATGACATCGTCTGCTCTCTGTTGTTACAGGCCTCTCTTCTGGGCAAAGAGAGGTATTGCGCAGTATGGTGTGGTGACATCCTTGGCTTGGTTAGTCATATTTCTAGTAAGTCTGTCTGGGGAGCATTGTGCTCGCACACATCAGATCAGAACAAATCTGAAGAGACTTCATTTCTTTCTTATTCATTCTATCACCCTTTAGGCCCACTAGAGATGACTGTATGTTTTCTTTGATTGAGTTTAGAAGATGCCTGTGGATTATTAAAAAATATTAATATTTATAAATTTTGCCTGATTAATATTATGGGTCCAATCAACAGCTTGGAACTCCTATTGTTTTTACTTGTTTTATTTACTTGCCACTTTTTACTTTTGCCCATAAAACCAAAACCGTGCAGTGAAAAGTTTGCAAATTTGGTCGCATTGGTGGTCGCACCATTTACAAAGCTCCACCACTTGAACCATTTTACAAAAGAGGGACCCACTTGTTGTCAGATTGAGCAATTTTGCCTCTTGGAGCTTTCAAGTCTGTCATACAGGACTTTGAGCTAATTTACACTATTACGATATTTATTATTCTTTTCATACTTTAGCTCCTGTGCCTCTTCTGTTAGTTAAATGTTTGTCAGTGATTATCTGAAGTATACAGGTTATAATATAGAAAGTTTCATTTCTGATTTTGTCACAAGAAAACCCTCACAATCTTTTATTTGGCTGTACAGATTATTTTATGTATGTTGTATGATCAAAAGTATGTGAACCCTTGACCATCACACCCATATGTGGTTCTTCCAGAAAAAAATACTGCCACAATGTTTTATAGAGTTTCTAATATCATTACACCTTCCGTTACAATTTCCCTGTTCTGTAACTCAGAGAACATACCATTCCAGCACGACAATTCCCATGTGCATAAAGCGAGCTCTCGGAACCCGTGGTTTGCCAAGGTTGGAGTAGAAGATCTCAAGTGCAGAGACCAGTACAGAGCTCAAATCTCACAGCCACTCTAGTAGAAATCCTTCAAGAAAGAGTGAGGGTTATTATAAGAGCAATGTGGGGATTAAGACCCAGTTAATATGTTTTTGGAATTTTATGTTTGTGGAATTGTTTTAGTGAAAGTTTAGCACTCGAAGGTTTATGGGGTTACTAATTCACTCTTACACTTTTAATGTGCGATCAAGACAGTATCCAGGGTGATGCAATTCCTGTTTTTTTTTTTTTTTTACCAATGATTTTTTTTTAAGCTATTTCCTTCTGTTTTATTTTTCCATTTCTCCATGGCAGACTCGTCAGCCAGTCTTTGTGCAGCTGTTGCAGGGTGTTTTCCGAGTGTACCACTGTAGCTGGCTCACACCCACCCAAAAGGCGTCAGTGGAGAGCTGCATCAAAGTCCTCTCTGACGTGGGTAAGCATGGCTGTCTCAGGCTCTAACCCATGTGAGGGAACAGCCACTGTTCACAAAATTCACATTGTTTAACTATATATTCTGAGGACTTACTACCTGTTTACAAGATCTTTGCATCACATGCAGCCAAAAGTCGGGCAATCGCCATTCCGGTTGACCTGGACAGCCAGGTGAACAACCTGTTTGTAAAATCTAACAACGTTGTACAGAAGACTATCCTGAATTGGAGGATGTCGGCTCGGAATGCCTCCAGACGAGATTCTGCAATCAGCGCATCCAAAGACTACAGAAACATCATCGAGAGGCTGCAGGTAAGCATGAACACTTGAATGGCACACAGCAGGGGAAAGTGTTTGGTACTTTTTCTGTATAAGCAAAGAGTTAAATTGAACAGGGACATGATTCTCAGACCACTTTTTAATTACTTTGGGTAAATATTTGTCTTCTCCACACCAAATACAGTACAAAATATGAATGTTTGGTTTACTTTTAATATCATCACTCCTAGGACACATACACACACACACACACACACACACACATTACCGTCACATGACATGCTCATGTACATGCTTCAAAAGAACGCAAGGGACCCAAGGTTCTCTAGTACCAGGTCAGTAGCTGTAGCTATCTCAAACTTTATTTCCGCTTCTTTTTGAAACCATGCTGTGTCACTGATGAGCAGTTGATTTCTGATCAAAGCACCACCTTTCCCGTAAACCTGCTTTACTTCTACAGGAAGTCATAGTATATGCATGAGTGTATTAAAGAAATGAAAATAGACTGTGTGTGTGTGTGTGTGTGTGTGTGTGTGTGAGTGTGAGTGTGTGTGTGTGTGTGTGCCAAGTGAGTTAAGCCTTTTATATTTTCATGCCACCACATCGCTTGTTTGTGTGTCCATATCTCAAGGTCAAACATCAGAAAAATTCATTCATTTTCTGAACCGCTTAATCCTAATTAGGGTCGTGGGGAGGCTGGCGCCCATCTCAGCCGACTCTGGGCGAGAACATCTGAAATATTTTTTATTTAATGGCTTTCTTCTTGTTTAAAGTATATTTTAAGGGTGTGTGAGATATACCAATTAGTAACAAGAAGGATGAGATTTCTCAGTGACACAGTTGGCCTCGAGTTCTTCTGATTTTGTCGGTTACAGTCGCAGGCTCATATAGCTGGCATTACTTTGCAATAGATGATGGCAGAGAATTTTTTGCCTTTCAGGGGTCAACTGGCATTATCCTGTAAGTGTTCTGGCACTTCCATTGGTATACTTGTTAGCCAAGGGAGCTACCTTGAGAACCAGCAGAGTGTGGCTTTCATTCTTTGAAAGTTTGGTTGTGTTAAAATTTACAGTGATAAATTCATCTGCACTGTTTTTTTAACCTGTGACCATGTCTTCATTTAGCCTATTTCCTCTGCCCAAAATCAGCTGGAATGGCCATAGAAGTCCCAGCCATGTTTCTCACATATTGACTGGCTATGTATGAACTTAGCATTTCAGTATTTCTTTAATTCTGGCCCTACTGTTAATCTAAGCAATTCAATGTTCAATTGCTCCAACGTTAACCATACTGAGTTTTCCAGTTCTTACAAGAAGACTAATTTTAGTGCTTTTTGGAAATTTGTACAGAAAAAAAAAGTTTGTTGAAAAAACAAACATAAGAAAATGTCTGAGACAAATGTGGTTAAAATTAAACCTGATCTCCAGGAACTAAGTTTAGAACGCCAGGAACTGGTATGTGTACTATTAGACACACAAAAAAAACCCCCCAAAAAACAATCACGTACATATTACAATTCACTTTGTTTAGCTTCTGCTATGAGCTGGTAAGCAAGTTTGTGGGCTGTGCCCCCAAATGATATCTGTCTAACTCACCCTGATTAATTGATTGATTGATTAAATAATTAATTAAATTGGGGTGTGTGTGTGTGTGTGTGTGTGTGTGTGTGTGTGTGTGTGTGTGT
>JAQMYF010000023.1:15426401-15456145 GCA_030014195.1 Neosilurus mollespiculum | reverse complement strand
ATATATATTCCTTTAATGACCAAAATCTTTAAAGTCTGCAATTCAGTGAATAAGACATCTGGGATTTGTTCTAGAATTACCTTGTACCTCTTGATGGCTACATCCCACGATAAGCAACATGTCCTCTTTACCCTGCTGTGTGTTTGTGTTTATCAGGACATTGTCTCTGCGCTAGAGGACCGCTTAAGGCCCCTAGTGCAGGCTGAGCTCTCCGTGCTCGTGGATGTCCTTCACAGACCTGAGCTGCTCTTCCCTGAAAACACAGAGGCTCGAAAGAAGTGTGAGAGTGGAGGCTTCATTTCCAAGTAAGACTATCAGGATCATTTCCACCCTGTCCCCATGTGTGTGACTGATAAGCTGCTTCTGGAACGCTGTATGAGCAGGTGTAATGTTTACCTGTCATTAGCTATTCTCAAAGTGTGTGTGTGTGTGTGTGTAACTGAGAGCGATAGCAAATGGGGGAGTGTGTGAATCACAGCCTAGGTTTCTTTGAGAGGTGTTGGGATTAAGGATGTACTTGCGTGTGTGTGTGGTGATAGGATTAAATGCTGGAGACATGCCTAGAATGAATACGTAGAATGGAGTGAACTTACAGCATGGACTTACACATGCATGTGTTTTTGCTCGTGTGCATGCATGTGCTTGTGCGTTTAGGTAAGATTGGGACAGACACACCTAGCTGCACGTGCTCATGACCCATGACACTGTTTCAGCTAGGCTTATTGCACATAAACATAAGCTGGTAGATTTAAGAAAAAATTCACAAGATTTTAATTTGACATTGATGGTACTTTCTTTTAATCACAGCACACTTATTACAAACTGACAAATTTTTCCAGATTTCTTTTTTCATTTTCTCTTTTTAACAGTGACAGATTTTTTGAATTATTCAGGTCAGTGCAGTTTGTATAGCTCTTTTAACTAAAGAAATTATCATAAAGCAGCTTCACAGAAAAAATGAACAAACTATCATCAGTGGAGCTGCTCGGGTTTATAATTGATATTCATTCATTCATCTTCTTCCGCTTGTTCCGGGGTCGGGTCGCGGGGGCAGCAGCCTAAGCAGTGACTTCCAGATGTCCCTTTCCTTTATTATTTTTATTTTATTTATTTATTTTACTTTCCTTTATTTCCTTTATTTTATTATAATTAATATTTCTAATAATATTCATAAATGAATTTTTTTATTATATATTATTATTATTATTATATAATTTTTTTTTATTTAATTACACATTTATTTTATTTGTCTATCTTTTTAGTTTATTTCCCCCTTTCTCTTGAGCCATGTGATGGTTCAATAAATAAATAAAGAGGTTTGGATGTGAGCCCCCCCCCTCCCCCTCCCCCTCTCTTTCGCTCTCTCTCTGTATGTGTCTCTCTCTCTGTATGTCAGTCTGTCTTCCCTCTTATTCAGTGGTTTAGTCTAAATTTCATAGACTTTTAATTTTTCTGCCAGGTTTGTACTTTTTGTTCTGTCTGACGTAATTGTATCTTTTTCATGCTGATGTGTAAAAAAAAAAAAAAAAAAAAAAAAATTATTGTTAAAGTCAAAGTCTCTCTCTCTCTCTCTCTCCCAGGCTAATAAAACACACTAAGCAGCTGTTGGAGGAAAATGAGGAGCGTTTATGCATTAAGGTTCTTCAGACTCTCAGGGAAATGATGACCAAAGATCGGGGTTATGGTGAGAAGGTAAAGACACAGAAGGCACCATTGTGAAGAGCAGCACTTATTATTAAAAGCTCCACCATAGCCTTAACACCTTGTCCTGTAAAAGGTTTACTGTTGAAGCATTTTTACACACACACACAAAACTGGATTCTGCCCTTTCTCTTATCTTTCTGACAGCTTTTCACATGCGTTGTCAGGTTTATTCTTTGATGTGGGTTTGTGGGTTACCATTCCCTGCAGTGCACAAAAACTACACTAGCAGAGTGTTTTCAAGGTCAGCCCATTTTTAAGACTCTTTACACTCAGTGAGCCCCGGCAGCATGTTCTAATCACTATTAATCGGCTGTATTTGGCTGAATATATCTCCTTACACTAATATTACTCAGATCACTAGTCTTGCTCTAGACAATGTGTATCAGAGCTCTGCAATTGGAGGGCCACAGTTTTACACTGCGTAGTACAGGAGTCTGGAGTTCCACCTGTCTGAGTCAACTCTGAAGTTCACAGTCATGTTTTTACTAAGATGACCCAGTAAACACTCATCTCTTTAAATCAGTAGCTCCTCCATCACTGCTGTCAGCTGCAGTACATGGGTTTCATGCATACAAGGGATATATCACCAAGCAAGATTTTGTGGTTAACAAAGTAAATTTGGAGCAATGAGGGTGGTGGCTCAATATGTGGCCACCCTTGCCACTTTAGAAACTTCCTTTCATTTCGAGAAAATTGACTGATTTTGTATCCTGTAGCTGAGGTACCTAAGGTACTTAAAAACCTGACTTACATCTAAATAGAATCTGAATTGTGAAAAGTTTCTTCACATCCGTGTCATACTCTACAATGCACCTATACTCTGACAAGGGACAGTCTATAATCGTATTGATTGATTGTTGTTAGGTTTTGTAAGCTATACAGTGCCCTTCATAAATCAGATCACAAGCAGTGTGTTCGGAATAACCCTGATGCACAATAATACATATTTTCCAAGCAAGCAGAAAAATAGCTGTTTGTCATTTAATCAGAACAAATAGTATTATTTTTCTATTTCTAATGGTTTTGTCATTGTTTATTATTTTTTATTTGTTGTGAGCTGTGCTTGCCAGTGTGTGTAACACTATCCTGTTTGCCTGTGGTGGAAATATGAGGTTGCACATTCTTTTTCTCTCTCTCTTTCTATCTCTCTCTCTATATATATCGCTCTCTATCGCTCTATCTCTCGCTCTCTATCGCTCTGTCTCTCGCTCTCTATCGCTCTGTCTCTCGCTCTCTATCGCTCTGTCTCTCGCTCTCTGTCACTCTTTCTCTATCTCTCTCTCACACACACACATTCTCTCTATCTGTCTATCTATCTATCTCTTTGTGGCAACACAGAACATGAACCCATTAAACAGATAATTAAAGTAACAAGTCAGGTGATACAAATGAACTCAGCTACTGAAAGGCAATGAACAGAAAACTGAATGTTAATCTTTTCGTCTTTGCTCCAGACTGAATTCGGAAAATGGTGAAAATAATTATTTATTTATTTCCCCCCTAAAGGAGCTGTGCTACTCTGGTAACAGGAGCCTCGGATGCCTATCGGGGAGATATCAATCAGGAGCTCCACTTTTAGGCAGTGCCTAAATCTTTTATATTATATATTTTAGCTTCTGCACATTTTTATGACAGTTGCCAGTAATTTTGGAGGGCACTGTGGCTAATCTACTAAATATAAACCTTTAAATAAGAGTTGGTTGTGTGTAAAGTGTATACATACATCTGTGAAACAGTATATAGAGCATTCTGTCCAAATTTTGTAGTTTGTAGCATTGCTGTATTCTGAAGTAGCAAGCTAACAGTTTTTTAATCATTCAAACTATGTGAAAGTGTTCTAGCTCTATGAGATAAGATAAGGCACTGGGGACAACTTCGGAAAGCTCTAGTGAACTATAATGTAGGTTGTAGCTGGGGCATGGTGAAGGCATTTATCCAAAGTATTTATCACTAGAATAAAAGTTGAGTGTTTCAGATAATTGTAATAATTTCTCCTGCCTTGGTGAAATCTAGTAAGAGTGCTTCGTCCATTGCTTTAATTTTGTTATGCTTGCTTAGTGATATACCCTTCTCTTTTAGTTGGCCTGATAACTTTGATCTACTGCTCTATGCTTTGAACTAATGCTCCTACTGATGATACCAAACCCCACCCCAAACCCCCCAGCTTTTCCACTAGTGGGAGAGTGTGTGTGTGTGTGTGTGTGTGCGTGCGTGCGTGCGTGTGTGCGTGTGTGCGTGTGTGCGTGTGTGCGTGCACATTCGGGTTTGGTTGTGCCCCTTTTTCCCACTAACCCCAGGCTTGTGTTCTTCTCTTGCAGCTGATTGCCTTTGACGATGAGCTGGATGTGGCTGAGGTTGATTTTTTTTGTCTTTTTACCCCTCTCTCTATTCTTTGTCTTGTGCTTTTTGCTTGCGTGCTGCAGCTGTCCTCCTTCCAGTTTACTGTTTCTAGTCTTGTACACCCAACCCGCCGTTTTGGTTCCCACCACAAACCTGTCCTGTTTTGCCTTTTTCGTGTGTGTGTGTGTGTGTGTGTGTGTGTGTGTGTGTGTGTGTGTGCGCGCGCGTGTGTACGTGTGTGTTTGTGGGTTCGTGTAAAATGCTTTTTTTTCTGTGTGTGTATGCTTGTTGCTGGATTTTCCCACAAGACCATTGAAGTAACCACTAAAGTACCCTGTGTTTGGACTTTGTTTTTTAAAAATAAAAATTATAAAATAAATTAAAGAAAGTGTAAATGCATCTCAGTTTTGTCTTCAGATAGATGTAAGCACTTTTTTGAATATAAAATAATGCTTGACTTTGCACACAATTAAGTTGTAGCCTGTCATACACACAGATTTAATCTGATATAAATCTGTGTGTGTGTGTGTGTGTGTGTGTGTGTGTGTGTGTGAGAGAGAGAGAGAGAGAGATCAGATATTTTACTTATCTTCTGAGATAGAAAATCAGTCATAGCAAAAGTATATTTGTTCCTGTCAGTACAGTTCTCCAAAATGATCAGGAAATGGAGGCAAATAGGGATTTGGCTTTATTTTGAAAAATTATAAACTAGAAATAGTCACCCACAGTCGAAGAAGTTAAAGATGACTTCAGAAAGACTGCAGACTGAGGTGTGTGTGTGTGTGAGGTGTGTGCACATCTGTGTCACTTACTGGCATGTTACCTGTGAATGGGTTTGCTGGTGAATTTAATGATTTTGCTGTGTGAATATGTTAATTTACTCATAGAGGAAGTAAAATGACTCTTGTGGGTGTCAGTACAAAGATGCTTGAGAGGTGAGTTCATCATGTACATGACTCCAGAGTCAAAGTGTGATGTCTTAAATGTTTTTAAATGCTCAGTCACAAGCTGCGCTGGATAGTTTTTCATTCATGTAGCTCCAGAATGAATGCAGTAATTGGGCTCCATTAGGGCATGGCAGTAACTATGAGATAGGGATGTGTGATATTCAATTCTCACATTAGGCTTTTTTTTAAGGTAACCTGTTTATCATCAATACTCGATTTACACTCGTGTTACACTCACAACCTAACACACCTAGTCACACACACTAGTACACACTTTAAAAAAGGGAGGGGAGTGCATCTATGTTTCTTTTATATTGGTTTGTATGTGTGTTTTTTTTTTTAGGCATTTGCAAAATGTTTATGAACTTTGAATTTTGCAAACCCATTAATTTGTGATAACTCATTTGACCTGAAACAATATCAGATTTTGTTCAGAAGGTAGGTAAAGAAACCCCAACTAAACAAACTGACAAAAAATATTGCACTTAGTCATTTATTTACTCTGGAAAATGATCCAATATCTGTAAGTGGCAAAAATATGTGAGCCTTTGCTTTCAGACCCTGTTGTGCAGCAATAAAGGCATCTAAGTGTTTCTTGCACACCAACTTGAATATTGGTGGATTTCCTCACAACTGCTTGGACAACATTTCTATTGCATTAAGTTCAGGACTTTTCCAAAATATTAATGTGGTGGAAATTCTGTAGAAATTGAGAAAGATGCGCATGACTGGAGTAAATTGAGTGGTTCGGAAGAGGAAACTCTAATCCTAGGCATTCACATACTTTTGCCTCTCACATATATGTAATATTATCATTTCTCTCAACAAATAAACCAAGTGTAATATGTTTATCTCATTTGTGTATTGGGATTGTCTTTATCTACTTTTGGGACTTTTGTGAAAATTAGAGGATATTTTAAATCATATTTATACAGAAATCATTTAGAAAAACAATAAACATTAATGTTCCAGAAACACTGTATAGCGTGTGTATGTGTGGGTGAGTTTCTATCGTAAGCTGTTGTGGCACTGCAGCATCAATATTGCATTAAAGGTTTTATACATTGCCCGGCCAAAAAAAAAAAAAAAAAGTCACACACTAATATTTTAATGAAGTGCATTTAGCCTTGATTACAGTATGGGATCTCCATGGCATTGATGCTCCAGTTGGTCAGGTTGAGGCTCAGCAACTTTAATATGGCAATAAAAAGTAGTCAGCTGACCTGAATATACTGAATGAGCAGAATATACTGAATGAGCGGGTTATCACATCAATGGACTTTTTCTTCCCTGATGGCACGGATATAAAATGGGGACTCAAATAATGAGTGGTTTAGGGAGCAAGAAGAATCATATTGTTATGTTATGAAATAATTGTTATGTTGCTTAAGTTTGTTGAAACAATTGCCTGATGATTATGTGCTGATATTGTTGAAACAATTGCCTGATGATTATGTGCTGTAAGCAAGACTACAGGCAGAACAACAACATATTCGTGTGGGCGACTTTTTTTTTTTTTTTTTGGCTGGGCAGTGTACGTTTGTAAGATACTGTCTTTAAAATGGCTCAGTGCTCCTTCACAACATGCATTATTTGTGTGTGTGGGTGTGTGTGTGTGTGGCTGTGTGTGATAGAGAGAGACTGAATATTTTGTCTACATGAAGAGGAAGTTGAGTGTTGTATGTAGGCGTTAGTGTGCAGACACATTCTGGGTGAAATGTGAAATAAAGTACATGACCTTAGATATTTAACTTCATAGTAGATGTGAGAGTATTACTTACACACTCGCACACTTTCAGCTCGTTTTTCCATCATAGTCACAGATCACTTTTTATGCGTCGCTTTTGTAAAATGCACTTAACCAGACTTTCCTTCAGAGAATTCACTGTGGGTCAGCACTGAAATGTCTTTTTAGAAAAATCCAGTTCCCTCTGTACCCATTTTAAATTCTGTGTTCATGCCATATCAGTTGTTTATTTTACATGAGGAGCAGAGTTGTGAAAAGAAATTAGCTTTTGAGATAAAAAGAAAGAAATGGGATGATAAGAATGATTACTCTGTAAGGATTGGAACAAATCATTTTTGACAAAGCGATTTAATATGACTTTTAACATGACATACAGCCGTATCACTGGGTTCTGCTAGTTGTATTTTCTTGCTATCTAGATAAGACTTATTAATAACTATTATCATGAAGACTAGATGATCACTTGAGTTCTGGGTTCAGATACAGAAAATGTTTATTTATTTATTTATTTTTTTGATGTGAGTGTAGTGTAGTGTTTATTGCAATTGTCCTTATGTACAGAGGTTCACATTAGGCCCTTCTGAATATCAGGTTTTGACACATTTGAGGATCTGAAGATACGAATTACAGGTGCTGTAGAAATCATTGATGTGGATGCTTTGCAGCATGCATGACAGCTTTTGAACTGTCTCCAGGATGTTTTGACGTATAACAAGCAGTGCTCATGTCAGATATTTTCAGCTAAAAGAAGAATGTTTGTTGGATTATGGTTTTACTTTTCCTCGATTGGGAAATAGATGTGTTTGTTCCATGAAGTTGTAAAGCTAAAAGATATTGACACACCATGTACAAGATTAGGATAAAAAGTTCCACCAGTACTGTACATCATAATTTTCTTCACTTGTCTCCTGAGCTGTGTTAATTTGCCAGAAAATAAAAATGTAGCTAATTTTCTGGATGAATTTTTTTCCCCAGGGTTTCCTTGTCACATTTCCTGTTGGTTAGGTTAGAAAAAAGGAAACAGTAGCTGGTGCGGTTTGATATTTAAGATCCATCAATACCTCCTCCCTGCAAGATGAACCCCAAACATGATCACAGGAAATGTTTTAAAAGTGAATTGCGATCCTCCTCTTTTCAGGATGTTCTGTCAGAACTCATTTCCTGTTAAAAAGAGAGCAGCTTAAAAATGTATTTTAAATTCAAACTTAATCGAGAATTAAAATTAGAAGAAAGCAACCAGCCATCTCCCTCTTTCATGTCAGTGCATTTTTATCCCTGAAACATTTTTTGCTAATCTTCTCATTTTCATGAAGTTTGAGATTAGACCGCGATGAAATATGAAGATACTGGGTTGAAACTGTTGCAGTCTCAAGGGAAATGGTCAAACCTGTGCTTATTATCTTCTCAGTATCTGTTTTTTTGCTTGAACACAAACATTTTCTCACTGTAGGTTGACAAACAGTAGGTTGTTATTGAGGTAAACCTGCTCATTTCTGTATAAACTTGACGCAGAGTGGATACTATGTATGTGTGTGTGTGTGTGTGTGTGTGTGTGTGTGTGTGTGTTAGATGGATTGGGATGCAAATTCAGGTCAGCTGTGTCTCCACTCTGAGCTATGGGGTTACATAATGAGGCAGTGTAGGGTGAGGTCATGTATTGTGCAGGTGTGTTTTAGGTGTGATGTTGACAGCTGATTGCAATCATTTTGAAACTATCACATCCCCTCTTTCTTTCTGTCTCAGTCTTAGTCGGGGTAATCCTAACCTTTTGGCTGTGTGTGTATGTGTATGCACACAACTATGCCACTGTAGTGCCATTAGTGCCCAGTAGGGGTAGATATGTTCGTGTGTGTGTGTGGCCTTGTCCCAGTTTCCTTCCTGTATGCTGCACGATTCTTGGGTATCAGCCAGTGCTTGGGCAGCAGTTACATAAGACCCGTTTGCTGTTTTCCCCTGGAATTCAGTCTTCCTGTGGATGTGTGACCTTCTACTGTAATTACCAATAAATGTGTGGCAGAATCTGTTTACTGAGAGACACTGCCAGCAGTGTAAACACACACACATGCGCACTCAGAATGAAGTGATGGTTTATTTTATAGCCCATTCCCTTCTCCTGTTAACCCTTCCAATTCCTGTCTGTTATACAGTCATTGCTGTTATGGTGGGATCTCTCCACCACACACACACACACACACACACACACACACACACACATTCACTGCCATTTTTACTGAAGCTTGTTAGGCATAATTTATATGTTATACAGAGACTGAACTCTTTATTATAATGCCTGATGTGATTCATTATGGTGCCGGAGTGTCTTCCTGGGAAGTAAAAATGGCACCAAGCATCATATCCCCGATATGGACTGGATTCTACCAATAGGATTCATTAATTTTAATTGATGATCAACATCAAGAAGCTGCTGTACTTTTAACTTTAGTTCCAGAAAGTAAATATAACATTATGCAACACTGAGTTCTGGTGCACTAATTCGATTGGTTAAGCAACATTCCAAGAGTGCTAGTATTTGGCAGTTACAGCACTGGGACATCTGCATCACTCCACACTTTATAATTTGATCTGATTACTATGGTAGCATTAGAGAAATGATCATGAGTATACATGGAAAATGGTTCCTTTCTGGAATGTATATGAAAAATCATTAGTTGAAAAGAAATAAGGGATTAGACTTCCACTGGAAACACCTTTAATGTGAATGTAGTATGAATCAATACACGCTAGTAAGCTAACTAGTTGACGTGCTATAAAGTGAGTGTGGCCACTTCGGGATCCATTTCCACTTACAGACCAAAAATAAACACAATATTTCTCCGTATTATGTCTGAATTCATTCATTTTCTGAAGCGCCTAATCCTAATTAGGGTCGTGAGGAGGCTGGCGCCCATCTCAGCTGACTCTGGGTGAGGGCAGAGTACACCCTGGACAGCACACCAGGCCATTGCGGGGCAGAAACACTCCCAATGGCCTACTCTTTTCTTTTACATGCCTCTCACCACAAACAGTGAGAAATATGGCTGGCTTTTGATAAGCCAGTTAGCTGCACTGGGGGTCAGCAGTGACAACTCAGTGATAGTGGGGCTTGAACCCCTGATCAGTAAGCCAGCACCGGCAACCACTGCCCCTATGTCTGAATTGTAAGTTTTATTTTCTTGTTTGTATAACAACCATATGAAATCTCACTCGAGGTCGCATGATTAGTCACAGCGCTCAGCCTTCAGCTTAGTTCCTGTGACGAATCACAGCCATGCTGATATTCCAATAGAACAGCCCTCCCGCTCATGTGATACCGTCTAAATGAATGAAGATGTAAACATCCTCTTATTACAGCTTTTTTTTTTCAGGAAAGCCTAATTATTAATATTACTGAGTCTTGTGACCTATTAAAGGTTTACCCATAGTAGAGAAGTGTGGCCTGTTTCTCTTCTGCGAAATCTGTAGACTCATTTAGGGTGACTCAAAGCAATAATGTCATAAGGTGGCAAAATTGGCAAGAAACTTGATGTCTGTCAGTGTTGTCGAAACAAAGGTTTTCATGTGATTTTGTTTTAATGGAATAAAATCACCTGTGCACTGGCCATCAAACAACCCTATATACAGTATAATATTAAAATTAAATAATTATCTAACTTCTGCTTTGAAAACCTGGTAATCATTTGTTAATCAGTTTTATTCTGTACCGTTTTAAAAATTTCCAAAATAAAAGCTTAAAGTAAAATAAACTTCCAAGTGCTACAACGAACTGCGAGTGAAGACATTTTAACATCCACAAAAAATAAAAATAACAATAAGAAAACTGGTGTGGTGTTTTTGTGTGGTATGAGTGTATTACTTAGTAAACTGTAGATTGCAGGACTCGACCAAATGTTTAAAAAGTCAAACGACGTTTACTGATGGGTCATGTGGTGCAGTGTATTTGTGGTGGATTTTTTAATATATATTTTTTTTAAACCACCACCCCTTTGACCACATACCAGTTGTTCCAAGGCAGTGCATTTTGATCTACCACCACCTGCTGCCCCCAGATCTTGATTGAGCAGCAGAGGAAATGAACAAATGTTCTTACACACTACGCATGGTTCTTCTTCTGAACTGATGCTAAGCATGATAAGCATGTTGCTGGATGCAAAGGGACATTTGTAAGTCGCACCTTGCGAACATCACAAGGTTCTTTTTAGCCGTTCATGTGAACTTGCACAAAGGGAGATTCCTGGCTGGTAGTGTTATTACTCAACTGTGTGGCGTTGTGCGTCACAGCTTATTACACCACCCCCCCACCACCCCACCCCTTTCCACTCATTGGGTTATCTGCAGTCTGCTCCTGGTATTAAGACAACCACTTTAATTTTTTTTTCTGTGTCCAAAAAAAATGTGCGGGGTCAGATGAGTTCCATAAGCAACTTACACCAGGTGTCTGTCACTCTCCTTCGAGTGGGCACCATGATCTTGGTTGTCGTTTTGTGTGTGTGTGTGTGTGTGTGAGAGAGAGAGAGAGACATTTTCAGTGTTTGCTTTCTGTCATCCATGTCTTGTGTTATCAAATGTGCTGTGTTGAAGGTTCGGACTGTGAAGCTGTAGCACTTGCTATTGCATTGCTTTTGCACTCATTGTTTATGCATACAGCTCATACATAGTATCTCTACTTAAGTACTACATATAACACACACACACACACACCTTGGAAAACACTTTCCCAATGAATTTGTGATGTGTATGTAGTGATTTTATAAACAGATTTTTACAGGCAATGATGCAGTTTAAGATTTGTTAACCTTTCATAAATGTCTTTTCTGACACAGAAGTGAGCTACGATAAGTTAGTTATTAATTAACACAATGCCCTTAACAGAGAAACTATCATCCAGTCATCTGAGAGCTAGCAGGAGTTTAAATTAGTCCAACCTCATGATTCTTTATGCACTTGATTTGCACAGATTCTGCTATTTCAGTTAAAAATACAACAATAATAACAACCAGCGGCTTGTAAGGTGAGCGTGAGTATGAACCTGTGGTGCAACTGAGATCAGAAAACACTTCATATCTTTTGTGTACAATTTTGTCTTCTTCCCTTCCTAAGTAGCAACACGGCACCTTTTTTTTTTTCCAATTATTTTGCTCAGATGCAAAGCTGTGCTGCCTGAGAGTTTAATTGCATGCTCGTTTACTGTCTGAAACAATTTAAATATTAATAATACATGTTGAAGGCTTGATATCTGAAGGTCACGGCACACAGACCAAGTACTGTTCAAACCCCAACCTTCCGATTAGTGATGCGAAAATAAACAGGTGAAGAATGTGAAAGAAAAAGGTCAGTGAAGCGTTCCTGTAAGTCGACTGTGTTTATGCACGGCCTGTTCCTCGAATCTGGTTTCCCAGATGACCTACATGATGAAGCCTCGTTATATAAGCTGTATGACGCGTCAGTTCCAAATATAGCACTTTTCAGGCCGAGAGCTCTTGTGAGTGAATGCAGTATTAATGCAGTGTGTTAATTTTGCTGCCGCGTCTTGTTTGCGCTTCCTTAAGATTCTTCTCAGATTAGTCCGTAGTGTGTGTGATATCTCTGGGCTATTCAGTTAGCTATGGCCTGACTGGGGTAATGCCTTGAAGCTCTTATGCACACACAGGAACACATGTCCATGCCAGGTTTGAGTTAGCAGCGTTCTTTGCTCTTTGTGTTAACTAACTTTTGGATTTATTATTATTTTTTTTTTGTCTCCATTAGCTGGTTCCTCCTTCTGAGCCAGAGAACCTTGCAGAGGTGTGTTCAACACCCATATTTTGGAAGGAATATGGGTTGTTGTGGATAGTTGTAGATTTGTCCTTACAGCGTGTGTCAAGATGCATTTCATTACCACTATAGCCCACACACACAAAGCCTTATCAGAGCTTTTCATGTTGACACAGGCAACTCGTACATTTAAACACACAGAGCTGTGAAGCACGAACACACAGCTCTGGTGGAGTCTCATCAACAGATTGAATACATAGACGCACATGACTGGTCTATTCCCCCCTCAGGGTGCAACTCCGTCCATGCATCCGCTCATCCTCTTGGTTTGAAAATTTTGTTCACATTTTAGCCCTTTACTTTTATTATATAGGTTAATTTGTGTTTTATGTCTGTTTGGATGTTGCTATTAACTCACAATTTATTTTATAAACTGGCTTCAGTGTTTTCCCTTCCTGTTAAATCTGCTTTCACACCTTTTCCAGTTTCTCGCCCTCACTGCTTTTGATGCTCTTATGTAATAAACACATTAATTGTGGAATGTGAACACAGTCCACCCAAAGCACTATAGATAGGACGCCATGTTCATTGTTGACTTGTATTGCCTTTTGGCTTTTTATGCAGAATTTTTTACGGTAGTGTGCATTAAATGTAAAGAGAATATAAGTTTTGTTTTTGTCTTTTTTTTCCTAATGGAATAATTATGGAGGAGTATTATAAAATAGTATAAGTATATATTTGTGTCACTTCAATCCAGGTCTTTGTCTTACACAACCAACTTTCCACAATACACACACACACACACACACACACACACAGACACATCCGGGCATCTTTCATTTCCTTCATTTAACTGCATGATGAAATCTGTCCCACTTTCCCCCCAGCATGCCATTATAAAATGACTAATGTGATAGAATTAATTGCTCCTTTCCTTTTGTTCCCCTGAATGCCCCTTCCTTTCCCTCTCGTTCATCCTCCTTCTTTCTCCTTTTGGCTTGTTGCTCACTTGCCTTGCTCTCAGGACCTTGATCCCAACCAGCCCCAGAAGCAAATGGAGGATCAAAAACGGGTAGGTAGTAGTAGCATGGCTGAAACTCAAGACAGGCCCCCCACAACAACCCCTGCTCGAGCAGCATGTCTCCATTCTCTCACACACACACACACACACAAGCTGCTACCTTTACTAACTGCCTAAAACTTCCTCAGGAGGAAACACACTTGTCTTTGCGTGCAAGTATTTTGGTGCTATTTCCACTATGGTTGCTTGTTTCAGTCACAAATTGTCAATGGAAACTGTGACTTTGTTTAATCTAATGAGGTTTTATTAGTGCTTTAATACAGGTTATGAATGGGAGATTCATGCAGGGCTGAAAAGAAGTCATGTAGTCCAGGATTAACTAGCCATGAGACTCTAAAAGAATTTTTTTTTAAAGGAAAAAACTGGATTGTCTGTACATGATTGACCTATAGTGTGAAGGGTGTGATCAGAGGAAAACCCCTGAGTGCCCCATCTCAGCACATATTCTGAACATGTTTTGAGGAAGTATAACCACTTTTGGGAAGATATTTAATTCTTTTCTATCCTTTTGTGCTACTATTGGGTAGTACTTTTTTTCACAAGCAGATAATCGCTACCAATTGATTGCACATGATGCAGATTTTGCCCAGATTCATTTGGGCTGGCTCCAGGTCCAACTGATATAGTTGATGGATGGATGGATGGATAGTGCAGATTTCCAGTGATAGCATGACGTGATGCAGATTAGAAAATTTTACCAAAATGCAGAGCCTGAGAGATATAAGATGGTATCCTGTGCCCCAGACCATTTCATAAATCAATAATATCTTCATAGATTTAAGATGTTCCTTGAGGAGTTTGCAGATCCGTGAATGTGAAGAAGACACTGGGTTTTTTAGTCGTCTTCATAATCCTCTCCCAGTCACATTATTAAGTTCAAAGGTCATAGGGACAGCATTTTCAAGATGAATAAAGTTTAGGCAGTACAAGTTTTGGCTATGTGATCAGAGTGTGATCTCTTGTACTGATGTTATTTGATTTTATTATGTTTGTTTGTTTGTCTGTTTACTTTCCCTGTTTCCCTGTTCCCTGCCCTTTCCTATTCTAGAGTCCTAAAGTGACATTTTGAGGACCACTGTTTATGTTAGTTAAACTGGACTTCTTATGTTGTCAGGGTGAAGCTTTGAGGCAAATCCTTGTAAACCGTTACTATGGCAACTTCAAGCCTGGAGGACGGAGGGACAGCCTGACCACCTTCAGCAATGGACCCATTGGCCCCGGGGCACAGACTAAAGCTCTCACAGGTCTGTTTGTAGACAGAATCCAGTGACAATGTATTAGTGTGTGCATTATAAAAAAACAGACAAAAAAAAAACAAAAACATGCAAGCAGACAAAACTAAAAGGGCCTTAATGTTTACTTTAGGTTGCTAAGATGTAGGCATAACATTAAACAGGCACAGTAATACTGCCGATAATGGAATGGCCACAAAAGGTGTGGGGGGCCATTTTTTTTGGTATTAAATGTCCCCACAAGGGTTGGAACATCTGACAGTATCTACCTTGTGGGGGCATTTGGCCAGTCCCCACATGACAAAATGTTGACTGTTTTTCCAACTGGAAGACCTTGCTTAGTATCAGTGGTATGTGTAGGTATAGCATATAATTGTGTGTGTGTTGTGTAGACAACTTGTGCACACAAATTGGGTCTGTGCATTTACATGTTAGCTTGAACCTAAATCGCTTCTTCTGTACCATGGATTTTTTCCATTTCTCTCTTATTATTCCTCCATCTCCTCTATCATCCTTGTGTTCCACTCATCCCAAGTCTATCTGCTCCTTGCGTCTTTATTTATTTTTTATTTATCTCCTTTTTCATCCCTCACTCTCTTTCTCTCTTCTCTTTTCTTCCCTGCCCTTGTCACCCTTGGTGTTCTTGTGCTGTATGTCCTACATAGTCTGAGCCCGCTCTGCTGTTGCCAGGCAACAGGAGTAGAATGCCCACGCGTCCTGTGGGAATAGCCTGCAGACGCACCTGCTACAGGAAGTGTTTGTGTATCTTTGTGGATGTGTCTGTGTTCAAGCATGTAAGCTAAACAACACAACTCATGTCAGTGTCCTAGGGTCCTGTACATTTTATTACACAGTTTTTTGCTCAGCCAAATTCCCATTATTTAACATGTTTGGATCTAACGCAGGTAGGGTGTCAGTGCTGTAGACCACATCTCTGTTCTTCTGTTGGCTGTTTCCTCTGTCCTCAGTTGGCCTTGGGTGCCTAGGTACACTATGGTCAAAAGTACACGTACACCCGACACACCATCACACACACATATATAGGCCACTAAACTACAAAGATGACACAAAGCATGACTGTGCCTTTGTGCACAAAGTGAGCTATGTTCAGACATGGTGTACCTAGGTTGGAGTGAAAGAACTCAAACCCTCGGCCCTTTAATAACGGTTATTGTAAGAGCAAAAAATAAAGAATTGGATGTTTAACAAGTATATATGGGTGTATTTCTTGTGTGTAGTCCTTTCACACCTCTTGCCGCGTTAACCTCAATCCCCTCCACACCATTCTTTTTTGTCCTTTAGCATCATCTGGATGTTCTGTGGGAACACGTGGGGAGCTAAGCCTGGCTGAGGTGCAGTGCCACCTGGACAGAGAGGGAGCATCTGACCTGGTCATTGACCTCATCATGAACGCCACCAGTGACCGCATCTTTCAGGAGAGCATCCTGTTGGCCATCGCACTGCTGGAGGGAGGAAACCCTGTCATACAGGTACTGGAATTACTCTTGCAAATTTCATAAGCAGAAAGTTTATTATTGTTATCCAGACATTCCATGGTATTTATGCATGAAGGTATGAGTACAGTGAATTGCTTGGATTTGGATGAAGTACATTAAATTTTCAAGAATTGGGAGTGATGGTGTCTTTTTTTTAAGGTTTGAGCAGGCATCTTAAAATATCTAAATATCTATGCACATTTAATATAATATAATCTTTGTCCAATGTCCATGCCCTTACCGAAGTGTCTTTTACAATATACATTATAACAGATACGCCCATTTGCAATAAATTGTCTTAGACATTAACTCTGACACACACACACACACACACACACACACACACGCACATATACACAAGTGCACACTGGCACGTTCACATTCACACGCACATGTTCGCTATGCAAATCCGACACCAGTGGTGTCTTTGCCTTGGAGGCTGAAACACTGCTATTTGATTGAGTGGAATCAGGAGACTTTTCAGCAAACACAACTCCGTTATTTTTTCTGCAACTTGTGATAGAAGACATAAAGCAGTGCTCACTAGCATCTGCATGTAAACAGTGTCTGAAAGATTTGCATCAGAATGTATTGTCTGGATTTCACAATATGATTGACTCGGTATGAACGCAGATACTTCACTACAGAAAAATCACAAACCCGAGAGGAAGAGAGATGGAGGTGCGCTCTTCCATCTCCTCGGATAATTCCAGCTACTCGCGTCAGTGCCCCTCCCTCCCCACCTCAAGTTGCCATGGCAACCTGTCAATCCGATAAGCACACGGTGAGGTTGCGCACAGGCAGATGAGGTCAGAGGGCTGAGAGACAGACTGTGGGGCAGTTTGTCACATAGTGCACTTGGTGTGTGTGTGTGTGTTTGTATGGTTATTGTGTTAATTGCATGTGTGTGTGTGTGCACCATTGCACAAACAGTTCCTGTTGCATAATGAGCTTGTTATTTGCATAGCTGTTCTACCTGATACTTCCAGTAGGCTCTCGCGCAAGCTGCACATGAGGGTCTGTTACATAAACCAGGCCTGGCAGCGCAAATACACACACACACACACACACACACGCTATGCAGTAAACACACACTTATATTGGACCACTGCTGCTAAGTGCCAGAACCAGAACAGGTCGACAGACGTACTGAGAGAAAATAATAATAGTAATAAACGTGTAGCTGTATTAACGGCTCACAGGGAAGTTCTGAGTTCCTCTATAGACATATGAGATGACAAACTGGAATAAGTATCATCCATGTGTTTGGGGGTCTCTGGCTGTCAATATTATTTTAAGAATTCATTCACATTTTAATTACGGCAATTAAAACATGTAAATAAAGCCATATATTAATAACTGGATGAATTCTTTAAAATTTTTTAATATACTTTATTATATATTTACTCACCTCATAGTGATTTTTCTCTTAAATGTGATTGTTAGATACATACATGTACAATGCTTATATGACCAGGGGTGATGTTCTCTTCATCTCATTTTTACACAGCAGCGTAATTTTAATGAAGTCCCACAAAGTGTTAGGCTGCTTTATTTACACATGCTTACTGAGGTGTTGTCGGTGTTGCACTTATTTAGTGCATTAAATTCTCAACATGAAATCCTTTTAGAAATATTTAATTGAGTTAATGCAATTGAGTAAATGTCACTTAATTAGAAGTCTGTCTCATATGAAACAACAGCAATGGTCATTTAGCAAAAAGGTTTTAGATATAATATTTTCGACACATCTTCAACATTTAACTCTTTAGCATTTGCATATGTAAATATAAAGTTGGAGTAGTATTTGAATTTGAAGGATGTACAGGTTTCTAAAAGCATTTGAAATGATACTGTTGTCAGTGTTGTGTGTGGGATTTAGAATAGATGTGTGTACCAATGCCTTTTTCTAGAGTTTGTGGGGGAAGTACAGCTCCCCCCCTCTTATCTTTCTACTGTGAAAGGTTCTCTTTCTGAATCACTCTCTCTTTTTTCCTTATCACACTCATACCCTTTGGTCCATTTCCCTTTTCCTGAAAATCACAATCACTTTATTAGTAACTAATCTATATTTTACTCTCTCTATTTTTTTTCTTTTTTTTTAATTAATGAATTTTTTTGGACCTTTCCCCAATTTTTTTCCATAATTTAGTCGTATCCATTTCCCACCCATCAAGTATTGCTTTCCCTATCACACGACCACCACCAACCAGGAAGGGATGTAAACATGCACATGCCCCTTTGTGACATGCAGTGCCTGCCACTCTCTTTTTTTAAACTACTGCTATTTTGGGGAGAGTCTAGCACACTCGGAGGGAAAGCGCTATCCACCCCCTCGTACGAATGAGCTCACACAGGGTGACAGGGAAGTGAGCATATGCCATCCCTCCCTCCCGTAAGAGCTCGGCCAATTACCTCCCATGGACTCCCGGTCACGGATGGCTGTGGCATCAATCCTGATTTGAACTTGCAATCTTCAGGTTGATAGACACGCACCTTGTCGATGCGCCACTCGGGAGCCCTATATAAGGAGTTTCTAATGGTGACCTTCATGCCTTCCAAACAAACACCTTCTACATTATGCTTAATATGACTCATGGTTGTGTCTTGGTTTCCATGGTGATGATGTGACTCAGCATCCTCATGTTTGTCTCCGACATGTGCTAATCTTTAAACCCAGTTTACATTAGGCAATCCGGTCCTGTGATGGCTCCAAAGTTTCAGGCCTGCCTAAACAGTCACCTAATTTCACTTCAGGTCCTGTAATCCAAGACAAACTCTCGTTTGTTGGCATGTGTGTGAGGAAAGGCGGCCGAGCGAATCAAAACAATGTCAGCAGACATGTCACGTTGTGTGTTCTGTAAGAGGAATCTTGCTGCCCTGCTTCTTTTACAGAGGAGCTTTTTGTTTCATGGGAGCAGAAGCAGGTCAAAAGGTCACTTCTCCTGGCTGGGTGTGTTTTTTGTTTGTTTGGTTTATTTTTGGTGTGTGTTTGTTTTTAAGGTAAGCTAGCTCAGTTGATTGGTTAAGAGACAGCTGTTGTGGACAGAGAGGAGATGGCGAAGGTGCAGAGTGATAGAGAAAAAGAAGAGAGAGAGAGAGGGAGGAGGACAGAAGAAGTGAGCTAGACAACACAAAGAGAAGTGGGACAGGCCACAAACCCGTGCTGGCAGCACCAAAACCTCCGTTTTCATGTTTGTCATTCTGAAGTAGACAAACAGTCTTAAGATGTCTGTGTCTGAGCTGGATATTTTAATCTTTATCAAATTTGGGACTTTCCCCAGTGCAGGAGGTTGATGCAAGCTCAAGACATACCGATAGAAGGAAAAAGAGAGTCTTGTGTGCTTTCTTTACCTGCTCCTTCTCCTGACATTACCCTGACCTTTCAGTGTCTGTTCGGTGCTTATACTGAAGTCTTCTCACCAGACATCGTACATGTATTCCTAGTTTTTTTTTTTAATAATTCAGCAAGAACATTGACCTTGTCTCTCTGTGATTCGGATGGAGGTTCACACCTGACTTCTAACAGAGGGAGGATTCTGAAACTCTTTTTTTTTTTTTTTTTTTTTTTTTTTTTTTTTTTTTGAAAGAAGGATATATATTTGCTTAATGGTTTGCCTGAAACATCTGTAACACTGCAGGTGTTGGGGTAGGGAAAGTATGATGATTCACAGCTGTAGGTCACCCAGGTTTAGTAAAGAAACTCTGGAGAGGTAAATACACCCAAATTTTCTATTGCATGTGCTCGTCTTAGTAATAGAGAACTGTTACAGCTGTTTAAAAGAGTCACATAATTTTGATAGAGGAACCAACAAAATTCAAGCAAAGGACAACTAGAAATGAAAATCAGATTTAAATCAATACTAATTTTCATACACACACACCCATCATCAAGTCATTCTGATTAACTTGAAATAAAGATCAGCTATTTCTTGACATCGACTTGGTTTCATCTGACAGTGGAAGCCATTGTTTTTTCAATGATCTTATAAAGCATGGAGGGTACAAAAATATTTCCAAAACATTAGATGTACCATGAAATACTGTGGAATCCAATAATCCACAGGTGGAGAAAATGGTGTTACCAAGACCTGGACATCCCTCCACCATTGATGGAAGGACAAGCTTATCAGGGAGGCTGCCAGAGAACATACAGCAATATTAAGGAGCTGCAGGCAACCAGCGGACACTTCCTGCGGCATATGACAACAATCTCTTATGTTCTTCACACGTCTGCTCGGTGGGTTAGGGTAGTTAGATGGAAGCTCTTTCTCACAAAGAAAAAATTGTGACCCACATGGTGTGGCAAATTGTCTTATGGTCTGATGAGAACAAGACAAAACTCTAAAAATTCTAACTAATATATTTAGAGCAAAGAGTAGACATCTTATACCCACGGTGAATTATGGTGGTGGCAGTCTCATGCAGTAGATCTGACTGTCTACACTTGGGACTGGATAGAGGTGGTCAAGATAGAGGGAATCATGGAAAGCTCCAAAACAAAATCAGTTTTAAGACAAAACCTGCAGGTCTCTGTTAGACAGCTGAAGATGTAGCAACTTTCACTTTCCCGCAGGAAGACAACCCAAAGCACAAATCCATGTTAACAAAAGAACAGCTTCAAAATAATTGATTTATCAGTGTTTGCAATGGCTCTGTTTTAAACCAGATCTGAATCCTATCTCAGTCAACCTGTTGAATGACTTTATAAGCTTAAGATCAAGGCAGATCTGGAGCATTTTTGTAAAGATGAGGGGAATAAAAGTGCCTCATCAAGATATTCTTTGTTGGTAGACTCATGGCTGGAAATGATCTAAACTTTATTTAAAATAAACTTCGACACTGTCCAGTCTCAGAGGTAAAATACACTGGTAAATAATGTTGAGGTTTATAGGTTTATTGCTGCACTATACAGAGTTGTGCTTTTACTGATTCTGATTTATTATAGACTGTACGTTGTATAGTGTTGAATATTATCAGTACTGCTAGTTACAAACCCAGAACTAATTCTTTTCAGATACAAAACATGCTTTAAACAATTGTTAAATTAATTTAGTTTTCAGTTCTAGCTCATTTTCATTTAACTTGAGAAATCTTGTAGCTCAGAAATATCCAATGTTAGCTAAGTCAACCATGTATTTACTGTACTGGTTTTTAAAACATTGTTTATGGTGGCACAGAGGTGCAGTGATGAGAACTGTTGCCTCACAGCAAAAGGGTACTGGGTTTGATCTTCATGACTGACGAGTCTCTGTGGAGTTTACATATTCCCCCTGTTCTTGCTTGGGTTTCATCAGGGTGATCCAGTTTTCCCCCACAGTCCAAAAACCTTTGCCTGTGAGTATGAATAGTTATGTGTTAGAATTTTTCCGACAGTAGGCTGGTGACCTCTTTGGGGTGTAACCCTGCCTCTCTTCCCAAGTCAGCTGGGATTGGCTTTGCCGAGACACTGACAGATAAGCGGAATGGACAGTGGGTAGAGGAAAAAAATTCTTCATTTACCATCACATGAAACATTATATTGGCTGACTCATCTCTTACCACGCTAGGAAGAAAATACTGCTCTTTTGGCATGTATCTGAGTAATAACCTGTAAGAGTATATTCCAATGTCAAATTAAGGGGATCCTGAAGTTAGCAGATTTGGTAATATAATACAATTTAAATAAGCCATGAAAAAAAATGCTGTGTTTATACCCCGCAAAAATCATGCCGACCCAAAAGTTTTTTGGCAAGTGATAAAAAACGTTTACTAAAACGCCCGACCTCTCAGTTTTGTGATCGTTTTCTCGTTTATCATTTTTTTGTGTGTCAAGGCACCTGCCAGCTGGTTATTTTGTTTACGCAACATTAACCTACAGAGTCAGCCGCGGGTGCGTTGTATTTATTAGTGACTTGCAGAATCAGCCAATGAGAATGTGTCGTAAAGAATGCGGCCAGTTGCAACACTATATTTTATTGGCTAACTTTGATTGGACAAATGACGTGAAGAATAATCTAGACTATGTACCGCCCCTCTCTCGTGAGTAACTGGCTTCAACTTCTGGCAGGGCAAAAAACTTCAGAGGTGCTTGGTGTGTGTGTGTGCATTTGTTATTTCTGTATTAAAATGGTTCATCCTTGTTGAGTTGTTGGCTGTGAAAACAGTGCAGATGGACACAAAGAAATCTCTCTCTCTCTCTTTTTTTTTTTTTTTTTTTTTTTTTTACCGGTAAGTGCTTTTTAATTCATTGTAGAACCATAGTCATTCTGATCTTTATGGATAATTGCATAGGGTTCCAGACCCAGGCGCTTAATACTACAGACTACAGCTGGCTATAAGAAGTACAGACTGATCTGCACAACACATAGTGTAGGGAGGAGTGAGCCAAGGTCTGCACTGACAGGATTCTTCAAGAGCCAGCTGAGCAGAAGAAGCTGTCTGAAGATTTGGGTAATTTTAAAAGATACTACCACGATTATGTAGTGGCATGCAGTGCTTATTTTAGAGTGTTAAAGTTGAATGATGTTTCCTTGTATATAAATCTTTACTCAAGAATTTGACTAAAAGCAGCTAAAAATACAGAATAATCATGTTGAGTTCTGACATAAATTCATTCATTGTATTTGTATAACATATACTCGTGAGAAAACAAACAAACTAACAAAAAAAAAAAAAAACCCTACCTACCGACCCTATTTTTTCTGAGACAATTAGGGGAAACACAGCATTTCTCCCCTTTTTTTTAGGCCTAATGTAAATATAAAGGTTCACAGGTTATCATGGTAGTGTTATATCGTTTAGTTCTAAGGGCAGCCAGGTGATTAAAAAACAGTGCAGTAAGGATATTTAATTTCTGTCAGTGCCAATCTTAAGCAGATACCTGACACCTGTATAACTGAATCTTTTGGTTCTGTACATGTGATACTTGATTTAGGGTGAAAAGTCCTAGTCCAGATTACAAAGTACCCAATTTACACAATAAACTCTGAAAACTACAGCCAGCACACAAATGTCTTTAAACTCAGTGGCTCAGTGTCTTTCGGTCAAGGCTAAGCTTTAGGCCTTGCTAGCAGTTCGTGGTTAGTGTTTTTACTGCTGTAACACTCCTGATTTGAATGTCACAAGCACCAAACTGAAGAGGGTGATGTAGCATGTATAGTAGATTATTTAAAGTGTAAGTCTGAGGGAGTTTTTCCTTGCCACTGTCACCACAGGCTTTCTCGTTGAGGATGTCTAGGGTTTATAGAGAAATGTTTCAATTATTTATCAAATTTGTTTTTACTATGTAAAGCTGCTTTGCGACAGTGTCAGTTGTAAAAAAGTGCTATAAAAGAAAACTGATTTGAATTAAAAGGTGGTGCTGAATTTGTACTCCACACAGAGTGCACTCAGATGTTTTCAGTTTTGAAGCTTTTTGAAGAATAATCAAGAAGAATAAAAGCGGGGGAAGCTGTGTTTCACACTGTGAAATATGATGCAGGTTTTTCTGCAAATCTGACGGGATATGGTCAGTGATGACTAAAATTAGCAAGACTGAAAAGGAAAAAATGAAAGCATTTGGGGGGGGGGGGGGTGGATGAGGAGTATTGGAGAAGTTGTGAGAAAGCTGGTTTTTGGATGACCCATGACGGAAGCATTCGCCTACTCTGTCCTGGCAGCTACTGAGAGTGGGCTGCAAAACCACAGGCATCTCATCTGACACACACACACACACACACACACATTCACATTTTTACGCTCTGCCACAGTTGTTTTCCCCCTCTGAACACAGCCTCTATACATGTCATCTGCTATATTGTACATTACGAAATGATGTTCCCATCCTCACAGAGAAAAGGGCACATGGCTATAGTTATGCAGTCGAAATACAAAAAGTCTGGACACACGTTGAACATTCATAGCCAAATAACCTAAAAAGGAAGTGTTATCTTCCCGTTAGATGTCACTTCATTTGCTGCTGTCCCTCCCCAGGGCTATGAAAAGCCAGATTTAGTCACTGTCTGCAATTTGTCTAAAGGTCAAAAGCCGAACTCGTACTGGCTTGTGAAGGGAGATCATTGTGGATAGTGTTGGGCAGACGTCCAGATCGAGGATCATTTTACTATAACTTAGAACAGGGTTTGTTTTTAAAAACTATTTACATGCGCCCCATTATGAACACAGTATCCAACAGAGAGGTGTATACCTTTTTATTTGATAGATTTGTTACAAAAATTTTCTCCACCTACAAAACCTCAATCTCTTTGCTTGTAGCACGTAGACACAGACCGGGAGGTTCCTAAGAAAAGTATAAATAGGACAGAATTCTATTACAGGGCAGCTGGGAAGTCTCGTGTGTGTGTGTGTGTGTGTGTGTGTGTTTGTGTGTTTGTGTATGTTTGTGTAGCCAAGAGTCTTCTATTCATGATTGTGGTAAGGGTCTCAGTGTATATCTCTGTGTTGACTTGATTCTTGGGTTCTTTTGAGATTCTCGTTTGTGGTTTTGCGTTCTTTGAGTCCGTTAAAACAGGCTGTATTTAGAACAAACATGGCCGCAATGTAGAAAGGAAAAACATCAATGAAGTTTAGCTGAAGTAGTTAAAAACAACCTAAAATGTGAACACCTTCCTATCAAGCACACAGTGCGCAGTGTGCGAGCGTGTGTTTGTTATGTAATTTTGAGCTTTATGTCACCTGGGTCAAAGACTCCTCCTTTCCTCGTCAGCAACAGAGATGTGTTTCACAGAGGTTTCAGGTCACTGGCCGCACCTGTTCCTGCCATCCCCACGCACGCACACACATTCCATTAAACATTAGCTCCTGACCTACATAACTTCTCCAGAAACAGACATCAGACAACAGGCATCAGCTTGCATGCACGTGTGTCTAATGGTCTGGTACGAGCCAGTGCACATGCATACACACGTACACACATAGCGCTCATCTGAATTGTCCTGGAAGACATATTCAGAAGTGTGTGTGGCTTTTTTTCCTTCGTTCTTATACTTCTTAATAAAAGAGAGCAGGTGTGAGGGCTGAGATGCAATTGCTAAGTGATAGGTGTGGGGTTGGGGGAAGTTAATAATGGAGAGAAAGGCTTCTATCCTCCTGCAGCCTATTTACTCCCATAATATGGAGTTGTGGGTTTTACTGGTCGAAATTTCACTCTTCAGTTGCCAGTGCGCATAAAGCACGGAGCAGCCTCTCTCTCTGAATTACTACATGATAATCCTGTGTAGCTCCTCAGCTATCAACACTGTCTCCAGTGCACACTGTGTACACAGTTATACTAGAGATGGGAATGCATTATCTGGATCACGCGGATAATGTATTTTAAACAGATACAAATACATCAGGTGTGCATTCCTGGAAGAGTAGAAATTGTTATAATAGCAGTGAATGGGAATTAAATCTGAAAATTTCAGCAAATACATGGGTCAAACACTACTGTCATACTGCTTTAGTGTATCTCAGGCAGATGGTATTAAAGTGTAATGTACAGTAAGCCAGTCATTACTGCAAAATTCTAACACAGCTGCTTACAAAATATTGAGTTAAAAATTATTTTATTTATTACCCCACCACAAAACTTAGTTTTGGTGGAGGTATTGTAATCACCAGTGTTTGGTTGTATGTCCATCTGTTTGGCTGTGAATAAAATGCCCGTACTAATCATACCCGTGCATGGAGTTTTACCAAATTTGGTGGAGACACTACTCTACCTGAGACTCAGAGATGATTTGATTTTGGAATGTGTAGGTCAAAGACGAAGGTCAATGCAAGGTCAAAATTTTGTACTTATAGCTTGAAAACTAGTGCCGATAGACATGCCCTTACATTGAAACACTAACAGAAAATCATATATGGAGTTACAAATCAGACTGTTACCTTTGACTTTGAAAGGTCAAATCCCAGCCATATTATAAAGCCTTCAAACCAGATAATTTTTTTGCTAATTTGAACACGGCCGTGTACTATAAAACATATCTTAAGATAAGCCTTCAGGGGGTATATGGTGACTGAATACCATAAATGACTAATCAGAATTGAGTATTTAAACGAGTCATGTAATAAATACATAATAACTGTGCATACACCGCACAAGGACGGCATGGCATGGTGGCGTAGTAGTTAGCATGCCTGCCTCAAAGCAAGAAAGTCCTATGAATGAGTCCTGGGCTCTTTCTTTGTGTAGTTAGTATGAATTCACACACCCTACTGATATTTCAACATTACTTTTGGTTACTTTTTCCAATGTTTTTGGTGCTTTATTGATCTTAGATATAAGGAACATATTTAAATGAGAAGGGAAAAAGCATTGGAGCATTAAATTAATATCAATACATGTAGTGACATTGAGTTATGCCCCTAATATTTTTCAACAGGGAACAATATGATATGATCAGTAGGATATTTAAGAATCAAACAAGTATTGATCATGGTGCAGAGACAAACATTTTTCTCCAAACACCTGTTCTGTGACTAACATGTCCAAACACCCATGTAGGTCAGAGTCCATTGGGTAGAGCCAGCCTCCATAATGTATTTATTTATTTTTTAGGATTAAACCAGGAGAAAAGGGAAATAAGTAGTGTGTTGAGAGCAAATAAAGCACAGGACCTGAGGTTATTAATAGTAGCTTCTGCTTTTAAGGGTGTGATTATATATTTTGTTGTTTTGTTCTTTGTGTGTATATAAAAGTATGAGTGACCCTGAGCTGGTTTTTGAAGAGTGAGAGAGAACACAACTTATTTTTCTAGATTCTAAACAGCGTGTAACTGCAACATCCTAATCTAAGCAAACGTTCCCAACCTGAACATTAGCCAATCTCATTTGTATGTAGATCTTACAATGCTGATAAACACAGAGCCCCATACAGCTGTGTGCTTCTGGCTGTTAAAATTATCCCCAAAAGCATAGTTTCGAATATTCGAGATCCTCTTGAAAGTCGCATTGCAGTTGATTGGAAACATCAGAAGACATAGTGTGTGTGTGTGTGTGTGTGTGTGTGTGTGTGTGTGTGTGTGTGTGTGTGTCAGATTGATGAAGTGTGAGATTGTTTGTGTTTGCTGCATGAGGGGGTGTTTGTCTGTCTTCACTCAAATTTGAATATCGGTGTGCTGCATTGAGGTGACAGTTTTATTATTCAAACTGCAGTTACAGTGCGAAGGATCCACCGTATACCAACCCACTCTCACAGCTTCCCTTGCAACGGCTCGTTTCCGTGGTTACAGGCCTGATGGAGTGACGGCCGTGAGCTCAGAGCCAGCAGGATCGAGGCTGGCGAGCCAAGTACCTATAAGTGGGTCTTATGCAACATCCCCTTGTTGATGATGTGTGTGAGAGAAAATGTGTGCTGGGAGTGGGCTGAAAGCGGAAGCCTGACCTGCTTCTCTGCTTATGTAGGCAGTTGTTTAATGACGCCACCCACACACAGCTCCTCATGCTGGTCCACTTCCTGTGGTGTCCGTCTGCCCTGCACCTGGAACACTTCACGAAAATCAGCAAAGAGTGAATGAGCACTCGCTGGAATTCATTGATTTATTCATTCCTTATCAGTAGCACTCACATGGCATGATGTTCTGACTCTGTAATTAGATGCTCGTACAGAGAGTGGACATGGACATCATGTCAGACAGGTGGTGATTGAATCCAGCAGATTCCGAGAATCATTGTATAATCCTCTTTCAGAGGATGTATGTAGTTGTTTCCTTGAACTTTGAATGAGCATGAATTTCCAAACCCAGAACTCCTTTTCCTTGAGGAGAATGTGTAGGTGTGTATGGATGACCACAGTGATGGGTCATCTATGTAAAGACTTGTTTTCATAAAAATGAACTCCTACCACACTATGTCTAAGCCTTATGGCATGCTGGCCATCATCTGAGTTTTGTTCTTAAGTGTTGACATGCTGATTGCACATAAACAAACACACACCCTTTTTATGAATTTTTGAGAATGTGTGATTACTGCAGCTCTGTGTGTGTTTGTGAGATGCTCAGGAGGTGGTGATAATCCCCTTAGTTAGAAAGCTCTGTAGTGGATGTTTGGGGGTTGAGGGTAAGTGGGTGGAGCTGGTTATTCTCCACATGTATGTGGGTTGTTCCAGGGCCTTTAGGAAGATGGAATTGATTGTGGATTGTAATATGCTAAATATTGCTAAAAGCACAGAGGTGGAGCTTGTAATAATACCAAAACCTCGTAAAATGACATCAGGTGTATATATGAGTGATGCTAAGTCTATACTTGGGTGTGTTCCAGTATCAGCTTTCACTTTACTTCAGCGTTAATTCTTTGGTGTCTGCTACTGAGTGCATCATTTGTATGTGTGTATGTGTGTGTGTAGGAATGCAACATTCCAGTTTGTCTAGTTGTAACTCGTGTTTATCCAGTTACAGTACTGAAAAAATGCTTTTTAAAAGGCTTCTTCCTTTAAAGGTAAAAGTTTATTCCAGTTTTGGTTTAATACCCTGTCATCCCTCAGTACTGACTCAAGTAACTTGAATTCACCTGTTGTGTTGCAATAAATCAGTATTTCATGGTGGAGGAAAAATGACCAACAATGTTTATTGGTAAAAGAATTCACTACTGAGGTGAATTTTGTCTGTGCCACCTTAAACTACAGTGACTCAACCTGATACATGTTGACAATCACACAGCATGTCAGCCACATGAGAAAGGTCACGTATGTCTCTGCAGACCCTACACAGTTACACCCAGCTCCCATCAGCAATTCTTACATCAGCTGCTGCATAATGGCACTAGGATTTTTATTCTGATCAGGAACTGCTGCTTATCGAGAATTTTTTTTTGTTTGTTTGTTTTTCTTCCTTTTTACTTTCCCCTTGTGTAGTGTGCTGTTTTTCTGAGTTGTTGTCATGTGCTGGTCAGGTGCTACAACAGTGTCAACAACATCGGCTGATTCTTGAGGCTTGTTTACACATGCAGTCATGAGTCCTCCGCATTCACGCTCTGTAATGTTATAAACTGGTCATGTTTTACACAACTTGTGTTGATCCTAATCTGATTGAGCGGTCTTTGAATTCACGCCCTAACATCATTTCTTTTCAAAGGGCTTCTTGTATCTGTATAAAACTGAAGAACTGCTCATTCAGTGGTAGTTTACTGGGTGTGTGGAATGAAATTTACAAACTGTTTCAAAGTAGTATATGTCTTGGACTCTTTAAGTCTGTGTGTGTGTGTGCTTTATTCCCTTGAGCGTGAGTGAGATTAACCTGGATTGAAGGCCACTTATGTAACAAGCTTTCAAAACTGGCCTGGAAGTCGGCTGATACCACCCCTCCCTCCCCCCTTCTCTCCCTCCCTTGCTCCGACACGCCACACACTCATTTCGTGCCTGTTTGGCTCATGAAAGTAGGGCAGGATTTTCCTAAGCTCCTTTTTTCCCTCCTCTTTTTTCCTGGCCCAGAGCACAAGCTCTCTCTCTCTCTCTCTCTCTCTCTCTCTCTCTCTCTCTCTCTCTCT
>JAQMYF010000023.1:15398617-15426395 GCA_030014195.1 Neosilurus mollespiculum | reverse complement strand
GCTCGGCAAATGTGAGTGAGTTATTTTGATGTGGCAGAAAACTAAGAACAAAGTGGACAGATTGTTTGGGGGGGGGGAGCAAAAATTAAAAAAATATTATGGAAAGTAGGACAGGATATACCAGAGAAGGAAAAACACTGCATAATCCTCCAACCTGAGCTGCAGCGCCCCCTTTACTAAATTCTACACCTTCAGTTTGGTTATCACTAAGAGGAAGCACGTAATTTTTTTAATTGGTATTTTTTTTCAGATGCATTACTCCGTTTAACTGGAACCAGTATTTTATTGCTGAGAGGGAAAAATATTTTCATCCTGTCTATTACAGTGCGTGTGTATGTGTGTGAGAGAGAGAGACGGAGAGAGAGTGCGTGCACAAACTGCCAAAAGGCAGATGGCGGTAAATCAGGTGAGCTGAGGGAGGCACTCCAGGTTATTTCCGTGTGTGTGTGTGTGTGTGTGTGTGTGTGTTATGTAACTCCAGTGGTGTGAGTTAGGCAGGCAGTAAACAGGGCTGAGGGAGGGACGTGAGAACGGAACCCAGGAGCATGGCTGCACTGTGCCACGCTTCATGACATCTTTAAAGGGATAGGACTTTATTTCCAAATGAAACACACTCATTGTCCAAACCCCATTGTAGTTTTTTCTGAGTCCTAGTGAAACCTGGGGAACTAAAGCATTCTAGGGAATTCTGCTGTTGGAGAGGCACTGCCATACCTTGTTTGCTGTTTTTCCAGATTCAGCTGATGGAAAAACTCAGTCAGCCATGTCTCTCCAACACTAGCGTTGACCTAGTACTGAAGAAAACGTGCTCTAAATGTTCTCAAAATGTAAAAAAATAAGAACCAACTTGGTCAGTTAAAAGCATCTTAAAGGAGTAAGAGAATGTTTTCGCCAGAAATAACTAACCCGCACACCTGAATTATCCAGAAATGTGAATTTTCCCCTGTAATGCACCTCTTTCACATCTCTACTTCTAATGTTCGTTCTTTCTGCTCCCTTACCCCCAGAGATCATTCTTTATCAGGCTGACGAGGGACAATAAGTCAGAGAAGTTCTTCAAGGTGTTTTATGAGAGGATGAAGCTGGCCCAGCAGGAGATCAAAGCCACTGTGACAGTCAACACCAGCGACTTGGGCAGCAAACGAAAAGACGAGGATACAAATGACAAGGAAGCACCTGCCAAAAAGAAAGGTCAGGACCTACACACAGCACAGAGCATTACGTCCTTTAAAAAATTAATCAGCTGGAGATGAAAGGCGAGAGTGGAAATATCCTGGAGTATAAGTAACTCAAAGGTTGGTAGCATTGTGTAAAGTGTTTTTAAATGTAAGGACTTCATAAAGAAAATCTAAGAGATTTGAAATTAGCGTTCTTCGATGCTAAATTAATAACCGCTATATAATAGTAATGTTAAAGTATATCAAAGCAGGTTATTCTACATAACATTGCTCCCGTCTTCTCCTTCAGTGAAGGATGTCACTGTGGTCACAGAAGAGGTGCGTGAGCAGCTTCTGGAAGCTTCCACGGCCACAAAGAAGGCTTTCACTGCATACCGAAGGGAAGTGGACTCAGATGAGCATCTGGGCGGGGGAGAAGTACCGACTAGCTCTGGGGAGAAGAACCAGGATGAGAATGAGATGAGTGTCACCATCACCATCATGCAACCCATCCTGCGCCTCATGCAGCTGCTCTGTGAAAACCACAACCGTGAGCTGCAGGTCAGACAGGCCTGATCTCTGTACTGCCCCAAACATACACAAAACATGGCGTCAGGCAGAAGCAGCTAGTGCCAAAGATACATTTGGTTGTTTTATAGTCTGTGAGGGTTATGTTTTGAAGATTAATTAATCATTCAGAAGATAAACCCAAATATGGATAATTGCGCATGTTCTAATTACACACACACACACACACACACACACACACACACACACTCGTCTCTGTGGGAGTTCTTCCTCAATCCCATTTCTTCTCAAGTACCAGTACCATCGCATATCCTGTTGACACAATTTCCACCTCTCTCTTTCTCTCACTCTCTCTCTCTTCACCTCTCCAGAACTTCCTGCGCTGTCAGAACAACAAGAACAATTACAACCTGGTGTGTGAGACGCTGCAGTTCCTTGACTGCATCTGTGGCAGCACCACAGGGGGCCTGGGTTTGCTGGGGCTCTACATCAACGAGAAGAATGTGGCTCTCATCAACCAAACCGTGGAGAGTCTCACTGAGTACTGTCAGGGACCCTGCCACGAGAACCAGGTTGACATCCAATCGAGCATCCATGCATGGTTTAACTTGTATTAAATGCACATGCACATATACGACCCACAAGCAACATCTTGTATACACATGTAAATGTCTGCTGTGTACATGGATATGAAAATGCACATGAGCAGCAAATGCATTCCGAAATCAAGTTTACTGCATGAAGACTTTCGTTTAGGCTCCACTACTGGGTTACTAGTCCATAACTGGGGCTTTTTGATGATGTCATTACCATTTTCCTCATAACAGTGTAATCACCTGATAGATCAAGCTATTCAGATTGCACTCTCTTTAAAGGAGCACTGTGACTGTGTAACTAAACACTGATTTGTACACGAGTGTTCAAGCATACGGTGGCATTTCTGTATGTTTTTGTGACTATTCATGCATTCATTTATTTCCAGACTTATTTTGTGGCTGTTAGATTTGTGCTATTAGATTAGATATAATCTTTATGTTTTGTGCATTAATCAGTAACAAATGACCTACGCAAACCTTCTATGTCTTTCAGAACTGCATCGCCACCCATGAGTGCAATGGCATTGACATCATCATTGCACTTATTTTAAATGACATCAACCCTCTTGGCAAGAAGAGGATGGACCTTGTTCTCGAGCTGAAGGTGTGAATACCCTTACCCCTACTTCCTGCTACTCAGTAGATGTAGTAGGCTTACACTTTGATTTGTCTTTGGAACATAGCCATAGTAGATATTTGCTATAATTGTTGCATGGATCCTGTTGTCTCTGCCTGATCTGAATCTCAGATGTAGTTTGTATTATGTACAGTCTTAATGTAATGGAAAAAGGCTTTTCCATGATGTGTAGAAAATCATGAGATTTGATCTGTATTGAGCAGAATAACGCATCCAAGCTGCTTCTGGCTATAATGGAGAGCCGTCACGACAGTGAGAATGCGGAGAGGATCTTGTACAATATGAGGCCTAAAGAGCTGGTGAGTGATGGTGGTTATACACCTAAAAGTACTGCAAACAATTTATAACAGATGTAGAGTTACACTGTGCCTCATTCAACGTTCCTTGATTCAAGCTGTGTATATGTTTTATAATGTTTATGTATAAGGCAGTTTAGAGTAGCCAGTTGATCTAATGTACATGTCTTTGTACTTTGGTAGAAAACTGGAGTATCCCACGCACACACAGAGAGAACATGCAAACTCCATGCAGAGAGGCCCCTGGCTGAGATTCGAACCCGGGGAGCCCCTTATCCTACCAACAAAAACCATAAAAGGCCATTCTTTTTTTACTCCTTGTTTCACGAATGTGTCCCGGATGATAATATTCACGGAAGAAAAAAAAAAAAAAGTAAAATTGGAAAAGACGTCTTTTTTTATTCCCGCCAAGTAAACTTGCCGAGTGCGCAATTTATTTTAAAATCGGAACATTTCTTGTGCTCCTTTTGTCGCACTTTCATGACGGCTACTGTAACTGCATCATGTACATCTGTGCATGCGTTCTTGCCTGTCTGAAGTGTTTCGTATCTAGTGTGTGCACAGTGCCTGCTTGTACAAACGTCTGCTGTGTGAGACTATTGGAAGTGATACTATCGACATGTAGTGTACTCTCATGGCTTTTCGTGCTTTGCACATTTGTATTTGTTTATTGGATTTACAGTGTTTCTTGTGCCTCTTGTTTGTAGGCGATTTTTAAATTTTTTTTAATTTAATTAAATTTTTGGGCTATTTGCCGTCCACGGAAGACCCCAGCTCAGCAGGCCTAATCTGTGAATGGACCAATGGCACTTTCAAACCTCAAAATAACATAAAATTTTACATTTTTACCAGCATGTTGTTGGGACACATGATAGTAGCTATGGTAGAACTGGTCAATGCATGCATTTGTTTTCATTTTTGAAAGTAGAGACTTTAGATTTTCTTCTGCGTGCAGACATTCTTCATCTTGGGGGTCCAGTCACTTTTAGTCCCACCCTCAGAGGTGAGGTGAAAGGTGAGGTGAATGAAAGTATTTTTAGGGCAGCCTCCTTTTTGAATGGATGGAAAACATTGTGACAGGATGTATCACTGGTCTGTTTAAAGCAGTCATTTCAACAGAATATACATAGTATTAAAAGTACTACATGTACACATTCAGCTCAGGACAGACTACTGTCATCAAAGCACTTGTTCAGGCTTCTTTAAGAATACAAGAAAGTGCAAAATTATTTTTCATTTAATAATTTGTTTATTTATTTATCCTTTCTTGTATTCTTGCTCTGTTGTGTTATTAAAGGAAATAATAAAATACCTGTTCTTAAAATTAAATAATTTTTTTTTCCCCTGTCTTGGGTTTACATAATATAAATCTGCCAAAAAAGGAATAAAAAAAAATGGCCTAAGTAATTTGAATTTGACGCATTATTCCGGGCATAGTATATGCAGAAACTAATTACAATTTATAAGGTTTGGAGCTAATTAGCTGAGGTTTACATCAGGTACTCTGCTTTTGTGTAAATTTGCACACACCAAGGAGCAGAAGCAGGATATGAAAGTGTCTACAAATTCACAGAAGTTTCATTAAAGCTAATTTCTTTTTTGATGTAGACACTCATTGTGCCTCTTTACAATGAATCAATTTATATCCAAATTGCTAAGTTTAATATTTAAAATAATTAAATACATTTATAAATAGATATACATTTCAGACCCAGTATATAAAGCATGATGTGTCTTGCATAATTCACCCATTTTAAACTTTTCTCTATTTTATTACATCCCGAAACCGAAATGGATTTAATTGTCATGAATTTACAAAAAAAAAAAAAACCCATAATATTATAGCAATGCCTCTCTGGCTCTGTTCCTGGTTACTGGGTTCTGTTGAGTGGCCTCTTCTAAACAGAATGACTGTTGTGTTTCATTCATTCAACATTTGATAATAAATAATGGATAACTGCTGAAGTGGGATTTGCTCCTTGATAATCAAGATGCTGTTTGTTTAGGTATATTTTCTTCCAGGAACAAGTCATGTGACACTTTAATTACACACAGGTCAACTCCATTTCATGTGACTTATGCTATCACCAGGACGATTGTAATGCTTTTATAAGATTCAGTACTTTATGTGGCATTTGTAAATGATTTTGTACATTTGATACCTTTTTAAAGTATTTTCTCCCCCCACATGCCGTTATATTGTGTAGATTCATGACATATGATAGAGTATGTATTATAGTTTCAGATTTTAATGCTAAAACTGTTAAAAAGGTCAAGGGACAAATACTTGTACAAGCCATGTGCATACTTATGTACCAGGCACTTAATGGGAATTTTTCAAACTAGTCTCTGTCCACACTACTGGATCTACACTGGGTAGTTTGGCATAACCACAGATTCTTTCCTGAAATGACGGATTATACAGTCGTATAGCTTTATTTACTGATGCCTTCAACTGAAGAATTCATGAAAATGCTCTAAAAATACCTCCTTTTTGGAGATGTTTAAAGACTGCCATTAGACTTGTATTACATTTGGAATTATATATATATATATATATATATATAATTTTTTTTCCCTCAAAAACACTGAAATGCTGTAATTTCCTGTCTGGGTTAATCGTGCGTACACACTGCCAATGTGAAGTGTGACTGTAACCGGGTTGGGGAATGCTGCATCCTCTACTGTGTCTAATTTTCAGAAAGTCTTGTTGCTGCACATGTGCCTCTTGTTGCACTGTAGTGAAAAGCACACAAGCCATTAACACATCAATGTGCACATCTAAACAAAGCACATGCACACACGTACTCAGTTTCTTACACACATGCACACACGTACTCAGTTTTTTACGCACACACATGCACACACGTGCACAGTTTCTTACACACACGTGCATGGTGTATGTGGTTAATGCATGCAGGTGGAGGTGATCAAGAAGGCGTACATGCAAGGAGAGGTGGAAGTGGAGCACTCTGAGGAGGAAGGGGAGGGTGAAGAAGAGCACGCTGCCTCCCCACGCAACGTCGGCCACAACATTTACATCCTGGCCCATCAGGTACATCTTGACACAATTTCAGTGTCATAGAAATACAGGAATTAAAGCACTTAGATCTCACACTGGGAAAAGAGAACATTGTAAAAAAAAAAAAAAAAATCATATTAATTCTTAAAAGTTTTTGCATATCAGCTTTACATCTTCTGCTTGTTAGTATTTTTTTTTATTATTGAGTGCATTTAAATATAAACAAAAAGAATCTTTGTTTTTTTTTTTTAGCCTCTTTGATTTCTCACAGGCTGATCTGTGTTTTCCATGTATTTTATTACCTAATCTCTGTTATGCAATTGGGACAAACAGACACCTCTGATGACTCACTCTGGCCCTGTGTACAAAAATATGGAGGAACACCCCTCCCAGTAGCTGGGTGTTATGAGTTCTATAGCTAAACAATATTATAACTGTCTAAAAATTTCTCAACAAGGTTAAATCTGCTGCGATCATCATCATTCTACACAACACCACCAAACAGACAGAGAACAGATGAAATAAGAAATAAAAGCATAAGATCAATTTTCAGTCACTCCTTAATAAACTAAATCTCAATCCAACTTGAACATATTTTCCTCTTATATTGTAGTATCTCATTTCTCTCCTCTGATTGGCTGCTGGCTCTTGCCTGTCACTGTGTAGTTAGACTTCTCTCATGCCTGTAGTTAGAGCGTGTAGAACGTTAGAGAGTTGTTTGAGTACGGTAGAGGGTTGTATGGTACATGTACACATTTTCCAGCTAATTTAGATGTGACTTTCTTGGCCTAGGGTCAACTTTTTTAATGTTTATAAACTGAAAGTGAGTCCTCGAGGTTCAGTGTGTTGGAAGAAGGAGAAACAAGCAAGAATAAGAATCTGAGTTACTTTGACAAGCGCCACATTGTGTTGGCTAAACAACTTGGACTATTCATCTCCAAAAGTCTTGTGGGATGTTCCTGGTATGAAGTGATACGTATCTAACAATGATGGTTCAAGGAAGGACAACCAGTGAACTGGAAGAGAGTTATGGGTGCCCAAGGCACATTGATGCACATAGGTAGCAAAGGCTGGTATGTCTGGACTGATCCCATGGCAGAGCTGCTGTACCACAAACTGCTGAAACAAAAAAAAGCCATCAGAATGCTGTGTATACACTGACATTTCAAAAGTAAATGCACAACATCTTTTTTAAAGACATAGATATCCATAGTAGCCACGTTGATGGAGATCCCTCACAGCAGTGCTTGAACACACTTGGAATTTCTGTGCAACATCATCTGCATTACAACAGGGATTATTTTCAGCTGTCCCCTTGACAGTCTGAAGACTCCTGTCACCTGTCAAGAGGATGCTGTTGATCCCTTGCCTTTGCTGGTGAATTTTAAAATCACTTTGTGGACTGTGGCAAGAGGAATCCCAAGGTTTTGTGCAAACTGATGCTGATCAAGTCGACCCTCATATTGACCCACAATACGCCCTCTTTGAAAATCGGACAAACTGTTTTGCTCCTGGTGTTCACAGCACAGCTAGTTTCTATAAACAATTTATGTACTGTAATCTAAAATGAAAAAAGGAAATGACTTCTTTCTTTGCCAGGAAATACTGTTTTGTTTTTATTGTGGGGTTATGGCTGTGCATCATTCTGTCTGTCTAAGAGTTGTGTTCTGATGCAAATAAAGAGGCAAGCTTTATCTGTTTCTCCAATAGTCTTTGTGTAATATAGAAAAAAAAAAAAGATTACAAACAAAAAGTGCTTTGACAAGCATGCATATTTGCAACAGTTTTTCCCAACAGGATTCTTTTAAATATTTTTATAGCTTTAATCTAATTGGATAACTGATAAAACCATATCTCTCTCTCTCTCTCTCTCTCTCTCACACACACACACACACACACACACACACACACACACAATGTGTATTACTTTTCTTTCTGTACATATCTACTACAGCTGGCCAGACATAACAAGGAGCTGCAGGCCATGCTGAAAGCAGGAGGAACGTATGGTGAGGGCGATGAAGCTCTGGAGTACTATGCCAAACACACAGCTCAAATAGAGGTCTGTACTTCCTGTTTTTGGCAGCCATTTTGGATCTCATTTCTTCAGATTCTACCCTCTGTAAGACCCTGTGGCAGTTATGGAACATGATTGCCAGTGTATTATGGAAAGTGAGGGCTGGTGGCTGTTCATGAACATTGTAATTTTCATATTTTGTCTTATACAACTGTTAACGCAATGACTGTGTAGGCTTTTCATTTCTCTAATTTTTAATTATAGTAAGCCTTAAATGCTTATGCTGTTTATGTGTAGACTTCTCCTCACAAGGTGTTGAGAGTAACCTGTGGTTGTTGCTCAGATCGTGCGCCTTGATCGTACCATGGAGCAGATCGTCTTCCCAGTACCCAACATCTGCGAGTTCCTCACGCAGGAGTCCAAGCTGCGTGTGTACTATACCACAGAGCGAGATGAACAGGGCAGCAAAATCAATGATTTCTTCCTGCGCTCTGAGGACCTCTTCAATGAGATGAACTGGCAGAAGAAACTCCGAGGTACTCAAGAGACCTCTGGTAGCGCAGACTCCGTGCCCTGTGCGTGGCCCCTCTCACTTCCTCTATGTCCTAAATAAGGTGATTTACACACTCTCTCACTCTCCGGGTGCAGCTCAGGACATCGTCCTCAGGCAAAACCTTGACCGTATTATGCCCGGAGAGTGACGAGGGTGTGTAAAGCAGTTCTTGTAAGAAATATAAGTTAATTTTCTTAAAGCATGAGCATGCAGTCTTATAAATGTATTAATAGTTTTTAGTGTATACTACACGGGAATATGTACTAAAACTTTGTATGGATTTCAAACAATGTTGTAATGGCACACACTTGACCAGTGTCAAATTTTAAAGATGAAAAAATAATGAAAAATTGTTTTAGTTTCCTTTTTTATGTTCCCATGTAGTATATGCGTAAACTTTGAATGAGTTTCAAAAGTTGTCTTTATGCAGCGTGCATGACCACTCTTGATTATTTGCACCCTAAATAGAAAATGTTTAGGTAAAAATAGCCATTTAGCTCTCAGCATGCTCACTGAAGATTATCAGGATATCAGTAGAGAGGGAGAAGAGAAAGCACAAGTAGGATGAAGGGGTTGACAAAAGTTCAGGTGTGCATCGAGAATGACGAAACACGTGGGAGGAAAAGAAGAGAGCTCGGAATCTTAGAGGAAGGATGAGAGAGACCTCAAGAGAAATGAAGGCAAGCGATCAGGCCTCGCTTCTGTTAATAAAATTTGGAGGGAGAGCTACAGGAAGTGAGTGAGAGCTGAGAAAGATGGAAAGTGCTTTGAGAAAAAGAAAAGGAATGAAATGAAGCACAAGGTTAAAAAAAGCAGGCAATAATATTAGCAATTTTTGTGCAGTGGGAAACAAAGGGAGCTCATTTGTTTTTACTTATTCTGTATTAGGTACTTATTTTGTAATTACATCCTGCCAAAGAGCTCACTGTAATTGGAATAAGGGCAATGTAACCTCATACTCTGGTACGACCAATTTACTTCAGTGGAGTCAGGATGTCTTATAAAAATAATAAAAAATAATGCTGCCTTTTCCCACTAGTTTATGATAGAAGGGTTCACATTCTCAGTGTTGCTTCTTCCTTAATGGGAGTGCGTATATGATCCTTCTCCACACAACAGCAGTTTCTTATCAGTTCAGAACCCCAGAGCCAGAAGTCTTGTCCGTTTGCACAAACAGTGAAGCATGATAACGTGGCACAATGACGTACCGTTAGACTGGAATTGATGATCATCGCACCTAAAAAATACATGTCCCCTAAATCCCTAAAGATATACGATTTATCTTGTTTTGAAATATTTACACACAAATTGATCTTACTCGTGGTCTGAGTTTAAAATGAGTTGGTAACACTGCTTAAGCTACAAGTCAGGATAGTTACTCTTCCCTTCACTACCATGCTCCAGAGTGCTTAAACAGAAGTAGGATTAGTTAGTCTTCTAGCTTGAAGTTAGATTAGTAATAAAGTTAGATTGTCTTAAATTAGATTGTTATTTTATTAGTTATTTTATGTGTTTCTGCAAAGTAGACTCATGTCTGTCTCATAAAGATGAAAGCAAAATTGTGAATTAAACAATTAATCTGTCACACCAAGATATTAATAACAAAGTTAGCTAATCAGATAATTATGAATAAAACCAGAGGATTGACAACCATACCCTTTAAATCTTTGTAGCTGGTGCAGGGCATTTTTTTTTTCTGTTTGTCCACTGGAAAACAACTAGACGTCAATATAGTGATCATTACAGAACTTTTTAATTATTTTGTAATCATTACAGAGCATTTTAAGTTAAAATAGAACCATGGATCAGATAAATGATGGTCCGTTGTCCAGAGGTTGTTGTGCTCTGAAAGAAATTTTTTATTTTCTTTTTTCTTTAAATAAAACAGTTTGACCTTGCTGGATAATTAGTGCAACAAACAAGGTTTTATAGATTTCAGACTTTTTTGAGACCTATTTAAGGTGGTGCTATGTATGGAGTACTAACCAAATATAAAGCTCAGTACATTGAGTTAAGTTTAAATGTGTTGTGCTCCAAAGTTAGTGGTTTGACAAGTTTGTTTAAATAAAAAACATGGCGGTTTCCATGGACACCAGCAAACGTATGCCCTTTAACTGTTAATGTACCTCTGGTTCTTTATCATTAGCATGTACTTTTTAATTAGCGGCTTCAGTTCTGTTCAAGAGTTTTATTCCTGGTCAAAATATTGTGTTTAAAAAGTGTACTCCTGTAAAATTAGCATTAGATATGCTAATTCAGATTTACAGAGAACTCTCCCAAAGTTAATTTTAAGAGAATAGAGTAACTGAATGAATCATTCAATTAAACAAGAACAATGAGACACCATAGTGATGACTTAATCACAGAGATAAAAACTCCAACCTTACTGTACGTTCAGTTACTTTCACATAAAACGGGCCTGGTAGCATCACTTCAGACTTCCAGCTGAGGTTATTTAAGGACCTGAAAATGCCTGTGTACAATCTCTAAAATTCCATCTACAAAACAAGTCAACAAACAAAAACAATTTGCAAACAAAATAATGAACACAATCTTTGCCCTTTTTAAATCTCTTCCCAAAAGCCGCTACGAATTCTACACCGGCTACGCAGGATTGAATAATAATCACAATATGTTTATGACTGATAGCCTTTTGATGCATCAAATGCAAATGTGTGACTGTGTGTGCAAATACACAAGTGTTTTGTGGGTGAGTGCAGATGCATCACCCATGTTGTTGTAGTTTGCATGTGTGTGGTAAGCTTTATACTGAGTAACATATTCATGTGTGCATGAGTTTTGTGAATGAGAGTGTATGTTTCCCCCCCCATCCTCTTTAGCTCAGCCCATTCTGTACTGGTGCTCAAGAAACATGTCCTTCTGGAGCAGCATCTCCTTCAACCTGGCTGTCCTCATGAACCTGCTCGTGGCTTTCTTCTACCCACTGGAGGGGGTCCGTGGAGGTAACACATTTATACATGTAAAGATGTATAAACATATCATACATACCTGTATGTAGCGCTCCCGTCAGTGTTAATCAGTCTCAATGGAAATGTGTGGGCCATTTATAAAGGGAAATATGATTCTAATGCCCTTCATGAACTTCTTAATCGTGATCTGAAGACTTTTGCTTTAACATGTAGAAAGCCACATATTTGCTAGGACTGAGTTACAGAGGCAACGTACAAAGTCCACACTTCCTTCACTTTGACTGACAGTTTCAGAGGCCACACCTTCACAAAGTCTGATAATTACAGAGACCACGCCTCCTTCCTTGTGACTGACAGCTACAGAGGCCACACTTCTTCAGAAAGTCTTATAATTACAGAGGCCACCTTCAATGGAACTGTCATTACAGAGGCCATGCCTCCTTAACTGTGATTGACAGGTTTAGAGGCCACAACTCCTTCATTGTGACTGATTTTTATGGCTGGGACTGACAGAAGTGTCAAACCTCTCTACACTTGCATGGAAACTTTGTTGTAATTCATCTCTGTTAAATAAGACAGCATGAGTAGACAAAACTGTTACTGCACAGGTGATTACAGATTTGAATGATGCACTCACACAAACACGCACACAAATGAGCACATACTGCATGACTGGTCGTTGGACACTGGCCATCCTGGTTAGATCAGTGGAAGGACAGTACAGCAGACTACTGAGTGAAAGTTCAGTTAAACAGGTCTGTTTACCACAGAGACACAAGAAAAGGAAGCAACAAATAGCATACCGACATCAGCACCTAATAAACATGGCGTATGCCTCTTCAGGGTTCCACAGTGTGACAGTCAAATGAAAAATCAGAGCCTTGGAACCCATAGAACAGTTCTTTTTAATTTATTGATTTTTATTTAACCTTTATTTAACCAGGAAAAGTCTCATTGAGATTAAGAATAATTTTTACAAGAGTCTTATTCTAAAAGGAAAAAATGTTTTCAACAATATATCTTTACATAATAATAAAATCAGACACTACATCAAAGATGACACTGTCTCCAGGTCATTTAAAACCATTTAAATTCCTCTACTGAGACAAGCTCTTCTGCAGTTTATTCTAAGTTGTCGGAGCATCATGATAAAAGCCATTTTGCCTAGCTCACTGCAAACTTTGGGGACAGACAGCGTAAAAAACATTCTAAGATCGAAGACAGTAAGAACCAGTGAATTTCTGAACAACGTAAATCTGAAGATAAAGTGGCAACAGTGATTGCTTTATAAATAAAAAAAGTTGAAGCCTTCGTGTAGACAGTGCACACCAAGCAACCTGTACATACAGTGTGCAATGATGAGTAAGAGATTAATGAATTAATCTTTATGAGGAATTAAGATTTATGAATCTCAGAGCTGCATGGTACACAGTGGATATAACAAACAGGAATAGAAATATTTTTCTCCAGATCTGGTCAAACTCTCTCACCTCTGTGTGCTGCCTTTACACATTACACTTACAGCGAAAGCTGTTTTATATTGGTGATTTGATGTAAACCTATCATCGTGTATAAACATGCAGCATACTTGTCATGCAAGAGGTGTGGGAGGATCCTGACCGAATTTTCTCAGGCTGTAATCCAGAGCCTCACAAAGCCAGGGCAAAACTGTGACCTGATTCTACCTCTGAACACTTCTAATGCTGCTTGCCACAGAACCTTTTATTATTCCTCAGGATTCCAGGCTGGATAATAGTGTGTTATACTTTTAATGGAAATGGAGGAAATTAGGTTTTCCCACTCTGTTTTTTTTCCCCTCCTAAATGAACATGATGGAACAAATCTGCATTCCTGAGTGCTCATCATATCCTTGTTTTTTTTAATCTAATCTCATACAGCATTGATGAAAATACACCACAAAACCTGTACCCATGCAGCAGTTTACATCTCAGTAGCACTTCTGATGCCCGTGTGAACCACAAAACTCCAAATTAAATTCAGTGTTTTGTAAGACTTTCTATGAGACTTCTGCTTCGGGTTTCTTTAGAAAATGGTTTCTTTGCTGCAACATCTTCTGCAAGAGCATTTCCTAGAACTTTTGACATGATAAACAAACATCTTGAAAATTCAGTTTGGTAACATTTCCTTTAAACAGAACTATTGCCATGTCTGTTTAAGTGTGCTTTGCATCTCAAGACAGACAAGGAGTGTTGAGCTTCCCTGGAGGAAGAGGAAGGGTTAGAAAAAAATCCCATGTTCTAGCCATCTCGTGATATATCAGTAACCTAAGATGCAAGAAACATCTTGAATTCAATTTAGATTGCAGTTATTATAAAGTTTTATAAAATAGTTAGGACGAATAACTATTAATTGGCAAGCCTCTCTCTCTCTCTCTCTCTCTCTCTCAATTTTTTTTCATCAAATCTTTATAGTTATTTAATTATAAGTTATAAGTTAATTATGCAACAACATTCAAAATAAGTAAAATATTAACGAAGGAACCACAATAATAGACAAACCCTAAAATGCTATTGCACCATTAGTATACTGCTCACTGCAACACACACACACACACAGATTTCCTGCTGATAGTCCCGTGTCTGATCCATGATGGTGTAATCTAGCATGCACAGTGTGCTTGTTTGTTGTGCTGGTGTTGCATCACCCTGCAATCTGATTACTCCTTCTTTCTTCTTAGTTTTTAAACTTTGACTGTGTGTGTGTGTGTGTGTGTGTGTGTGTGTGTGTGTGTGAGAGAGAGAGAGAATAATGTGACAGCTGCTTCTTGAACCTGACCCTCCATACAGCGTTCTGTAAAATTTTCTGTCTTTCTTTGTCCAAACAGTGCATGAGTTCATCTGTGTCAGTGTTTGATTAGATATATTTAGATACACCTATGAAACATGTGATTTGTGATCCCTATTAAAAAAAACATTTCCATCACTCTTTTTCACATCTAGTTTTAGCTCAATGTTTCCATCTTAGCCAAGCGTAAAAACTTTTTTTTTTGCCATATTTAGTTGTTTTCCGGAAAGTTCTATTTTGCTTTTCCACCGCACATTTAAAAATTTTGCATAAAGGATTGAGCGGTCTGTGGACACTTCCGGAAAATCTTTTTTGTCGCTCCTCATTTTACTGCAGTGACGTTCCTAATTTCATTCTTTCATTTACCCTGCATTTATCTTTGGTTGTTTTCTTCTGTCTTGCTCTCTTTCTCTCACTCTGGCAGTGGTGTGTGTGTGTGTGTGTGTGTGTGTGTGTGTGTGTGTGTGTGTGTGTGTGTGTGTGTGTGATGAGTCCTGCCATTGTTGTGGTGTTAAAGTGAAAACTGTGTATTGTTCAGGCCTGGGTCAGGCAGCGAGCTCTCTTTTGTTAAAGCTTCCTTCTCGACTCCAGCCTTTCAGCCATGTTGTCTTTTACATGGGGCTTCTGAAACCAAGATTTTACACACAGCCAAGAGAAAGGCACCTCTCACTAGTTCAGTTCAGGTCACCCTGAGCTACACATGAAAGACTGGCCACCTTTTTAAAATTATCTAGTAAATCTTTAACTCCTATAAAATCAGGTGGAGTTGTAATATATGGCACTGGCGTATTTGTCTTCATCACCAAGGCTCACTCTCAGTTTAATAAGCTGCCAGTAGTTTGGCCGTTAACAAACTTTATTAAGGAATAAGTGAAGTGGTGCGGTTTTAGGTTCCTACATGATTTCTTTTGATAATTTGGTAGCACTTTTTTCTCCTCCGCACCTTATGGTTGCATCTGAAGTGTGAAGGCTGTGAAGCTCTGCCCAGATCATGCAAAGTCAACATGAAGTTTGGATTCTTAACAAAAAAGCTTATATTATATAGTTTTGCTTAGCCTCTGCTTTTCTTTTATTGCTCTTCCCTTTAGATTTTGCCCCTGTGTATTTTAGAGCACAACCCAAAGTTGTAAAAGTGAAAGTAAGCAGTCATTTCTCATTTTGTGTGTGTGAACCCCTAGAATTAATCTCCCCTTAATTCCCTCCTCACTTCCTCTTGCCTTCACCTCTCCCTTCTCATACACAAACAAGCACACACGCACATAGACATGCGCAAGCATACGCGAAGGTGCTTACAACTGTGACACTTATCGCTCACACTCCTGCACACACACACACACACACACACACACAGTAGAGCTACACAATGCATACATGACTTGCACCTTCTCCACTGTGTTTGTTTAAGGCATTTAGGATTACCGGTCAGAAACTTTATGACTCACTGCAGCTTTTGGAATTCAGGAGGCAAAAGCAAGTGAACAGAGCCTATCCTTGCCTGACCCACCATCAGGCGCTGCTCTGAGAGTGTGTTTGGTGTGTGTGTTTGGCCAGACAGATGAATGGATGTAGGCAGGGAGCTGGTGACGTGTGGCTCTGGCTGCGCTGCTGGCTGCTGGCCCTGTGGGCCGGAGCTCCTCTGCTTTCTCAGACCGACGCTCATACATCTTTCAGCAGACGATCGCTATTTTTAGCTTCCTACATTATGTAACCAGCACCTGTCATTTGATCTCTGCACGAGGGAGGGAGAGAGAAAAAAAGAAAGAGAAAGGGTGGAGGGAGTTATGGGCTTAAATGTTGCTTCTCTGTAGATCCCACAAATTCAACTAACCCTTTTCCTGTCACATAGTTTTACACACGCACATGATGTTTGTATGTGTGTGTGTGTATGTGTATGTGTGTGTCTATGTGTGTGTGTGTGTGTGTGTGTGAGAGAGAGAGAGAGAGAGAGAGAGAGAGTGAGTTCAGGGCAGGTCCTGGAATCCAGATACACAGACTCACAATTAAGTCTGATTTGAATACGTCACACTGTGTGATTTATGTAACGAGGCTTTTCACTCCCTTCTCTTTTTATTAACTCATCCTTTCCTTGGGGGTTAGAATGTGCCAGAGCATGTTCAGCAGGTGAATCGACTATGTTTGCACTTCGGCACAAATCAGGTGTGTGTGTGTGTGCGCCTTTTACTTTTTGGCCTGCTCCATGATGCACTCAGTGTTCTTAGGAATAGACTTTGCTCTAGTCACGTGCAATTCTTTTCTATTGTTTTATTTTCCGTAAATATCATTCAGCCCAGTGACTCATGGTTTGGGTAAATGCAGATTAGGGTGTCTGGGAACCGGACAAGTAAAAGAAGAAAGAGAAGAAAGCAAGCTGGGTCAGTATAGTTGAGAAATAAAGGATTTTACCTTTGCAGAGTAAACTTGGTTTTTAATCTTGTTTTCTAAACAAAAAATCCTTTAAACCCAGTTGACAAAAATCTGACCTGAACAATCATTACAGACACTCGTTGGCTTTCTTTTTTCTTTTTAAACACATGTTCCAATTTCAGCCACACATGTCACTGAAAAACCAGCATGGTAATATCTATAACAGCTCAGGTGACGGATGACATTCAGTTATGTAACTGTGACACACGAGTGTGTTACATTGAGATATTTTACATTTTATGCAATGTAAAGAGGTAAATCACACTGACTCGCTTATCGCTCCAATCCAGTACTGCTGTGATTATTCTCCATTCGGCAACATTTTCTGTTTAATATTTACAATACTCAAATGCTAATTAATCCTAAATGATCCACACACAGACAGTAAGAGTAGTAGCTGGTAAATGTGCACACATCTGTAGTGTGAGTGTGAGATGTAGGGCTTTCTACACAAAATGTGAATGAAGTGAATGTTACCTGCTTTACATTCAGCTGTTCAAAAGTCTGAAGTTCTGTGTTCATGTTTATGTCTGTCTTTCAGGAACACTCGAGCCTCATCTATCGGCGTTGTTGTGGGCGGCCATGTTGGTGTCTCTGGCCATTGTGATTGTACTGCCGCAGCCTCATGGGATCCGCGCTCTGATCGCATCTACCATCCTGCGACTCATCTTCTCTGTGGGCCTTGAACCCACACTCTTCCTGCTAGGGGCATTCAATGTCAGTGTCTCAGTAATTACACAAGTATTTGTAACTGTGAGTGTGTGTGAAAGAGAGAGAGAGAGAGAGAGAGAGAGAGAGAGAGTAAAAGTAACCCCTGCATTCTTTGTGTGCACTCTTTGTTGAGCTGAGGTGTGGAGTGCGTCACTGGACTATTCCTCACTGTCCTCACATCCTTCTGCTAAAACACAATTTGGCCAGTAAAAAGGCCACCAGTGTTCTCTTGTGGTCCACACAAACACACACACACACACACACACACACATTTAAAGTCACATACACGACTTCACGACATACTGCTCCAGTGGTGACACGTTGCCCTGATTATTTCATGCCTATAAACACCACTTACTCACATCTGCTCTGTTTGTGCTGCATCTCTATAACTTTCTGTTCCATCGTCATTTAGGCTTAATACTTTGTTCATTCCACCAAGAGACCGGGTCCAAACTGCCGTCATTTATAGCAGTATGTTTGTTTTTTTTTTTACTTTCTGAGGTTTGGATTAAACTATCCATCCATTCATTTATCCATTTTCCTTCGGGGCTCGGAGGCAACAGGTCTTGGAGGGAAATACAGGCATCCCTCTCCCGAGCGACACTCTCCAGCTCCTCCTGGGGGATCGCAATGCATTCCCAGGCCAGGCAGGATATATAACCCCTCCAGCGAGTTATGGGTCTGCCTTGGGGCCTCCTCCCAGTTGGATCTTCCTGAAACACTTCTAAAGGGAGGCGACCAGGAGACATTCTTCTCAGATGCCCAAACCACCTCAACTGACTCCTTTCGATGTGGAGGAGCAGCTGCTGTACCCTGAGTTCCCCCTGGATATCCGAGCTTACCCTATTTATAAGACCTAAGGATTAAACCATTTTATTTAAGTAACAAGTAGGCCTGGGCGATGTGACCATACAGTATCTATATTGATCGTCATGTCACTTTACTACTTTACATACACTTTACTACTCTATTTTGATGTATCTTTTTTTTTTCTTAATAGAGAAGCATTAACAACTTTTAGGTAACTCAAAATGGGTTGATTTAATATGGAAATTTTGTAATTAATATTTATAACCCTCTATAGTATTGTCTTTAAAATGTTAGATTAATTTTTTCTTCCTTTAACACTAAATTAACCAAAGAAATGTGTGCTATGCATTAAACTTACATTCAGGTTTACAGCGGGTTTTCTGTTAAGATTAGACCTTAAACATTTTCAATGATTTCTTTGGATTGGCTGTGCAAAATAAAAAAAAATCGCAGCTTATTTAAAGATAATTAACTGAGATTTACAATATCCAATAAAACAACTTTCCATATTTAGATCAACTGGACACAAGCCTTATATTGTGATACATGTCACCTTTCATAGAAATGTATAATATATTTAATATAATATATATTTGCCCCAACTGAGCAGTTATCTCAAAGATGTCAGTATTAAGTACAATTTTGGTGGTGTGTTGTGATTTCTGCCATTGTAGAAGGTAAAAAAAAAAATGGACCCACTTTAAATACCACAGCACTACACACGTCAATAATCAAACTTCTGGATATTCAAGTGTTAGATTTGTTGAGATGAGTAAATCTAAAACTATTGCTGACGTGATAACGCCCCTGGCTGGGGGCAGCCATAGCCTAATGGTTAGAGAAGCAGATTTGGGACCAAAAGGTCGCTGGTTTGATTCCTGAACCAGCAGGAAAAATGTGTGATGATGGTGGAGTGAGCTGCACCTTCCCTTCCTCCACCTTCATGTCGAAGGGCCCTTGAGTAAGGCACCTAACCCTCAACTGCTCTCCATGCACCCCAATGTGTGTGGCCCACTGCTCCGAGTGTGTGTGCTCACTGTTTACACGTGTGTTCTCACTTTGGATGGGTTAAATGCAGAGGCAATAATTTCCTTTGTGGGGTTAATACAGTATAGAGGAAAGAAGAAAAAAAAAATCAAAAATAACCTATGCTAATTCTGACAGGAATTCCATAATGGTAGTGAACACGTGTACCTTTTCGCCATGTAGAATCTGTGCAGTGGCTCTAGTGGGTTTAAGTAAATGTTTTATATAATCCTATCTTAAATTATTTTGTTTACAGTTTCATGAGAAAAAAAAAACGAACAAAAAACTTTACCACCCCCAACTAATCATTTCAAAGTTTTAATCCTGACTAGTAGCTGGTTTCGGCAAATTTACACTCATGTCTGTCTCAGTCACTTTCTGCCACTACTTGGTGTAACTGATCCTGTGGGGAAAGTGATTTAAGTGATGCAGATAATGACTGGCTGCAGTGAGGTGGAATATAAACTGTTTAGTCTGGAAGGCATATGTTTTCTCTTTGGTTGCTGCAGCTTTCTTTCAAGATACAAGGTACATACATTTCTTGTATGTACCTTGTATCTTGCTTTTGTATATACTGTGTGAGTGAATGTTCCTGGAGCACACTATAATTTCCGAATATGATGTGGGGCTTATGTAGCATAGTAATGTATATGTAAGGGATAATGTATATTGAGCCGGTCATTATTGTGATATAAATCCCAACAGAGTGATCTGGACCCTGTGGAGGAGTCTTCAATCACTGTAAAGGGGTTTATGTCATTATGATGGCTGACCCTCTGTACATTTTCCTGCTTATTACATAACTACATAGTGAGGAAATTATCACTTCACACAAAATATTACTTAAAAAATTATTTTTGATGCTATTGCAATGATTAAACAGAATCAAGTATTGAAATAAACCATGTTAATAGTCTTATTATTGTTTTGCCTGTTACTAGCATTTCACATGAAACAAATTCTCAGTTTATTGGCTCATCAATCATAATTATATGTGTGTGTTTATGCTTGTCAAAGGTGTGCAATAAGGTGATCTTCCTGATGAGTTTTGTGGGAAATCGGGGGACGTTTACACGGGGTTATAAGGCCATGATCATGGATGTGGAGTTTCTGTACCACCTCCTCTACCTCATCATCTGCATCTTGGGTGTCTTCGTACATGTCTTCTTCTACAGCCTGCTGGTACATTCAACAAACACATACACACACACACACACACACACACTGCCCACTTTCTCTAACCTTGTTGTCTTTTCTTTCCAGTTGTTTGATCTGATCTACCGGGAGGAAACTCTGCTGAATGTGATAAAGAGCGTGACGAGGAACGGCCGCTCTATCGTGCTCACTGCAGTGCTTGCGCTCATACTTGTCTATCTGTTCTCCATTGTTGGATACATTATCTTCAAGGATGACTTCATTCTGAATGTTGACCGAATCCCAAATAAAACCCTTGGTATGGTTTGTAAGCAATAAAAGTTTATGAGCTTAATATCAGATTACTGTTTTATCCAAAAAAATCTGAAGGTGATTTGGGCACTGTATGTTTATTACCTGAAGATAGTTTGCTTAAGAGGTGTGCTTACTTTATCCTTGGCTTTTTCTCCTATCTACCAGAGCAAACGGCCACTATAATGAGTGAGTTCCTGTCGAGTGGAGTTTGTCAGAAGGAAGGTGGTGGAGAGAACTGTTCAACTGAGGCCACCCTGGATTGTAACTACACTCTCTTCTTAATGTGTATTTGATCTCGTTCACAGGAAACCACATTGTTGCTTTGGTGTATTTCACACTCAGTGTCTTGGAAGACAGGAGATGTCAGATACAAAGAGTCAAAGGTTAATTGTGCAGAAAATTAGGAGCAGTGACATGAGGCCTCACATTTAATGAGCAGGTCATAGGAGCAAAGCTGACCGGAGTTCCTAAGTCAGACCCATACGTCCCGGATTTTGTGTAATCATGTGGTCTGATCCATCTGAGCCAGCGCTACACCATGTGGATCCCGCGTGTGTGTCTTCTGGAGCGTAATTAGATTAATCCTAATTGCCATTTTTCAACATTTCACTTAACACCATCAGCAAAGATGCCAGACCTATTGAATGCCTGCCTTAAAAATGTAAACAAACATGTTTATATCCTAATAAAATGTAAAGCACTAGAAAGGTTTTTTATTAGTTGTGGAAGCAGGTCATCATTTCAAAATTTAAAGGACGTTAATGGTGTGCATGTTGTTCAGAGCCCTTCCTCTTGTATCTGCAGCACTAATCACTGTGTGTTTGTGTTAGGAATAGATGTGTAAAAACACTGTGTGTGTGTGTGTTTGGCTCTAGCTGTTTCAGCAATGGTGGTGGAGGATAAGGAGCGTACATGCGACTCTTTGCTCATGTGTATCGTGACTGTACTCAGTCATGGCCTTCGTAGCGGTGGAGGAGTTGGGGACGTGTTACGGAAACCTTCTAAAGAGGTACAAACACAGCCTCCTAATCACACCCTTCACAGTGGCACAGTACAAAACAGCACTGATGCGTTCACTACCACATCACTTTTACAAATATTATCTGCCTCAGTCATTGTGTTGTTTTGCTAAATATGGAGGATGGCATTAATAAGATGTTTTGTTTATTATAAAGATAATCACCTACTGTAGTGTTACTTAGGCTATTTTTTTTATTCCTTGTTTGGCAGATTGCTAATATGTAAACCCAAGACAGGAGACGGGGAAATTTTTTTAAAAACAGGAATAAGTGGAACGGAGTTACACTATTAAAGTCAGCAGAGCTTAGTAGCCAAAAATAAACGTCATGTGACTGAATCTTGTATGCATGAAATAAGATTTTGTGGGTAAAATAAATGAAAAGACAGTTATAGAATGAAAAAACGGATCTGTATAGTTTTTGAACAGAGTTAATGCAGTGATGGATGGGATTTTCACGGATTGTGAAATGCAAGGAAAACGTCAGAGGAGAATGATTGAATGGATGTGATGTTGCATTCTGGGACATGCAGACTTCATGCCACTTACCCATCCACTTTCCAACCACTGATCTAAAAATAACTGGATATCAGACTGAGCTGCTGAGGCTGAAGTCACTGGATATGGTCATGCAGTCATATTGCTAGATCCAAAACATTCCCTGCTGTGGTCCTAAAAGCCTGATTCCAATTGAAGCATCTCCCGTTTACTTTTAAAGTTTTTTTTATATTGTTTTATAGTTTATTACTTTCTAATGATGCCTTCGTGTGCAGCGTTAAACTGTACAAACAGAAAGATACCAGGATGCGGGAATTTAAGTATCTTTGTAGAATTTATGCACACATGTACTTATTTTTATTATTTTGTGACTGTGTTAATAAAAAAAAGTTTAGATTGTGATTAACATGCAGGTGATATTTAGACTATTATTTTAAACTGTCTAAATATTGGAACAAATGTATCATATACAGTACGTGTAATTAAGTTTACTACATGTAGTAAATTCTACATCAGATACTGTAAGTTTATGCATACAAACAGTAATTATATACTTTCTTATTAAATTACTTAAATAATTAGTAAATTATCTCGACCTACTGTATAAAGAGAATTCATGTACATGTATTATATTTGTAATTTAAACAATTTGGAAATATAAATTTACAAATACATACATGTACATACATGTACAGGTAGGCCTACTATATAGAGAGGAATTATATTATTATTTGTTTATTATATTCTATATTATCTTAAAAACTAACATTAACTAACTAATATTATTTTGTCAGTATTTATATATTAACCATTCTTTGTACTTTGTTTTGCTAAATTTAAATTCAAGGCCCTAAATAAATTGATATATATTTAAACTGGTTTTATTATTTTTTATTAATATACGGTGGTGTGAAAAAGGTGTTTGCCCCCTTCCTGTTTTTGTTTTTTTTTTTGGATGTTTGTCACACTTAAATGTTTCAGATCATCAAACAATTTTTAAATATTAGTCAAAGACAACACAAGTAAACACAAAATGCAGTTTTCAAATGAAGGTTTTTATTAAAGGAGAAAAAAAATTCTACCTACATGGCCCTGTGTGAAAAAGTGACTGCCCCCTGTTAAAAAATAACTGTGGTTTATCACACCTGAATTCAATTTCCCTAGCCACACCCAGGCCTGAATACTGCCATACCTGTTCTCAATCAAGAAATCACTTAAATAGGACCTGCCTGACAAAGCGAAGTAGACCAAAAGATCCTCAAAAGCTAGACATCATGCCGAAATCCAAAGAAATTCAGGAACAGACGAGAAAGAAAGTAATTGAGATCTTTCAGTCTGGAAAAGGTTATAAAGCCATTTTTAAAGCTTTGGGACTCCAGCGAACCACAGTGAGAGCCATTCTTAAAGCTATGGGACTCCAGCGAACCACAGTGAGAGCCATTATTCGCAAATGGCAAAAACATGGAGCAGTGGTGAACCTTCCCAGGAGTGGCCGGCTGACCAAAATTACCCTAAGAGCGCAGCGATGACTCAACCAAAAGGTCACAAAAGACCCCACAACAACATCCAAACAACTGCAGGCCTCTCTTGCCTCAGTTAAGGTCAGTGTTCATGACTTCACCATAAGAAAGAGACTGGGCAAAAATGGTTCCAAGATGAAAACCACTGCTGAGCAAAAAGAACATTAAGGCTTGTCACAATTTTGCCAGAAAACATCTTGATGATCCCCAAGACTTTTGGGAAATACTCTGTGGACTGACGAGACAAAAGTTGAACTTTTTTGGAAGGTGTGTGTCCCATTACATCTGGCATAAAAGTAACACCGCATTTCAGAAAACTGACATCATACCAACAGTAAAATATGGTGATGGTAGTGTGATGGTCTGGGGCTATTTTGCTGCTTCAGGACCTGGAAGACTTGCTGTGATAAATGGAACCTTGAATTCTGCTGTCTACCAAAAAAATCCTGAAGGAGGATATCTGGTTCTGTAGCAGGACAATGATCCGAAACACACCAGCAAGTCCACCTCTGAAAGGCTGAAGAAAAATGAAATGAAGACTTTGGAGTGGCCTAGTCAAAGTCCTGAGCTGAATCCTATTGAGATGCTGGTGAATGACCTTAAAAAAGCGGTTCATGCTCGAAAACCCTCCAATGTGGCTGAATAGGCCAAAATTCCCTAAGAACAGTAGATTGTACAGTACCGTACAAACAGTAGAATGCACAGCGCCATATGTACAGTAGTGTATACAATACGAACAGTAGCGTGCACAGTAGGAACAGTAGAGTGTACAGTACCGTACGAACAGTAGAGTGCACAGTAATGTACGAACAGTAGCGTGTACAGTTCCGTACGAACAGTAGAATGCCCAAAATGAACAGTAGAGTGCACAGCACCATATGAACAGTAGAGTGTAAAGTACAAAGAGTAGAGTGCACAGTACCGTACGAACAGTAAAGTGTACAGAACCATACAAACAGTGGAATGCACAGAATGAACAGTAAAGTGCACAGTGCCGTATGAACAGTAGAGTGTACAGTACGAGCAGTGGAGTGCGCAGTACCATACGAACAGTAGCATGTACGGTACCGTACGAACAGTAGCATGTACGGTACCGTACAAACAGTACCATGTACGGTACCGTACGAACAGTAGAGTGTACGGTACCGTATGAACAGTAGGATGCACAGAATGAACAGTAGAGTGCACTGTACCATATGAACACTAGAATCTACACTACCGTACAAACAGTAGAATGCACGGTACTGTACGAACAGTAGAGTGTGCCGTACCGTACGAATATTAGCGTGCACAGGACCGTACAAACAGTAGAATGCACAGAACGAACAGTAGTGTACAGTACCGTACGAACAGTAGTGTGCACAGTACAGTACAAACAGTAGAGTGTACAGTACCAACAGTAGCATGTACAGTACCGTATGAACAGTAGAGTGTACAGTACAAACAGTAGTGTGCACCGTACCGTACGAACAGTAGAGTGTACGGTACCATATGAACAGTAGAGTGTACAGTATGAACAGTAGAGTGCACAGACCGTACGAACAGTAGTGTACACTACCCTATAAACAGTATAATGCACAGAATGAACAGTAGAGTGCACAGTACTGTACGAACAATAGAGTGCACAGTACCGTACGAACAGTAGAGTGTACAGTACCAAACGAATAGTAGCGTGCACAGTACAAACAGTAGAGTGTACAGTACGAGCAGTAGCATCTACAGTACTGTACAAACAGTAGAGTGTACAGTACGAACAGTAGTGTGCACAGTACCGTATGAACAGTAGAGTGTACGGTACCGTACAAACAGTAGAGTGTACAGTGTACAGTATGAACAGTAGAGTGCACAGTACCGTACCAACAGTAGTGTACACTACCCTATGAACAGTATAATGCACAGAACGAACAGTAGAGTGCACGGTACCGTACGAACAGTAGAGTGTACGGTACCAGGCGAACAGTAAAGTGTACAGTACCGTATGAACAGTAGAGTGTACAGTATGAACAGTAGAGTGCACAGATCGTACGAACAGTAGTGTACACTACCCTATGAACAGTATAATGCACAGAATGAACAGTAGAGTGCACAGTACCGTACGAACAGTAGCGTGCACAGTACCGTACGAACAGTAGCGTGTACAGTACCGTACGAACAGTAGCGTGTACAGTACCGTACGAATAGTAGCGTGCACAGTACAGTACAAACAGTAGAGTGTACAGTACGAGCAGTAGCATGTACAGTACTGTACAAACAGTAGAGTGTACAGTACGAACAGTAGTGTGCACAGTACCGTATGAACAGTAGAGTGCACAATACCATAAGAACAGTAGAATGCACAGAACGAATAGTAGAGTGCACAGTACCGTACGAACAGTAGTGTGCACAATACCATAAAAACAGTAGAGTGCACAGTACCGTACGAACAGTAGAGTGTACACTATCCTATGAACAGTATAATGCACAGAATGAACAGTGGAGTGCACAGTACCGTATGAACGGCAGAGTTTACAGTACCGTACGAATAGTAGAGTGTACAGTACGAACAGTAGAGTGCACACTATCCTATGAACAGTATAATGCACAGAACGAACAGTAGAGTACACAGTACCGTACGAACAGTAGAGTGCACAATACCATAAGAACAGTAGAATGCACAGAACGAAAAGTAGAGTGCATAGTACCGTACGAACAGTAGCGTGCACAATAGCATAAAAACAGTAGAGTACACAGTACCGTACGAACAGTGGAGTGTACAATATCTTATGAACAGTAGAGTGTACACTATCCTATGAACAGTATAATGCACAGAACGAACAGTAGAGTGTACACTACCATACGAACAGTAGCGTGCACAGGACCGTAAGAACAGTAGAGTGCACAGTACCGTACGAACAGTAGAGTGTACAGTACCATACAAACAGTAGCGTACACAGGACCGTAAGAACAGTAGAGTGCACAGTACCATACGAACAGTGGCATGGACAGTACAGCATACAGTACATGAAACATGCAGCAAGACAAAGCTTGAATTTTCACCCATTTCAAGTTTTACACTGCAGATTTATCATTGTTGCTTGTTGCACTTATTAATAGGCCACATTTCTTCCTGTGTTTTTGTGAGCTGCGTTCTCAATCCAGTGCTACTGGATCATTTTAAATGGGTGGCTTCACTTTTCTACCTTTTGTCCCTCTGCTTTCTTTTCTTCCAGGAGCCTCTGTTTGCAGCCAGGGTGATCTATGACCTGCTCTTCTTCTTCATGGTCATCATCATAGTCCTAAACCTGATCTTTGGTGTTATAATTGACACCTTTGCTGATCTAAGGAGTGAAAAGCAAAAGAAAGAAGAGGTTCTCAAGACCACTTGCTTCATCTGTGGTGAGTAGACAGGGCCTGGTTTTGATGAAGCACGAATAATGAAAAAACAGAAAAAGGGTAATGTCCAATGGCATAAAATGATGCATAACTAGGCCTGGTGTATGTGATCACGTGAAAGCTCTTCTTCAAAATTACTTGTTAATTTGTGTGTAGATGATGCTATGTTTCATCTTGGTGACCTCTATCAGGAAGTCCTTATTAAGCAGCTTTCCCAACTGTCAGGCAGAGAAGGAGCTGTTTTCACTTAAACAGTATAAACATTGAGATGCTCCTTTCTTCCCTGAAGGTTTAGTCATGGCTGCTGTCTTGGAGGGGTGTCTTTCCTTTCTCTCTCTCTCTCTCTCTCTCTCTCTCTCTCTCTCTCTCTCACACTCACACACACACACACACACACACACACACA
>JAQMYF010000023.1:15355296-15398517 GCA_030014195.1 Neosilurus mollespiculum | reverse complement strand
TCTCTCTCTCTCTCTCTCACACTCACACACACACACACACACACACACACACACACAGATTCTCACAACCTTCATCATGAAGGGGGTGGGGGTTAATGACTTGCCCAAAAGCATGAATTATGAGTGCTGTTACTGAAACTACAGTTCCCTGGGATTATGCTTGTGTTATTTTGTAGTTTTAACATTATACCAAATATGACAACAGAAATACTTCCTGTTTTATTCATCAACTAGTTTTGTTGTTGTTGTGCTATATTTCTATAGCAAGACTAAGTCTCACACCCATCAACTTCTGTCCCATGGGACCTTATTTCCGAATAAATTCACACATTACTCAAGAGACAAATCTTTTTTTTTTATACGGTTTAAATTGCAACATAAATTACACATATGATATTTGCTAATTCAAAAGATAATTTTGCAAATCAAGTGAGACGCAGTTTGACACACAACTGTAATTTTGTGTGAAAGTGCTCAATGAACTCCATCTCTTGTCCTGCACGATATATATATCACAAACAGAAACATGGCCATCACTGTCACACATTTCACTTTTTGTCCAGAATGAGGGAAAAAGTATTAAAAGAAGTAAAAATGCAAAATAAACAGGCATCACATTAATGCAGGCAAACTTTCGTTGAGCAAAATAGCACGGAACATAAACTCCTTACAAGGATAATTAAGTAAAAAAATAGAGGTGATACATACGAGATAAACAGGAAATCATCTAGTGAAAGGTGGTGAAAAGAACTGAGACTGAGTCCAGTCTCTGAATCGCTCCAGCCTGAGTTCGGGAAATGCAGAGGAGACATACTTATTTCCTCAAAGGAGCCACATTACTCATATAACACCAGCCTCAAACACCTTTCAGTAGAGATATCTATAGGGAGTGCCATCTTTAGTCAGTGCCTTACTCTTTATATAATTTTAACACCAAATACACTTTAATGGTAATGAAGATGATGTAACCAAACTTTACTTGTCAATTATAATTTGGCTAAAAAAATACCCCTTTGTAACGGTCACAAGACCAGTCACCTCTACTTATGACACACACACACACACACACACACACACACACACACACACACACACACACAAACTTATACTCCCGCACACCACAAGACACATACTTCCTCTCACAGGAGTGAGGAATACTGAAAGTGGAATAAAGGAACAATTTCCGACTCCTCATCTGAGTGTGGGGATGAGTGTGTGTGGGGGAGGTGTATCATAACCTAATGATTTAACCTAGAGTACTTATGGAGCTCATGGAGGATCACTGGTTTTAATCCAGTGTGTGACCTTGATATTGAACTATAACAGTTATAATTTCTTGCTGTCTTTTTGATATGTATCCTTTATTAAGTCATCCATTAAACTATTTAAAATTGTAACAGGATTTGTGTGTGTGTGTGGGCAGGCTTGGAGAGGGACAAGTTTGACAACAAGACGGTGACATTCGAGGAACACATCAAGGTGGAGCATAACATGTGGCATTACCTGTTCTTCATTGTGCTTATTAAAGTGAAGGATTCAACCGAGTACACAGGACCTGAGAGCTATGTTGCTGAAATGATCAGGGTAAGAGTGACTTATGAGCGATGAAAGCCTGCACGCAAAATGTAGTTATCCTAGTATCCGTTTTGTCAGTGCGTCACGCCATCCTTGACGCTTTTCTTATGAATGCTTGCTCACGTGTTGTCTGTTGCCGTTCTATCAGTGAATATGAATGTGAGAATGACACTGTTGGGGCAGACAGCACATGTCTTTAGAGTACTGTAAATGAACCACTAAAACATTGTCTGGAAACTTTTACAAACATGCAAGTTTTTACATGTACGCTGCATCAGCTTTGCATCACACACAGCAGCTTCAGATCACTTTTACACTTCGTTGGAATACATGTGCGTAACATGACGCATTTGAAATGACAACAAAGCCTTTGACAGTAAAAACAGAATCCAAGCCCACTCAGACACATTCATTTAGAGACTTCCAGAAACTCTGTCGCTCTGCATGGGCGTAGATGTCTGTTTCTGACTGTAAATCTGATCAAGTTTCTTTTCTGTGTGTTATCTTTTAATACTTTAAAAATCTATTAGTATATTTAAGACCAGTTAAATGATTCCTCAGAAATTTATGAATTTTATATTTAATGACCTCTGTTAAAACATGAACAAACCTACTGCCAAAACCCAAAAGCATTCCAATTATGTCACAAGCCATTGATAAGGATGAGGGGGTATAGATGGTCCGGCACAAGTGTAAAGGTCTGATAAACACTACAGTTATTAACGAGTGGAATGAAAGCACAAGGCGGCTGCTCCTTAGAGAGCATGTTCTACTTTAGTTGGGTATTTTCCACTACATTCCGAGCAGTAAATCTGTTCTCTGACCCCCATGTCAACCTGCCCAGTTATGTAACAAGCTGAACAAACCAGCTGCCCACCCCCCCCCCCCCCTTTTCTGGGGGGTGTTTGCCCTAAATCTGAGCTGTATTACCCAATCTGTCTGCATTAAGACCCAGTGCAGTCTTGGCATTGGCTTGGAATGTGTTAATCCATGAGAGGAACCGTTTAACAATTTAACACACACACACACACTTCAGTAGTATGGTCAAAAAAAGCAAGAGTTGGCCCTGCTATGCTAAGCTTTGTGGGAATGTCTTCTGTGTGTGCACGTGTGCTGCTCCATGAAATAATGACCTTCTTTGACCAGGATAACCTCAACTTCCCTAAAAAAAAAAATGCTTTTTTTAATCTTCCCCTATAACGACCTCAATGAAACATTCAATGAATTCCATTGCGTAGCACAACAACTCCTTGAAAGCATCAAATGCTTCAATAAAGGAGAAAAGCACCTTAAGGAGGCTTTTGTGCCCAAACCCCAAACTGAAATTGACTCACTTTGAACCATCAGCAATGCAGTGATAAAGTTATAGGGTGCGGCTTGGAGTTTTATAGAAGGAAAAATGTTCAGGAAAGCCCCTACATTACCAGTGGTTTCTCTCTTGACGCAGTCATCGCACTGTTTGGTTGGTGACACAGTTTCTGATCCGCTGGGCTCTGGCCCAGTTCCTGAGCAGTCTTATGAGGAAGCACCTGACCTGAAGATTAGCCGGTATTCACTTCACATCTCTCTCTCTCTCTCTCTCTCTCTCTCTCTCTCTCTCTCTCTCTCTCTCTCTCTCTCCCTCATCTCTCTCTCTCTCTCTCTCTCTCTCCATCATCTCTCTCTCCATCATCTCTCTCTCTCTCTCTCTCTCACTCTCACCCCCCCTTCCCCACACACACACACACACACACACACACACACACACCCAAAGACAAGGCTAGAACAGATTCATTAACAGGTCAGTTCCTTGTAACTTTTCTGTATAAATGTTTCGCATGCATGGTCACTGCAAACAGTGTGAGATAACAGTATTTCATAATGAGCACCATTTTTAAACAGTACTGCTGTGATCCATAAAGACTTGAACAAATTAGGTGTAATACACCGGATATCTTTGAAAGAACAGGATAGGTTGGGTTGGGTGGAATGTGTTCAGTGGTTCTGTCTCTCTTTGTGTGTGTGTGTGTGTAATAAATCGGGTAACTTCGCCAGCTGGGAGACCATGTTGTATATGACATGCATAAAAGACTCATTGCATCTACTTGCTCTGAAACAAACACGCACACACCCTCACACTCACATGTTCCTGTGGTGAGCATCAAACTGCTTTTCAGCTTTCGCTTCTGAGTGCAAAACGAGAGATAAACGAAGTGATAAAATAGTGGGCTTACTTATCATTTGACCACATGACCACTGAAATTGCTCGAGACGTCATTGGAAGAAAGCTTCTGGTAAATTGTGTCGTCGTTGTTATGAGGAGCTCGACTGACATCCATAACCTTCGCTAAAATGAACACTGAATAAGGAATGGTTTGATAATTATGTGGTGGTGTTTCGTACATCACAGGACAGGTGATGAAAAACTGAAGTATTCTTGTAGTGTAAATGTGAACCTGGCAATCTGTGATCCAGTTTCCTCCCCGATATCATATATGACTGTCATGACAGACAAATATTGCTGTATATGTGTGTAGGCAGGTTCAAAGGGGATGATTCTGGGTCTGACGTCGCTGTTGCTGTTCAGACCACATCACGTCCTGTGTGTGTGTGTTTTTGTGTGTGTCTATACGTGTGGTATTAGTAATGAAATTCACACTTCCTTCATTTCCATTGAAGCAGCAGATGCAGTCTAATTTGTTGTGGCTAAGCTAGCTATCTCTCTCACTTACACACACACACACACACACACACACACACACACTCTCTCTCTCTCTCTCTCTCTCCCTCTGACACACACACTCAAACACACTATCTCTCTCTCTCTGTTTCTCTCTCTGACACACACTCAAACACACTATCTCTCTCTCTGTCTCACTCTGTTGTTGGTCATGAGAGCACGTAAGCACACATGCACACATTTCCACTGAAGTTCTGACAAAGTTGCTGATTGTAAACAAAGTCTCTGAGGTGAAATTAGCAAGATCATTAGACACAGCCTTGTACATATTTTGTTGCATTATAAATGGAAAAACAGCTCTTTGAGAAACATTTGTTTGGACCCCTGAAAAAAAAAAAAAACTTGTGAAAATTTCATCCACCTCCACATTTCCAAGTTAGTAGCCCACTGAAAACGGATGTGGACTTGAGTAATCTATATTCACGTTTGGCGGGACTTTTTTTTCTTCATAGAAATAGCCAGAGTTCTGTTTTCTGAAGAACTGAAAGTAGAGGAAGTGAGGATTGCGAGTGTGAGTCATGAAGTGCCTTACTGTACCTTCTCCCTCGATTTTTCTAGTGTCTCCAAAAGGGTTTTTACATGTAGGAACAGCAGAAGTCATGAAGGATCATTCTGCATAGAAAACAAAGCAGTTAATAATACATAAGAATTTTTCTATTTTTCTCTTAATAATTTGGGTATACAAAGATATGACCAAGATATGACTTTAACTGTGAATATCAACAGTTACTTAATGAATCAATAAACTAATGTATTTGGATCAAATTAAAACCCCACCTTAGTTGATCAGGTGTGTCATGATGTCCTATACTAACAGCATTTCCCAGACAGTAGTGTTTATGTTTAAAGATGTTAACGATGGGTTATATTAATGCACACCATCTAATGCATTATTTCTATACTAATAGCTCATTCACAGGAATAGTACATATATTGTATGCCAATTAACAAAAAAACCCCCAAAAAAAGACAATAATAAAATATCATATCATTATTCTCAAAGATGTTACACTGCATGTGTCATGATATCACTTGTCACATTTGAAAGATTAAGTAGATAATAAGCACATTAAATCAGCTGCTTCTAATCTGAATAATATATAATTTAAAAATAAAGTATCACAATTTGTCAGAAAAGTGTACTGCAATACAAGATATCACAATATCAGTATTGCATTTTCATATCGCCCAGTCCTACCTCAAATAATGAATGAGAACAGATAAGTATCAGACGTAACTGTACACAAGGATTTTCCCCCCTTTTTTGGGCAGTGATTAGGTGAGAGTCAAAAGGACTCCTGTGAAAAAAATTCTGTTTTATCGTCGCAAGTCTGATGCAGTGGTACTTGTAGCAACAGGACGTATATGTTTGAATTTGTTAAATGCAGGTCAGTAAAACTATTGTTTATATGACAGTGATTTAAATACCAGTACCTGCATCGACAGTCGAAGTTTCCTGACCTAGTTTAACCGACTAAAAGTTTCACTTTTTTTTTTTGGAAACAGTAACTGACATGGTATATGTTAATTTAAACTGAGATTTGTCTCAAGCTGGTATTGTCAACCATAATACAATTACATGTTCTCATTTCATCTAGACCAGAGGTGCCCAATTCTGTTCCTGGTGATCTACCTTCTCAAAGACATTCACTCCAACCCTAATTATGCCCAACTGACCGTCCAATCATCTAAACAAGGCTTGGAAATGAAGACTTAAAGCGATGATTGGATTTGTCAGATTGGCCCCATTAGGGTTGGAGTTAAAATCTTCAGGAAGGTAGATCACTAGGAACAGGATTGGGCACCCCTGATCTAGACACTAATTTCTTTCTTAGATTTTCTAAGCTCTCTCCTAAACTCTAATACAGTGTATTGAATACAGTTTTGAGTTGAAACATTACATAACTCTATTGTTCTAAACCCTAATTGACAAAACTTTCAAGGCTGGCAGATAAATCACGATAACTGTTGAGTTAGTTTGGAGATATCTGACCTATTACAACAGTCAAAAATGCTTCGTTTTCTATTAATTTTTCTATTTGCAGTATCAGCAAAACTTTCTGAACAGTGATAATGATTAATTTCTAAGTTCCACATTAGTTATTGTATTTGTTCCACATTAGTTATTGTATGTCTTATTCATTAGTAAAAAGAATATTTGGTTATCTGAATGAAAATGCTGTAAATGGTTTGTTTAAAGATGTGGGGTTAAAGAAAAAATAAGGGTGATTACATGGACTGCTGTGGTCGAGATGACAGCTGGACAGAGCAAGACACATTAAACACAAACCCCTACGTGAGACTGAGTGTGTTTGTGTTCACTTCCTGTGCACACACATACACACACCTCTTCTACTCTCAGAATTAGTGTGAATGTCTATGCATCACTGGCAGCGTGATTTCCCTGTATGTGTTGACGTTGAAAGAAGGGGACTTCATCTGGCAGCCACACAGTTTAAGATTGTTAGATCTTTTTTTATAATAACAATAATAATTCTTATTATTATTCACCCATCCATTTGCCAAACTGCTTAAAGCTATTAGGGTAGCGGGGTCAGTCAACTTTGGGCGAAGGCAGAGTACAATTGCACAACCAGAACAGCCTGCCAGTCCAATGCAAGGCCAAGGTGTACTCTGCCCTCGCCCAGAGTCGGCTGGGATGGGCGCCAACCCTTCACACTCGCACCTGGGGCAATTTGGAACAGCCAAGAAGCCAAATTCGCATTTCTTTGGACTGTCAAAAGAAAGCGGACCATCTGGAGAAAACCCACTCCACCACGGGGAGAACATAAATTTCTCACAGAAAAATCCTTGTTGGGCACGGGGCTCAAACCCAGGACCTTCTTGCTGTGAGATGGAATGCTAACCACTATGCCACCATTGCACCCAAGTAACAAGTATATTTGAAATTGTTTTTAAGTTTACTTCCTAGTTGCTTTTTAGAATTAGGACACAAAGATAATTCTAAAGTCATCCTCTATTACCCCACTCTGTTACTCCATATTATTTCTATGTAACAAGTAACCATACTGCATATGTGAAGGGCCTGAGCTGTTAATGCAGGAGATTGAGCTGCCTTTAGTAGCACTATTAAAATATAGTTTTTAAATGTAAAAATTATTTAAATCATTTGATTTGAGCTTTAAAATTAAAAACTGAAATGGTGCCTGGAAAAACATTGAAGAAAGGGCTTGAATTTGTGATGTATTTCTGCTGTTCCTAAACAATAACTAGAACAATGGTTCCCCTTCTTTATTTAACAAGGTCACATCCCACATGCCTCTCATGTGATTTTATTTATTTTTAGGTAAACTATTAAGTTGGACAGATTTTACTTTCATTCTTATATATTTTTGAGATTCATGGAATGTAAAAGAATACTTTATGACAGGACTTCATGTTCATCAAATAGCTTCTGTGCGTTTGCCTGTGTTGCCTCAGAAACAGTGAAAGAAGTGTGTAAAATAAAAGGTAGTGGTTATACTTCAGACACTCTGGTGTGTGTGTGTGTCTGTCTGCATTTTAGAAAGGGCAAAAAAATGCAGTGGAGTGACCTTCCTCAGGTCTCTCTGTACTTCATTCATTTGTCTCTCTCTCTCTCTCTCTCTCTGGTGTTCTCAGCACTTTTCTTTAATTCTGTCTTTTGTTTGGCTGTCTATTTCTCCTATATTCCTCTGCCGTAATACTCCACACCCTTAGGCTCAATACCAGTGCGATTATCTTTTTTTCCTGTATTTGGTTTGGACTGTCTTATAATTAAGAAAAATAAATATATGTTAAAATCCAGAGGATAACAAGTGTGATCTTATTGACCTTCTGGAGAGAAAGATTTTTTTCATGGATCATGTATATTTCAAGAACCAGTGATTAAATGCTTGTATATTGTATTGTTGCTAAATTACTGAAAAACAGTGCAATAAACAGATAGTGAAAGTTTCACAGTTTGTGAAAAACAATGCAAAAACTTTTTTGTTCCTTTATATGATTAAAATTCCTTAATTGGAGTTAGACGCTCATGGTGGAAACAGACAGACCAGCAGAGAGAGAGAAATAGACAGAGAGCATGATAGTCACTGCTCAGAGCCAAAACCCTGATAAGAGATCAACAGGAAACGTGCTTGCCAAATCATGCATGAATCCTATAAATAATTGGCATTGTCTGGTATTTTGGCCACTTGTCTTTAGAGATGGTGATTTCCCACAAGCAAACTGGGCCTTCTCTTACACAAGGTGAATACATGTTCAATTGCTTTTAGGCATGAAGGGGGCAACATAACACTGTTTCCTGGATGTTTAAGTTGATAAAATTAGGGTCGGTAATCTGTGAAATTACTCTGTGAATCTGGAGTGGAACTCTTTACGCCCTTTTATTTAGGATGGGAATTAGACACTGAAGGCTGTGTTTGGGAAAACTTCTTCAAAAGCTCATGTGACTCTTGCCATCTCCTATGCTGTAATTCAATTTCATGTTCACAATTTGTCTGGTATTAGAGGCATGTGCAGTCAGAAAGATAAAGATTATCAGTTCAGTGAAATGCTGTTTATGTTGAATGTATGAATAAATCGGTTTGTTACTAAATTGAGAGTCTCTAGAAATGCCTACTTTTCTGACAACATAAACCATTTACCATTTCTTATTCCATAACCATCAAGTTATCTGATATCAGAGTTGAAATCTTTGAAATTCTTATGACAGGCAGATCCAGACTGTTTTCTGTCCACATCACTGAGTTGATCTAATGTGAGTCTTTCCTGAAGAAAAGTTTTAATAATTTATACTCCGTAGCAAAATACATCATCATCTTGTAAAATGGCTTATTCACAAAACCTGTGTTCTAGTGAAGGAATGAGAAAAGTGTCCAGAATGGCAGCGTACACCTGTGAACTGACTGTTAAATATAAAGTGTAATGACTGCCATCAAAATGTAACCTCATATCACAAATTATTGTTTAATTCAGACAGATTACTTCATGTTTTTATGTTTTATAACACATCACTCCTGTCTTTGGTTTTTTGCTGACTTGTGAATTTTCTATTTTCAAGGCTATTGCTCTGAGTTTTCCATCCTGCCTCATTGACATCTTCATTGGTTTACCTGTTGATACTTGCACCAAATTATTATAAATTAATTTAAGTTATTATAAACTTTTCCATTCTTTAAGTTGACAGCTCTCTTATTGGTGCCATATTTCCCTTCAATTAATCAAAAAAGTGCTATAGCTTGGTAACATCTAGCAATACCTTTTTTTTTTTTTTTTTTTTTTTAACTGCAGACTCATTTGCATTTTTAGACATGTGCTAGTGTTTGTTTTAGAAATGCAAACTAGAAATGCGTTCTTGTCACAACACTAGGTGTATCCCTCGCGCGTTCAACTGCCGCCTATAGAGTGTTAATGGGCATTTTGGTGAATGGACCTCTGTGACTTTGAAAAATAGTCCAAGGTGGATAATCTCGATAGGCTGGTAGGACATGCTGTAGGGACTATTCAAGATAAATATAAAATAAATCCATAAAGAAAAGGCAGACGTTTCTGTGACAGTGATGGATGCAGTGGTGGCAGAGGCTGACAGCCTGTGAAAACATAGTATCTCCTACTCTTCACAGGCGATACAATTACAAACAACCCTGTGCAATATTTGACATGTCTCACTCTTTACATGGTCACCTGCATATTTCTTGCGACCCCTGTGACCTTTAAATTATGTCAAGGTGACCCAGTTTCAATAGGTTTGAAGACCTAGACACTAAGTATAACTGCTATGAATTAGACACCGATCCGACAAAAACTGCAACTGTGTTAACAGTTGACATTTTTGATGAACCGACCTCTCTGACCCTGAAAACACAAGACACAGTTTTGATAGGCTAGTAGGGACCATCCAACATAAATACAAAATAAATCCATGAGAAACTGGCACCACCAGAGTGTTAACAAGTGGTGGCAGCGAATGCAGACAGCCCCTGAAAACTTAGTATCCCCTATATTTCATGGGGGGAAACAATTAGAAAGTGATTCCATAGTTTTTCCTGTCAGCAATGAGAGACTCCAAAAAACTTTACCTTGATTTTAACGAAATACGACAAATTAAAAGAATTTAATTAAATTTGTTTGAGGTATTTTGCACCAAGCTAGACTGCTCAGCTACTAAAGAAATATTATTTTGTGTTGTATGTGTGATTAGTTGATTTGCTACAAAGTAACCATGGGTGAAAGTCATAGAAGTGTCCAGATTCCATTATTTTTGCCAGGGGTTGTAGTAGCTGAAGAGAATGTTTGTACCCACATGCATAGGTTGGAAATTACAAGGAAGATTCACAGCTTAGCTCGTTTACATTTAGTTTTGCTGTTGTTAAAAGGTAAAGCTAACAGAGAACCAATTACCAAAAGACTCCTCATTGTTACTAAAAAGCACTGCATGCTTAGCTGAGCCTTTGCAGCGTATGTTGGGTAAAACAGAGACACACTAAACACCGTTACATTAAATATGTCACAATATTATGATCTAGACATAATATTATAATCTGGTCTGGAAGACATGATTTCAAGAACCTTAAGGTTTTATGTACACCCATTGTTGGACCAGAGAGGACAAGGAAATATTTGTAATCTCATTCAAGAGTTCATGCTGAGCAAGAAGAAAGCAGCGTTTGTGGTGGTGTGTATGCAGGTGAAACAGTACAGTCGCACAGCTCCCAAACCTGAGTAACACTGGCCTGTAACAGACTCACAGCTACATCCAAGACTGTTTAACAGGCTTTTTCCTGTTTGTCATCCTATTGTGTGACAACAAACTCATTGAAACTGTCATGTGATTGGTCAGGGAATAATTTTTGGATGTGATGTTTCACATCAAAGAAGGTGAATCATAAATAATTTTTCTGTCACACTGATCCTCATTCTTGCTGTGAAAAGACTTCTATAGGAATATCTATTTAATGACATGCATGATTTTTTTTTTTGTGTGTGTGAATATTTTGTCAAAAAATTCCAGACTTGGGGTGCAAGTGCCTTAATACAGCCTCATTTTATAGAGAAATACTGCATGTAATAATTATGTTTGTCTTAATTTATGGATTTTTAAAAATACTTTGGAACATATCTGAGGCGGCAATGTCGTAAACATATATATATAATGCACGTCCACCTCACAGCAAAAAGGTCCTGTGTGTTGCCCTGCGATGTTCTGGCGAGCTGACGACCTCGCCTTCACCCAGTGTAGGCTGGTAGGCACAGCCTTCCCGTGACCCTAGTAGTAGGATTAAGAAGTTTAACAAATGAGTGAGTGAGTGAACATAATTGTTAAATTTGTGTTGATTGGAATATAAACAAGAGATTTTAACTTGACAGCGTAACACAGTCCATATATACAGTTGAGCATTAACGTAATTTTACATAGACTCTGGAGCTCTTGTAAATTACAAGTCTAAGATTTGACTGTTGTGATTGTTCTAACAGGAGCACAACCTGGACTGGTTTCCTCGGATGCGTGCGATGTCGCTCGTAAGTAGTGATGCGGAGGGTGAGCAGAATGAGATCCGGAATCTGCAGGAGAAACTAGAGTCCACAATGAAACTGGTGTCCAACCTGTCTGGCCAGCTGACCGAACTGAAAGAGCAGGTACCAGATGTACAGAATGATAAACATGACTACACACAGATCTTGCTTGAGAATGTTCTCACAATAACAATACCAGTTGCGTTGCTGGCACACTTTTTATAGAATTAAAAAGGAAATGAACCTGGGATGAACAGGAAGACGTGATCCTCGGTGAACACTGTTATTTAAATCTGTTGATATTCACAGCGTGGCCTCATGTGTGAAACCTCAGAAAAAAAGTGCTAATTTAGATTTGGTTTCTGTTCACGATGAAACTAGACAAAGACTAATTCAGTCCAAATAGAAAGTATCATCTGTAATAAACTTATCAAACATTTTTCATCTCCAGGATTGTTGTATATTTAGGATTAGTTTAAAAAGAAAGAAAATCCCTTGAAGGTCAGAAACTCAATACGAGCAATGAGTTGTCCCTCTCTCTCTCTGTCTCCCCCTCTCACATCTGTGATCAGTGCAGCAAACCCATGTGGTACTAAGATGATCTTTCACCTGCGTCACGAGGCCAAGTGTTGTTTCACTCTGAATCAACTCGTGTGTGTTCCAGACAAAGTTCTCCGAACCAGAGCTGTTTGTTTCCACACATAAATAACAGTGGAGGCAGAGATGATTAAATGCTGTTAGAAAATCTATAGATGGTGTGGTGTCAAGACTGATATTTTTGATCAACAACAGTGCACCATAAGTTGAAGAGTTTCTTGTAAATACACTAGAATTTAATGTAAAAATTATATTAAGGTCTGCGTGTAAGTGGTGATCAAATGAGAAGTGCAGAGGAGGAACTAGAACTTTTGAAACCCAGACAGAGGGAAATAAAAGAAGGTCAATAAACAACCCCCCCCCCCCCCCCCCCCAAAAAAAAAAAAAAAAAAAAAGGAAAAATGAAAAAAAAAAAAAAAATGCTTTTCACTTTTTTTTTTTTTTTAAATGAAGAAAATGTGGAATTTTCTTTGTTTTTAGTTTGGAACAATTACTAGACTTGATCAAAAAAAAAATTTAAATAAAAAACGAAACCTGTAAATTAATATTAAAAAATTTTATGCTGGTACAATAAATATTATTTATAAAATTAAATGCCTTAGAAAATATAGAAACTATTCAAAATCTAAAATTAAAGTATATACATATGAAGTGTTGTTTATTATTAAATAAAATAATAAATAATGGGTTTAACTCTACACTAAGGAACATGTCAAACCAGAGGAAATAATGCTTTAGAGATGAATTCAGGTGATTCCTGCATTTGTGTGTTTGATTTCTATCATAAATCCAAAGCAAATACACATTTCTACACATTTAAATATGTCCTTACTTACATGTATAAGTTAACCTGTACCTTTCATCCACCTTTAATTTTTTTAGGGGTGTGGTCAGGTGTCTGCTTTACTGTAGACACGGTCTTCACCTGGAGAGATCATTATTTAAAAAATTGCTGATTATTGGCAAAGACCTTGACATTGATTGTAAAGTGATAAAATGCTAACTGTGTGTATTATTGGTGACACTGGTATTCAGAGAAGACTACATTCCTGATTAGACCTTTAAACTGTTCTGGTTAGCATCTCACCATGTAGCTGTGTGTGTCACATAACTATCAGGTGTATTATTTGTGTTTTCTTAAAGCTTGTGTATGTGTGTGTGTGTGTGTGTGTGTGTGTGTATATTCATGTGGTCATAATTTAATTGGGCTATGAGAGGATGGATCCTGTAGGTGCTAACTTTGTGTGAATAAAAGTATGTTAGCATTTGGCCTGTTTTTGATAATGTTGAGTCAGTTTAGGGGATTTTACAGATGACAAAACGATATATTTTTCAGTTAGAATGATTGGGGTGTGTGCGTGTATTCATGTTCATGTGTTTATGAGTGTGTGTGAGCCTATTGCATGAGATTGAGGAGTGCGTGATCACAGCTGTGCCACAGTCACTCGCACAATGGTACACACACGCATATGCAAGCAAACATACCTACACACACACACACACACACACAGGAACACTGGAACAGGAACTGATTTAACAGATGTATTCATGCAGGAAGAGCCTGGTGTATACACGGGTGTGTGTGTGTATGTTGGGTTGTGGGTGCAGCTAAAGATTAAATCTGTGTGTGTGTGTCCTGACAGATGACTGAACAGCGTAAGCAGAAGCAGAGGATTGGACTCCTTGGACATCCCCAACACATGAACGTGAACCCTCAACAGCCTGCCTGAGTGAGTGAGTGAGTGTGTGTGTGTGTGTGTGTGTGTGTGTGTGTGTGTGTGTGTGTGTGTGTGAGAGCTTCAGCACAGGCCTTGAACTGCCACGCTACACATCTGCCCTTAGAAGTATATCTGCAAAACTCCCTCCAGACTTCAGCACATTCGACTCACCTAAGAAAAAAATTTAAACAAAACAGACAAAAAGTTTGTGCCCCTCAGTCCCTCAGTCAGGTTGGATGCCAAATGTTGACTGACGGCAGTAATTACAGGAAGGGAAAAATTTGGGGCAACACTGGACAGTATGACTAGTTATAGATGCTGCTTGGAGAAGTGTTACAGAGGTGTGTTTTTGTATTTCCTGACCGTATAGCAAGCGGTATTTTATGTCTAATTTTTGTATTTTGTGCAATATGACTACTTTAATATGCAAAATTGTTGAGCTGTGTCTTAAAGAGATGTTAATCATCTCTCGTGTTAAATGCTTTTCATCGCCCTTGCCATTTTCTTCTTTCCCAGCTTCATAACTGTACTGAAACGCTGTAGACTCGTAGTGTGACGCTCAGAGTCAATATAGAAAGAATTCTTATAGCCATTGAAATATGGGCCTTTTTCATTTCGTATTTATTAATATATATATATATACACACACACACACACACACACACACACACACATATATATATATATATATAAATTAATGAATGATATTTAAAAGGGACTGACTTCATCACACTTTTCTATAGATTTTTTTTTTTTTTGCTTATTCAGAAAATAAATAAAAAGTCATTAGCTTTTTGAGGTCATAAATATATAAGATTAGTATTTAATCTGTTTAGACTGATAAGTTTTGTTTCAATGTTTTAATTCTTAGTTGCTTTAGTATCTAGAGCATTTTTTTAATATTATGACTCGTATTATTGGGATCACGAGAGCCTCTGAGTGTCAGTGCCTGTTTTGAATTCTGCATCGAGAGACTCTGAGGCCCGGTGAAAGAACGAGAGAGATGCCTTCCTTGTCAACCAAGCAAGTCATTTTGTAAACACAGCACAATGTAATAAGCTCTACAGGAGAGAGAAAGTGCTCAGAATAATACTTGCACTACCATGTCTTATAAACATGCCATATCTCTCTGTTGCTTTGTATTTATTTCCAATTTTTTGTCAAAGGTGTATATGATTGCCAAGTCTTTGCTTTGTATAGAGATACTTTTTTTTCCTCTTAGAGGTGTAATAGCATTTAATAACACTCTTAATGAAAAGTTATATGAAATAATTAAAATTTAATATATGTCAAGATTGTAAATTAATTTAGCAATATTTAATAAATCCTGTAATTCACCTTAAAATAAGTGTTTATTTATTTTTCCACATGCATGCAGTGTAATGTGTGTTGTATTGGCATGATGCTGTTTTTTTATTTTATTATTTTTTTCCCCCAAGATGCCACATCTAAACCATATACACATAACATAAGAGAAAAACTATGGTGGCCCAATTCCACAGAACAAAACTGTCAAAACTTGAGGAAGTCAAAATGCACACTGCAAGTCATTCTTCCTCAACAAATTCATGGCTTTCCTTTTCAGAGAACACAAACTTATTTCGACCCCATTATCTTGTAACAGATAACGTAATATTTTATACATGTATTTTTTTGCAAAACAAGTATTTTATCACTTGTTTTTCCTGTCTGCTCATTCTTCTACTGCTCATTCATTCTTCTGCCATGCATTTTGACTTCTGCCGTGAAATACTGGCTTCTGCCGTGCATTTTGAATTCAGATGTGTGTTTTGACGGTTTTGTGCCATGAAACTGGTGGTTATGCTGGGACACATGTGGGCCATCATATGGAAACATGTCAAAAACCCAACAAACAAATCACTTTCTGGTTGGTAATACAAACTGCAAACGACAAGGACAGAAAGCTGCTCAACTAGCGCTGTCCAGTAAATATTTAAAAATAAAGTAATCCAATAATAACAATAATGAATCCAATAATGATCTTAAATATTTTGTAAATGGCAAAATAAATTTTTTACACACATACATGAAGTAAAACATTAAATCGAGCTGCACAACCTGATTAAACAGAACAGTTAATGAAGTTACATATGTAATGTGTTTAGTCATGGGATCATTTCGACATTAAAGAACGTGGTTGTGATCGGAGGAGAAATGCACTTCAAGTGACCTCGCAAATCACAGACTGTATAAATGATATTATTTTTCTTTGTTCAGTGCTGTGTGGGAGAGCCCCACTCTCTCTACCGAGGATAAAAACCAATGATCTGTATATGAGCAGATGTTAGGAGATTAACTACAGTGGGAGGTGGATGAGGAGGAGAATCTGAAAGGTAACACAATACTGCTGAAGCTTCTAGCAGGGTTACACGTTGAATTGTATACAATTCAACATTGAATTGTTACATGTTGAATTGATGGAAAGATAATGTGCTTCATAATAATGATGATGATGCATCAACAGTGAAAGCAAGATACACTGTATTAAATGGATTGAGAGACATCATGTTTTTAGTGGGACAAACATTTCTTTAACATTTAACATTTCTTCCAACATAAATCTCCCCAAGTAAAGCTTAACAAGCTGAGCAAAATGGACTCACCTCACTGTCCATGCAAGGTCAACAGGAGTTTGCCTGTGCATCGTAACCAGTCTGCCCCATGTTCGGGTGCTGATGCTGTGACATTTAGCTTTGATTAGAACAGAATGAACAGGTACGACAGATAAGGACCTGTTACTTCAAGAACATTTATTCACCTTTGGTGATTGTTGCTGTTGTCATGGTGATCGAAATCCCAAATGATTGATTGTCATCATCAGTAGGAGTGCACCCAAAATAATTTTTAAAGCTATAGTGTCAGAATACCTGCTAACACTGCTGATATCCTTGTATTTAAATAAGGAACTTTAAGGAAAATGTATGGTTCTGAATCCATACACTTTTGTTCTGCATCGTTTCACAGAAACAGTATTTATGCAGCAGAAAACAACAAAGAAACACTTTGCAATCACTTTTAGTAAATATGATTCAGCTAACACAAATGTCAGACCATGACATGACCACCAAAACTCCTTGGTTCACACCTTAAGCAGCAAAGGACTAACGTTTTTCAGATAAAAGGTTACGGGTGGGGATTTTTATTTAAATCTTTTTTGTTTCGGACCATACTAACGTAATTATATTTATTCATCTGCCAGATGGGAAGAAGAGAAGCTTTACAAGAAGCAGGCTCTGTAAAGAAGTTATTAAGCTATCAATAAACACTGATTTAAACGCTCTGAAGATTTCTCTGGGCAAAAATAAAACATAATGAATGGCTAAAGGCATTTCACTGTAATTTGGAGACCATTTGTGGCTTATTAACTTGGATTCAGGGCATTCAACAAATGCAACAACAAAGTGAATAATGTGTAGATTCTCACAAGAAGGGAGGAATAAAAAAGTAACAAAAATGCAGTCATGTGATCTACTTAAATAAATCTTTTTACTGGCATCTGGATTTACAATATTTATTAGAATTAACTATTATTCTTTTTGTGAGTGTATCTTCTATATGTCTGTAGTGACAGATGATTACAGACTAACAGGAGTGGTTTGTTATCATTAGTGTAAATGTCATTTAGAGCTGCAGCTTTCTCATTAAATAGTTTTTATTTCACAATTCATCATCAAAGCTTTTATGACACAGAATTAACTTGAACTTTGTGCATTCCTACCACAACACTTGACATCTAAAAAAGAAAAAAGAATCATGTAAGATGTTCCAGACAGTGGGGAATTTGTTTGTCCCGTTAATAACAGTGAACATCACCACTTTTTCTTCCTGTCTGCATATAAAAGGAAGGCTGAAGCTGCTGTATCATCTCGGTGATGCACGTCTGACATGAAAGCAGTATGAAAACTTTCCACATGTTGCATGCTTCACGCGAATAAAAAAAAGAAAAACCACTTCAAGAGAATTTAGTTCTGTTGCAGTGAATGAATAAAATTATCACAAGAAAAGTGCAACAAGTTGTGAGCCTGCAGGTAAAAAAAAAACATACTTGAGACAAGCACACAGAGCTGTGATTAAGTACTACAATGAAAAATAAACTTGTGTTCATTCATTCATATGCAGATAGAAAACACACACTGATAGGATTGAAATTAAACCTGCATCAAACATATGTACTTTTATTTTAAGTTATAATATTATTCAAGGAATATAAAAATGACATTAGTTCAGTGTGCGTGTGCGTCTGTGTAGCTGGCTGGCTTCTGAGGCAAAATTACATAAATGTCACATTGTCATTATTGCATTTTAGTGACGTTTAAAACTTATTACATAAACATACATGTTTATTATATGACCTGTATCCGTTTACTGACTAGACCCACCCAGTGTGGTGATTTCCCCACTGAAACACATCGACTCGACCCAATAATTAACTGATTAATTGAAATGTGGTGTTGTGAACCAGAAAATTACTAAACTTTGCTGGACGAACACCTCTGCCCTTAAAAACACCCCCACCGGACCCTTACCTATGACAGGTTTGGCATTATGCCACACCAATCAAAGATAAACTGAACATTTTATTTAATGTTTACGTGGCCAAGTATTTCAATATCCTGCTCTAATGAAATAGGAAAGTAAATATATTTCCATTTCACTGCAAGAGATGTAATAGCAAAAATCGATGTGTGTGTGTGTGTGTGTGTGAGAGAGAGAGAGAGAGAGAGAGAGAGAGCATATGCAGTGAACAAATAAGATAAGCTCAAGGAATTTAAGACATTCATTCCATATGCCGTTCTATAAATGAAACCCCTATAGCCAAATAATTTCTTCTCATTTGTAATTATTGAGAGCCACAAGTCTCTCACTGGAATCTGGGATACTCTGTTGTTTTTTTTTAATTATTATTTTAAATGCTGTCATCTGCAGTATAATTAAAATAATAGTAAAAAAATGGGTGGAAACAAAAAATTGCTCACATTTTTAAAAAGATTGTTTTTATCTAGTTTGTTTGCAAAATAAATTTGTACATGTGGGTCTTTTAATTCCCTCTGATCAAAATAAATAGAAATAAAAAATTTGTTATTGTCATGATATATCATCCTAAGTATTAATTCATTTAGTAATTCATCGCTCATAAAACCTATGAAATGCTGCTAATTTGACCTTTTTCATATTTTCATTTAAAAATATTAATCCAACAATTACTTTATTTTTTCATTTAAAAATCTTTATTTATTTGAAAATGAATAATCAGGATAGTAATTGTTTCATGTAGTTTTAATTCCTGTGGAGCTAATGTTTTTTGTTTGTTTGTTTTCCCCCCAAAATTAAACCACTTCTTCAGGGTTTTTTTCTTTTTTCTTTTTTTTTTGCTCTGTTGGCTTTCCACATTGTCGTTCAGCCTGTTGGACTCCGCGCCTCTCCCAAAAAGCGCGTGGTTGTACACGGGACACGGAGGGGAGGGCATGAGAGAGAGAGAGAGAGAGAGAGAGAGAGAGGATTTATCTCTAACAGTCTGGAGCTGCTAAAAGCGCCGTCCGACACGTGAGTCTCATGTGACAGAGCAGGGAGGAGAGACGTGTCTGCAGTCACAGTTTTTTTTCTACTTTAACACGTAGTCTAGTCCACCCACCGCACACACACACACACACATTTACACACATTTAACCGACGACCGGAGCTTCTGAACTATTGCGCCTTGGCTCACCAGTTCGTCAGCAACATCTCTGTCCTGCGTTTGTGTGTGTAGTGGATGTGCGCGCGCGGGGTGTGTTTACAGGTTTCCAGCTCAGAATTATCTGGAAACACCAGCGGAAGAGTCCAACTTGTTTTCTTTTTCAACGCGGGACAGTTTTCTCCTGAGGATATTTATATATTTAAGAACAATTACTGGAACTTTGGTTTATATGTACATGAATATATATATGTGTGTGTGTGCATCTACGTCTATACACACATATATTAATTAATTTAGGAGAATCATTTCAGGAGAACATTCATCTCGAACATATAAGCCGTTATTGTACACTTGGAGAATGGAGCGGATTACGAGCGCACAGCCTCCTCCATGTTTGGCTAAACAGACCCCGCTGGACATGGCTGCCGTTCAGGGGTAAGAGCCATTTTTATCGTCCTAAAATCTTGTGAGATGTTTCCTATAAATAAATACAGCATTCTGACGTTCCGGCGTCGCGTTAATGTCCTGAAGGAAACAGCCACAGTACATGTAGCAGAAGGGGCGGAACAGTTCATTCAGTGCGGCAGCTGCACAAACTTTTGTTTTTCAAGCTGTTTCTAAACACCCCGTGACATTTCTTTCTCCTCTTCTTGACTTTTCTTCCTCCTGTTATTCTCTATAGCATGGATTTCCCCATGTATGTATACAAACCCCGGAGAGGTGCGAAACGAGGCGAGGACAGCAAGGTAACCAATAACACAGTTCTCACCAACCCTGTTTCTATGAAATGTAGTGATTTCATTTCTATTTAAAGCAGGGGTTTTATATGAAATATTCATGCTGGAACAGTTGCTGAAAGTTTGACGGAGAGTTTTGTGTTTGGAGCTTGAACATTACCTTCATTGCCTGCAGGACACCTACAAGCTACCGCATCGCCTGATTGAGAAGAAAAGACGTGACAGAATAAATGAGTGCATCGCACAGCTGAAGGACCTGCTCCCAGAGCACCTGAAACTCTCAGTAAGTCTTCATGGGAGTGGAGAGGGAGTGGATGCACGCATTAAAATGTTTATATGTAGCGCCACCTGCAGTGTTGCAGTGTGTTAAACTCAATCACTGGATTATCTTGATTTAAACATAAATAAATAAATAAAGTCCGCAAAGCATAATGGGAAACCTGTACAGGAAAGCAGGACACTTCTAATGGTCTCGGGGAAACAAAAAAAAAAAAGAAGAAGAAGAAAAAAAAGGAAGCTTGAATTAAAGCCCGTGTTCTTTCCAAAATATCATACAACATCCAGGTTGTCCCCTCAAGTGCTGAAGTATGTGAACGTAGACCTGATGAACCGCTAAATTTAGAGGCGTATATAAAGCACCAGAGCAGATTTTCTTTTTTTTATTTGTATGCTCACTCACACAGAACAGTGGAGTAAAGGATATTGCTGCTGAGAGGCTATAATAAGTTACACATCATTATATTATTATATAAGTGCTGGAAAAATATATATTATTTGTGTACTGTATAGAGTTAAAGCTGTAAGCATGTTGTTTTCTTTTTTAATCTGGATTTGCATGTCCGTTGTGTCTTTGGGTTTGCCCTCAGTGGAGGCAGCTTGAGAGTGTTACATAAGAAAGATAAACAGGCTTATTGAGTGATTCCTCCTTTTATAGACACTGGGCCATTTGGAAAAAGCTGTGGTGCTGGAGCTGACGTTGAAGCACGTGAAAGCTCTGAACAGCCTGCTGGAGCAGCAGCAGCAGCAAATCATTTCACTGCAGAATGGAATGCAGATCGGTGAGTTCGATGAGAAACATTACATTAATCACATCTGAAATGCGGCTTGTTGTGGAGAAACAGTAACGTAAACACTGAAGTGCAATCGACAATGTATTTGTGACGTGATTCCTTTATATTTTAAATAAATTACTAAATAAAACCTTCCGAGTAACATGATCCATTCTTACAACACCTGGTCCCGTCTGTCATGCACATTCAGCAGGTATTATGCAACCAGCTGAGAAGGATGAACCCTGAGATTGTGCTAATATGTAACCTGTGTGTTGTTGTAGGTGATCACACCAGTGGGAGCTTGGAAAAGAGCGAGGAAATGTTCCGCTCTGGTTTCCATTTGTGTGCCAGGGAGGTTCTGCAGTACATGGCGAGCCAAGAGAACGTGCAGGATCTAACTCCTACGCACATCTTTAATCATCTGCACAAGGTGGCCTCTGAGCTGCCACACCGGCCAATCAGCCCGTGTCAGGACACGCCGTCCCCTGCCCACAAAGGCCATGAGATCCACGAGAAGCCGGTGGCACCGGCCAGAATGCCAGAGAGCCACACCAAAAACTGTGTCCCTGTGATTCAGAGGACTTACCCACATAGCAGCGAGCAGAGCGGCAGTGACACAGACACAGACAGCGGCTATGGTGGAGAGGTGGATAAAGACAAGCGTGACTTGAAGGGTCAGCGGCCGAACTACTATGGAAAAGAGAGTGCTGAATTGAAATACGGCATCAAGGAGGAGTGGGATGAGCCACAGGCCAAACGGCAAAGGTCGGACTGTTCTGAGGACGAGTCTCTGTTGGGTCACAGTGGGTACGCAAGCTTCTCTTCTCACCAGCCACCTCTCTGCATGCCCTTCTACCTCCTCCCTCCAGTGACGGCGGCTGCTGCCGCTGCATACCTCCCTGTTCTGGAGAAGTGCTGGTACCCTGGGAGCCTGCCTATGCTGTACCCTGGCATGGGGGGTTCAACGCCAAGCTTGTCCCCTGAGAAACTCCCCTTGTCGCTTGTCTTGTCACCCAGAGTAGCATCCCCCACCACCTCTCGTGCTCATACAGACTCTCCAGCTCTGCACCAGGCCCTAAAACACGTCCCCCCCTTAAATCTGGAAACCAAAGACTGATAACAACGTGGAGTCTCCTTCACCTCCGATAGCCATCCTCAGCAGAGGATATACTGATGAAGATCAGAGGTTCCTGCTCTGCTATCACCGCCCCACCCTTTCTCCAGTGTTATTTTTAAAAACAAATTATTTCAGAAACAAACCCAAACCCAGTGGCCATGTCCCTCCACCGCAGCAGTAGATGCACATGCTGAGAGAAAGGGCTCATGTGACGACAGCTGCACGCTGACCACGTTGAGCGGGTGGATGTGAGACGAGGTCTAGTCTGTAGCACTTAGAGTCACTGTGAAGATGAAAAATGACACTGAGTGGTCTGGTTTCAGGAAGGATTAGTTCGCGGGGACGTCTTCTCTCCGTGCTTGTGCTGAATGTTTTAATAAACAGTCAAACAAAACCTTAATCCAGAATGTGATGTGCAGACATCCCCTAACAAATAAAGATAAGGACTCTGCCCTTTGCACATATCTTGTATGTTCTGAATGTAAACCAGAAAAAAATGTAACTAGCGAAACCCCTATAGATGCTGCTTCTCTCTCTCTCTCTCTCTCTCTCTCTCTCTCTCTCTCTCTCCTTCCCTCTGTGCTGCCGAGCAAGGCTTCACACAGGACTCTCTGGCTGCTTTAAATAAAGTCTCATTTTAGCCTAGAATGCTACCAAATAACTGTCTGAGTTGACCAGAGCTTTCACAAAATGAGACAACAGCGACGGTGCCTCATCTCTCCCCATAACTCAGTTAAGTCACTGGTTTCCCCACGATCTCAATTCATCAATTACTCATGCATGTGCAGGTGTGAGGCTGATCCACGATGATGTAGAACGCTTGTGTAAATAAGGGAGAAATTTAATCACAGCTGTTTTTTTTTTATATAAATAGAAATATTTTGAATATGTAATTCATTTTAGTGTGTGCAAGTAGATGGGGTACTTGTAAGATAATTACATTGTGTAATTCATATGTTTATACATCTCTCTCTCTTTTTTGGATACAGGACCCACAGTTTTTTTTGTGTGTTTTAATTGCAAGGGGATTGCTCCAGATAGTCGAGTCACTATGTACATAAAACTGTGGAGGTTGTATCTGCATCATGCTCTGTGTCCATTTCTGGTCAGATTAAGACAGATCTCTGCTCATGCTGTTGCCTTTACTTGTTGAAAGCAGTAAAATTATGACAAATGTACTTTTTTAAAAAGAAAATTCTGGATTCTGTGGAGAAGAAAGAAATGTGAATGTGTAATGTTTAAAACAATGTATTAGTTTTGTATAGGAAGAGGTACTTGGAATTTTTATTTTGGGACCTAACAGAAGGTTGCTTAATGTATATATTTTGTCCATAAAAACGCTGTTGACATTAAAAAGTATTAATAAAGATTTTTTTTTTCCTGTGGAAAATCTGCATGTGTTCGCTTCGTTTTTGAATCCTTGTTTATCTGCTGATGCCATGTGTGTGTTTCTCAGCCTGTTGTTATGTAATACATTATATAACGCTGTCTGTGGAAATCACGTGAATGCGGGATTCAATGTCAGTCGGGATTAAAAGATCCTGACATTTCAATTAAAAACTAAGTGTAATTCTTAATTCTAATGCAATGATAATAACTTTGTAAGTACTAATACAATAGCTTAAGATGGCTTTCTAATAAGTTCATCAGATGATTTTGCTTCAAAATATTTAAAATGTATTTTCTGTCCTTAGGTTTATTTAATTCCTGCTGTAATATGTATGTTTCAATCTTTAGGAAGGTAATTTTCTGAAAACCCAAATATCTGAATTCATAGTGACGGTGTCATAGTGATCATGGAGATACATTATGCAGGTTTCAGTATAACGGTGGTGACATTAACAATGCCTAGCCTTCACAAATCCGCTGGTTCCTCCTCTAGAAACCAGCGTGCTCTGCCGTGTGCTACCTACTCGGTACATAAAAATAAAAAAAAATAATCAATAACACAAAGTTAATCTTTGAAAAGCTTTTCGTTCCCATTTTTTTCTTTTCACAAATCCACATAAATCTCTTCTCAGCATGAACAGACCTTCGCTGTTGTGAAAGGTGAAAAGTGTGTCATCTGATTTCTGAATGAACATTTTGTGCTACTTCACAGATGTTTATGTAAAGTGTCTTCATGTGAGATATGGTTAAACATTTGTTTGTTTATTTATAACCAGCTCAAATTTTGTAAACCACCTTATTAAAAGTCTTATTAAAGTGTTTGTCTTCCAGAACAGCCCAGTGTTTACTGCTAGTTATAGTATTGCTAATACAGCTAGTTAATTAATTGTGTTTCAGAAATGAGATTAGATGACAAAGATACTGATTCTTAAAATACCTACTTTGAAACTCTAAATACATTTATTATGGGCTGTCAATCAGTCTGTGCATTACAATGACAACACGAAATGCTTAAACCAGCCATGCTCGTCTATGGAACTATTTTTGGTGACAGAGAAAAAATAAACCTATATTATACCCATATTCTGTCTGCAATTTTTCAGTTACACAAACTTTTCTTTACTATAAAAGCAAGGTCACACTTGTCATGATGTTGTACTGCATATCTGCTACTGTTCAACTGAATATGTATGGCAGTCATGACTACAAACTAGTATTTATACTGTAGTCTAACATTCATCCATCTATATACCGCTTATCTATGCATATCTTTGTACTGTGGGAGAAAACTGGAGTACCTGGAGTAAGCGCCCACAAGCACAGGAAAAAAATATACAAACTCCACAGGCCCCAATTCAGCCATGAGATTTGAACCCAGAACCTTCTTGTTCCTGCTAACCAATGAGCCAGTGTTCTTAAACTATATGCAGGCAGATTAGTGGGTAACATCGCTACCTTGCAACACCACGTTTTCCCTGTATCCAGGGATTTTCTACAGGCACTGTGGTTTTCTCCCAGCTTACAAAACATGGCAGTAATTAAAACGATGTATACGACATTATGCAGACTACATGTGAATGTGTGTGCATCCAGGTTGTGTTTCCGATGAATGTGACCAAAATAACATGTTCACTGAATATAAACATATGAATTATTTCAAACTGAATTTATTTCCTTTTCAAGGACCTCCTCAATCCCACCAACAAGCCCTCTGTGGAAGAGGAAGAGCCTGGGGGTTCAGGAGGGGGTCTGCCCTTCACTGGGGCAGAGGTCACCGAGGTAGTTAAAAAGCTCCTCTGTGACCGGGCTCCAGGGTGGACGAGATCCGCCCTGAATACCTCAGGGCTCTGTATGTTGTAGTGAAGCGGGAGCTGAGCCAGAAGGCAAAGCGCTTGATTTACGTTCCTACCCTCACCTATGGTTACGAGCGTTGGGTAGTGACCGAAAGAACAAGATCACAAATACAAGCGGCTGAAATGAGATAGGGTGAGAAGATCTGTCATCCGGGAGGAATTTGGCCCCTCCAAGTCAAGAGGAGCCAGTTGAGGTGGTTTGGGCATCTGATTAGAATGCCTCCTGAATGACTACCTGTTGTGGTGTTTTGGGCATTTCCAACCGGGAAGAGATCCCGGGGTCAACCCAGAACACGCTGGAGGGACTATGTCTCTCGGCTGGTCTGGGAACGCCTCGTGTCCCCCTGGAAGAGCTGGAAGAAGTGGCTTGGGAGAGGGACGTCGGGACCTCACTGCTTAGGCTGCTGCCCCGCGACCCGACCCCGGATTAAGCGGAAGAAGATGAAATGAAATGAAATGAAATGGAATGAAATTTATTTCCTTGCACTATTCAATGATTATTTTGTACATTTTATGAAAAGCAAAATAAAACGTGCCACGAGCCACATGTTTTTTGTCAGTATGGTGTTCTGTTCATATATCTTCAATATTTCTCTGAAATAATATCTGAAATCTTTGGGTTAGGAGACAGCAGTGGCAGCAAGAAAGTGTTCAACGCTTTGATGTGATTTGGGCACAGTCTTGTGGCCAATAATATAAGTACAAAATTTATTTTCGAAATTGGCGATGTACAATGTCAATCTCATTTAGATAGCAATATCATCTTAACATTAGTACTGCTAATAATGACAGTAAAACAATATCTAATTCAATGTATAAAGTACCTCCTTATGAATAAAACACAGAGCTGTATTAGGGAGTGTAGTAGATTGGTTACCTTTACATGTGTGCAGTCTCAGGTCTTTGCAGTGACGTAGAATTTTTTTTCTACGTCATTGGGTTTTTGCCTCTTGTAATGTTGAAGATGGGTTAGGAGTGAGAAGCTGTGGATAAAATATCAATAAAAATTGTAATTATGCTTACCCAGCAGGGGAGATACCATGATTCGATCTTTATTAAAATAAGACTGAGGGTGAGACTGGCCTCAGAGCTGAGCTGGCCATGTTACTAACGCAGGTGACATTAGTGCTTCAGTAGCTTACGTTGCATTTCCTTACATGTATTTATATAGTTTGTATTAATCACACTAACCTGGCATTAAATCAGACACCTTAGAGTTTGTGAGAGAATTTTTTTTTTAAGTTTAGCGTTTTATAAACTTACCAGCCAAGCTTGTATAAACTCCACTCCGTTACTGAACCAAACAAACAGCAGAAATAATTATCCTCACGTATTTATATTTTGTTTCTAATAATTTCATACCGACTAATTCTATATTTATTGCTGTGGCTCGTTGCCGTTTTCACGCCACGGTCGGAACGGTTTTAACGGTTTTAACGGTTTTTCGGATTTGAATTTTAAATTTTCAGGAGCGCGTTTGTGCGCGAGCCCGGGACACAGCTGCTTCTCTCCTCCCCTGATTTCTATATTCCGAATGTTTACATCTGACATACCTTTCTGTTTTTAATTTTCTTTTTTTTATTTCCCTGCATTTTAATCCTTTAATTATTGCTTTCAGATAAATACAGATACATAAATATATACATACTCTACAGATGAATTTGTTTGCATGTGTTTAATGAGGCTTCATGTAGAATATATGTGTGGATATTATCAAGGGGGCCAAGCATTTTTACAGTGATTGTTATTGTTATTATTATTGTTGTTGTTGTTGTTTTGTTGTTGTTATTATTGTTATTGTTGTTATTATTATTGTTATTAATATTATTATTATGTAATTTTTTCCCTTTTATGGTATAAGGCTGTGACATCACTTTCTCTCTGGGACATCACAGATTCCAACCTCTCTCTGTGTCACCATGTCCTCTTCATCACCATCACTTCTCTTCATCATCATTTACATTTACATTTAACAGCATCTACCACGCGTTCTTATCCAGAGTGACTTTCAGAAGTGCTTTATAAGTTGCTTCACTATCAGTGAATATATTCTTATACTGGTTCGTCAGGACACATACTAAGTATACCACCAGTCAAACTCAGTGAGTAGGTGTTGTGTTTTTTTTTTTTTTTTTTGCTTTTTGTTTTTTTCTTTGTTTGTTTGTTTGGGGTTTTTTTTGGTGTGTGTGTCCTCCTTCATTACTCCTCTTCATCATCACCACTGCTCTTCCTCTTCATCATTCCTCATCATCACAACTCATGCTTTTCATTCATCATCTTTCATCATTTTGTTTCTCTGTTTGTGCTCTTTATTAGTCTCCTTACTTGGACCCCAGGAATCACTGCTTGCAATTCTATTATAGTATATAGTATAGAAACCTTATTTCCTGTTTTAAATGATTTTTGAGGACTTCTGCATATTTACAAACATTATTGCAATTTTAAATGTTTTAGAATAAGGTATGTCAATAAAGAAAGCAACATATTGCATACCAGGCCACTTTTCAGAAAAATCAAATACTATAAACCCTATAAAAGTGTAATGAAGAACTTTGTTGGATATATATTTTTTTTGTTGTTGTTGCTATTTAAAGCATTGTCACATCAAATATTTTGTTTATTTTATTTCAGTTTCTGCTCTTGATAATATTTTTATATTCTTTTCCAAGGAATTTGCTTCACCAAGAGTTTTTGGCACAGCACTGGCACTTAAAGACTAGACATGTTATATACGTGGTATAACAATTTATGTTAAAAAATCTGAATAACGATTGCCCTTTTAACCTGATCTTATACTACAGCAGATTATAAATATCGCTGCCATTTATTTTCTACCAGACTATTATTCTGAAGTATCAATTTGAACCTAACAGCTGTCTTGGTGCTAATCACATGACTCCACATACTTCCTGTATAAATATACGGGGTATGTCTTAAATCGATCAGTACTTCCCTACTGGAAGGCAATCATATTTATGACCCAAAACATTTGTTATATATTTTTTAATGATCTATAAACCATCATTTATTTTTAAATTTGACATAAATTTTGGAAAAGAAATTGGGATGGTTGTTTAAATGTATGTTTTTTTTTAATGCATTCATAGTTAGCTACATTTAGTGTTGCAGGACATGAGCGAGCTGTTCCCTGATTGTTATTCCTCCTCTTAAAACAGTCAACGCACTAACTCTGGAGACTCCTTCCAATGGAATCTTGGGACATTTAACACATTTGTATTTGTCACGCGCAGTGGCATAGTGGTTAACACTTCGGCTTGATAGCAAGAAGGTCCTGGGTTTGAGTTCTGGGCTCAGCAAGAGTGTTTTTATGTGGTTTTCTCCCTGTGTTTGAGTGGGTTTTCTCTGAGTGCTCTGGTTTCTTGCATTTCGCATTTATAAGTACAAATATAAAAGATATAAATACTCAGATTCAGTTGGTATGGCATTTATGTTTAAAATTAGAGTTTGTGCTGATTTTTCCCTACTGTGATTTTTATTTTATTTTTTTAAATTGAGGAAAATTGGGGTTATTTCTATGATAACACAATAAAAAGCTTACTATGAAATAACAGTAAGGAAATTCTAAAAGGAACTATTAAAAAGATCACAATATGAGATCACCATAAACTCTTTTTCTGTCACAATGTCCCATCGTGGTGTCATATGATGAATTACCAGATTGCCTTTTCAACTGTAGAAGACTTTTAGGTAAAGCTGCTCCTGAAGATCTCCAGGGCAGAGACTTCCAGAGAAACATTTTTGGTCAGGGAAATTTTTTTGGACGTATCTGTAAATGGATAAAAAAAAATCTTTATAAACACAGAAATCATTGGTGAATTGCTGTGGTATAAGAAGAATAAAACACCTAGCAATGTGATGTGGTGTCACACAGGCAAATCATCATCTACGGAGCCCGGTGAGGTTGTGGTTGTGTGTAGTATGCTTAAGCATTACAAGCATTAGGACATAGTGTGTGATTTGAGCCGTAGAAAATAAAAGCCTGTACCGATTTGAGACGCACCCTTGGTCATATGACCACGTGCACTTCCCTTCCGGAAGTTCTGTCACCTTTCAGTGGAAATAATCATCGTGTGTGTTTAGGTGTGTGTGTGTGTGTGTGTGTGTCAATCCAGCTTCTGGGCTCTTTCTCCGGAGAGTTTCAGCACCATGTTGGCCCTCATTAACCGGCTCCTGGACTGGTTCCGCTCGTTGTTTTGGAAGGAGGAGATGGAACTCACCCTCGTCGGCTTGCAGTATTCGGGTAAAACCACCTTCGTCAACGTGATAGCGGTGAGTCCTTCATCCTCCAAACACACTGGATTTACCTGCAGCCTGAAAGCTGGGCGGCTGCCGAGCTACACGTTCAGATGATGTACCTTTATTCAACACTTTGATTATGTTTGTATGCTGTAGGTTTTGTGCGAGGTGTAAAATCTCTTCCTGGTTCTGTTGAGAGTCTCGCGCCCGAAGCGTGAGGCTAGTTACAGTTCTGCTTTTTTTTTGCTAATCATCATGTGGACGGGTTGCCTGGCAACACAGGCTTTAGGTTGTTCTTTAGGTAGCAACAGTTTACATTAATGTTGCTACTGCATTTAGAAATGTGGAGGCTCACCTGAGGTTCCTCATAATTATGACTAAAGCGATATCTCACACCAACAAGATACTGCTTACACTATCTCATAATTCTGACTTTCTATCTCGTAATAATGTAATTCATAACTTTGATTTACTGTCTCATAAGTGTGGCTCAGTATCTCATTATTGCGACTCAGTGTCTCTTACTTGTGGCTTGGTGTCTCTTACTTGTGGCTTGGTGTCTCTTACTTGTGGCTTGGTGTCTCTTACTTGTGGCTCGGTGTCTCATCCTCGTGGCTCGGTGTCTCATCCTCGTGGCTCGGTGTCTCATCCTCGTGGCTCGGTGTCTCATCCTCGTGGCTTGGTGTCTCAAAATTGTGGCTTAGCATTTCACAATTAAAACTCCAATATCTATTTATTGTGACATGCTTAGTGTCTCATTACTGTGTCTTACTATCTCATAATTGGCTTATTATAACTTCATAGCTCATAATTTTGACTCAGTATCTAATACTTGAAGCTTAGTATCTCACAATCAAGGCTTCATATCTCATAATTGTGACTCAGTATCCTAGTCTTGTGGCTTGGTATTGCATACTTGTGGCTTAATGACTCATACTTATGGCTTATTGTTTCATAATTGTCATTTGTCTTGTAGTTGTGGCTTAGTGTCTCATAATTGTGATTGTCTCATTTTTGTGACTTAGCATCTCATAATGATGTTATTGAAATAGGTCATTTATGAGAACATGAGTCATAATTATGAGATATAATCTCAGTATTATGAGTAGTATGTGACTTTTTTTTTTTTTTTTTTTTTTTGCTGAAATAGTTGTAATGGGCGTCCATATTTACATTTCACCTCTTGAGACATTTCCTTCCTCATCACAAGGTACTTTTTGTTCCCCCCTAATTTTCTTACTACATGCTTTCTCTAGCTAACTGAGCTCATCCTGAACAGGTCGGATGTACTTTTATTGTTGGAGCACTTTTAACAGTACACAAAGTCACAAGGCTGCTTTACAGAGCTCTGGATGTCGACTAAGATCCCTAATGACCAGGTCGGGTGGGGGGGACCTGCCGAGATGACACAACAGAATACAACACAGCATGAGGAAGAACCTCAAACAGGAAGCCAGTCCTCTTCTGCGTGATGCAGGATCGTGTGATTACAAATCATGACTAGACTGTAAAGTGAAACCACAGTGAGCTTGGTGAAAAGATATTCAATGGGAGCAGATTGTGAAGAAGAGGCCTGGGATGAACACAATGATGAATTAATGATTACAGCAGCAAATACAGCGAATAGCAAATATTGATAGCAAATTCTTCTCAGAAGTTTCTGGGATTAAAGTCAGTTTTCACTTTGCTGTTTTATGTACTCTTCTAGAGACAGTTTGATGAAGAACCAACTGTCTAGAAATGTACACAAGTACAGAGTGAAACAGACGGAACTCTATATAAGAACCGTATTTACTTAAGCAGTGAAGGGAACATGTTTCCCATGATGCACCACAAACTTTGTATGTCTCTGTAGTGGATCTGCTTCATATAGTGTAGAAAGCAGCCAACACATCAATCAATCAGTGCTTGTAGGATGGAGCTTACTTTTAATCCTTGGTCTGACATAGCTGGAATCACTTCACGCTAAAAGACAGTAGACAATTTTTTTCCCCTTCTGGGTGTTAACCAGCATTATCCCGTAAGTGTTTCTGCCCCTTCTGTTGGAATTATTGAGAACTGGGGAGCTACTTCAAGAACTGGGAGGGCATGGCGTACATCCATGGAAAGTTTGTTCATGTTGAAAATTGGCATGGGTCAAGTGCCGTGTCTTCATTCGCCTATTTCCTCCGCCAATATTGGCAACTGATCGCCTCCAGAATTCTGCTGAAATGGCCACGATAGTCCCAACCACAGTGTGTGAGCTCAGCGTTACTCTAACCAGCTGGATAAGACCCTGAAGGTATCTGGGGAAAAAAGGATGTGGTCATCACTAAAGGGCAGCATAAAGATCAAATGGCAGTTTCTCAGGAACCAATGAAGCTGAAATTTAGGTGCGACTGTATGGGGGATTTCTATTCATGATTGGATTGTTAAAACAAGTATGGCTGCGTGAAATTTGATATGTTAATCAAATTTCAACAAACGTTTCACAGGGTTAGCGTTGAGTTATCATTATGAAACCGGAACACTATATTTGTCTTTGTGTTGTTTTGTGTAATTTTTGTGTAAATACGATTTAGATTGAATGTTATCATTTCGGAAGTCCCTGCGATGGTCTGGTGAGCTGTTTGTACCCGGTATACCCTGCCTTTGCCTGGTGTCGGCTGAGATAGGCTTCAGTCTCCCTGCAACCCTAGCAGGATTAATCAGCTCTGTAAATGAGTGAGTGAGAGTCATCATTTCAGAAGCCTCAGTATGATCATTGTGATTGAGTTTGTGAGTCACAAGTCTTATGCATCCAGCATAATGAGTTTCCTTATATCAGAGCTGTGAGGTGATATCAGCCCGATGATGAGTAATAGTTTCATACGTTGAAATTACTCTCTCTACAAACACACGCCAGCAGAACAAGCTCTCTCACACCTCACCTGCCTCAAATCGGCTTTAATTATTGTTGCGTTTCTGTTTCTCTCAAGATTTACTGCTGTAGCAGAGGCAGTTTGATGGTGTGCCTGTGAATCATCTCTGGAAGACCCTAATGCACCGGGGCTATGGCAGACAGGATACGATGAACTGAGACTGTAAAGTTTGCTCGCTGTTTCCAGAATGGGTTCAAGTCAGTGCCTTATGTATGTGAAGAACTTGAGCATGCTGCTAAAGAAAGATTACAGTGCAACCTTGATGAAACTTTACAATCACACACACAGTGAAGGATGAAAAACATACTGCTACAGGAGTTTATATCCGTATTCGGAACATTTACTCATTCTTACTACAGAGGGGGGCCAATCACCATCAAGGCATCTGATTTGAATATAAAGTGTAAATCGGTACGATACAGGCAAGGTAAAAAATAAATAAATAATTCATTCATTCACACCATTAAGATATTATTTTAAAAATACTCTCCCAAGGTCAAACTGGGTATTGCAATGTAAAAGAAGTCAGAGGAAAAGCAAGTAGTTCTCTAGTTTCTCATTCATTCACTGAACTGTTTAACCAATCTCAGCCTACTCTGGATGAAGGTGGGGTACAACTGATCAGCTCACTAGTATTTCAGGGCCAACACACACACACACAACCATTCACACTCACACCAAGGGGCCATTTGGAACGGCCAGTTAGCCTAAAGTGCATGTCTTTGGTCTGTGGGAGGAAACCAGAGTACCCGGAGGGCGTGGTATTCGAACTTCTTGCTGTGAGGCAGATGTCTACCCACTACGCCACTGGGTCACCCACCACTACACCAATGCACCACCTTGCTGTCCCAAGCACATCATGTTTTCATATTCCATATTTTTGGGATTGTTCGTTATGGTGCTCTCCATGTCAGCCAGAGCAAAGGCAGCTAAAAAATGCCAGTAGTCTTGGGTCATTTTGGGTCTTGTTTACTGGCGAGGTACCTCAATTCAACACTATATTTACTTACACAAACATAATCAGAGAAACCACACGACTTTGCCAATGTGCATCAAATCCAACTCATCTTGATGGTCTTTGGGTTGATACCTCAAAAAGCTTATTAAGTGTGAAAACTACAAGCCCTGGGGCAGTGCAAATGACCACCAGACCAGAAAAAAATAACAAAGTACAAAGCACCCCCTGCTGATCCTGCGTCAGTACTACACTTTAAAAAATCATTCAGTATTAAAATGTTAAAGAATCTTAAAACAAAAAAAAAAAATCGTGTATACAGAATTTGATTCGGATCATCTCCAAAATCTAATATAGGGTTATATGGGCTGTACTCCACCCCTCCAAAAATTCATCAAAGGCCGCTCATAAATTTTTGTAGAAAGTTGTTAACAAACCAGTATAAACAATTACGTAACCTCATTGGTGGAGGTAACAATAGTCACCTGACATCAGTCCCCTTTTTCCAGATTCTTCGTACTGCTGATATTAATGCCTTGAACAGTCACTGTGAAAGCGCTGAGTGTTTTCACTCTCCTTCACCGAGCCGTTTCTAACCCTGAGTGATTGCTAATAACAGAACAGGAGTGAAATATTTCACAATATAGCCAGATGTTGGTATTTAAGTGTGTTTCTTTTTTTTTCACATCATGCTTTGATCCTGTTCGCATTTGATATTTGCAGAAGTTTATCAGGAAGTCCAAAAAAGTCAAATAATGAGAATTAAAAAAGTTTTTTCTTATGAATGTAGCACAGTATGAAGAAGCCTGACCCTGATGTTTAGCATTTCCTGAAGCTTTGGTTTAGGTAAATGATGTGTGTGATTGATTGGCTGTGAATCTAAATTCTGCAGGCCGATTGAGTCTACAGTATAAAACAGGATTCGGCCCTCATTCATTATCATGCTGCCTGTCAGTACTGGTTTTATTTTAGATCAGAATTTTTATATATCTATAATAAAAGGGATTTATGCAGTGAGTTTAAAATTTTTATTTTGCTTCTCTTAAACATTTCTTCATTTATTCGTTGGTAAAAACAAAATTGATTTGCTATCATGTGGGTAAAGCAAAATCAGAATAAAGAATCTGAGCTTTTTCCATCATAGCTGCTGTGGAATCCCTGCAGTGCAGTGGGAGGGTGTAATGACTGGAAGAGCTCCCGCTGCTCCTGTCAGACCACACAGAATACAGCCTGTCGTTTCGAGCTCCGAGATCTGCTGTGCGGGAGATTTAGACAGTAATTTACTTGTATATGCATGAAGTCCACTCAGGAAGAAATAAGTTATGATAATCTGAAGATTGTAATTATTCTCCTGAAACAAGACAACAATCCAAGATAAAGCGCATATTGTTCAAAAACAACAACAACAAGGAAGAAGTAAACTCCGGATTATTTTATGCGTCATGGATCTAAATCGTCCTCTTGATGATAAGGTTTTAGCCTCATGCGTTTAAGCTTGTAGCTGAATGTTTGTCTTGTCAGAAAGACTGGAATCTGATAATGGTGTTGGGTGTGGATATGCAAATCAGCTTGTTAATATTAAACACCAACGTCCAGTACTGGATCTTAATTTTGTTTTCATTTTGGGTTTATTTTTTAGGTTTTTTTTTTTTTTTCAATTTCGGTAAACTGGTCTTCTCTTTTAGGAGGAGTTTTGACTTTGTCAGATGTACCTTGGCACAACAGAAATATTTACGTAGTTAAAACATGCTTTAGGCAGTTTTAAAGGTGCAGCAAATTCAGCTTTTAATTTAGACGTCTGCCAACCTAATTAAGTTAAATGGAGCATTAGTTTTGTTTTTTCCACTGTCTATTTACATGAAAAATTTTTGATATTGCTCGACACTTCAGCGAAATGTTTCACGTACCATGTAAAATGTAAAAAGTCTGAAAGGAACATTAAATAAAGTGTGAACGCTGCTTTTCTTAAAAGTAAAAGTTTATAGAAAAGTATGAAATTGTCCTACAGTAAGGAACATGATTATAAGTTGTAATATCATAGAAAAATCGTACGCATGTGTGTGAGCTGTGAAAGATGTTTTAGGGAACTTTTGTGAATAAATTCTTTATTTGTTGAGTCCTACCCCTTATAAGATTTACTTATCAAGTCCTGCTGCTGGAGTCACGCTTCATCTTTCTATAGAGAAAATCAGGAATGTGACCTACATCCTGCTGGGCAATTTTTTCTTCTTTAATTGCAGCTTATTGGATTATGAGTTTTTTCTGAATTTTGTCCACATGTTGACTAATATGATCAGTGTGTGGAGAGACTTACGGTCCGGCTCAATGTGACCATTGTGTTTAAAATGAGATGTTTTGGAGTGGACTTACTTTTTCAACTTGTTTCTTCTTTTCCTTATTATTTTTATTGTTATCGTTATTATTATTATTATTATTGTTGTTGTTGTTGTGGCGATTATTATTGTTGTTGTTGTTATTATTATTATTATTATTATTATTATTATTAATAACATTATTACATTTACAGTATTGGGCAGATGCTCTTATCCAGAGTGACCTACAGTTATAATTTTTATACAACTGAGCAATTGAGGGTTAAGGACCTTGCTCAAGGGCCCAACAGTGGTGATAGTAGGGATTGAACCACTGACCTTCGGATCAGTAACCCATCGCCTTAACCACTAAGCCACCACTGCCCTAATTTATTATTTAATATTTATTGTTATTATTGTTGTTGTTATATAATGAGCTTCTGACCATATCTGTACTATTTAGCTTTCTGATGAACCCTGTTATGGATATTAAATAGTTAAGTAGTACACGGTGCCCTTTAATGTTTAAAGTTAGATGGTTTTCTGGTTTTTCTTTTCTTCATTCGGTCTCCTCTGTATGTGTTTGTGCAGTCGGGCCAGTTCAGTGAGGACATGATCCCCACGGTGGGCTTTAACATGAGGAAAGTCACCAAAGGAAACGTCACAATAAAGGTATCACACAGGCTCCCAGTCATATTATTTTTTCACCTCTAACTTGCACAGGTCAAGCAGAATTTCTAGAAAGCTGTCTGATGTAATTTGTTTCTCTCTTTATTTAGGAAAATCTATTTGAGTCATACTTGTTCTTTTATCTGTAGGAATAATATTCTGTACAGATTTTAAAAAAGGTCCAGAGCACTTTAAACGTGATGATGTAGGAAAATGCTCCGCCACTGAGTGGTGTGATGAAGCAGAGTTACTGTTATCAACTTCCTGTTAGTGCTTACCTTCAAGCAGTTTAAACTGACATTTCCTCAACATCTTTTTCTCTTGTTGTTAATTAAATAAAAACACAGCTTGTCATATTATGAATAACACACAGCTGTACCTCTAATTCTCACAAAGCGCTGACACTCCAGAATGTTTCCCTCAGTTTAGATGAAGCACGTCGACTGTAGAAGTCGCTGTGAATGAGATGTTACTATAGAAACCACTAAAGAAACTTACAAGGTGTTTCTCTTAAAGGTGCCATCAGTAACAGTGTTCAGGAAGGAGAAGGATTGTGTGTGTGGGGGGGGGACACACGACATGAATTACAAATATAAACTACTTTTTTGGCTTCACTGAGATTTGTCTTTGACCTGCATGCAGTTATTTTACACACTCACACACACACCTTTCCACAGATGTCAGTTTCAGAGAACACTCCTGTATCAGCTGTGTGAGGGGATGAACTGGTTTTCCTGAAATTGTCTTATTTTCACTGAGCTGCAGTTTTCACTTCCTCTACATTCTCCTATCATTATGAATAAACTCCTCCAACCCTGGTGTGTGTCTGTGTGTGTGTCTGTGTGTGTGTCTGTGTGTGTGTGTGTCTGTGTGTGTGTGTGTGTGTTGACCCATCACCACAAATTGAGTCTTAATGCACCAAACTGACATTTTCATGAAATTGCAGTTTTCTCAAAAGTCTTGTGACTCAGTTCATTAAACTTATGATGCTTTCTCTCTCTCTCTCTCTCTCTCTCTCTCTCTCTCTCTCTCTCTGCTTTAAAACTCATGTTGTGGTGGTTCACATACGTATGTGTATATATGTACAGAGGATTTCTTTAAATTTAGTTTCGTTTTGTTTGAAGTGTCTGTTTATTGTTTGCTGTGTAGATTTGGGATATCGGAGGACAGCCTCGCTTCAGGAGTATGTGGGAGCGGTACTGCAGAGGAGTTAACGCTATAGTGTGAGTGCTACTTCCTTAGGTTCTACTCTTCGGAAAAAAACCCCGTTTGTTACTTTCCTCAATGTTTTGCTATAGTTCTGACCGTTCAGTCAGGTTCACACCTACGCTGTACACTATTCATCTTTGCTCGTTTCATTCCTCAGATACATGGTGGATGCTGCTGACCGGGACAAGATCGAGCCATCCAGAAACGAATTACACAACCTGTTAGACAAACCTCAGCTTCAAGGCATTCCTGTACGATGGTTTATATGTAATATATGATCATTATTTTACACCATATCTGATTATTTTCCCATAATGCATAGCATGTCAAGTGTTTTATTCCTTTTATACTGCAGTCTACCAAAAATTAAACATCTGATTTATTCATCAAAGTATAACAGGCTATATATTTATTTTTATTTAATTTATCCTTGTGAAGTCGGCCCTGCCTCCACTATTACAGTTTTACCTCTGACTACATCATTACTGAAATTTTATAAACATTTCAAAGTCATTAGTTGATGATTATTGTGACACATCCCCTTGTGTCTGCTAAGCTCATGTTCTGGTTTGGTTCAGGTTTTGGTTTTGGGTAATAAGAGAGACCTCCCCAATGCGCTGGATGAGAAGCAGCTCATTGAGAAAATGTAAGCTGTTCCTTTTCTCTTCCTTTTTCTCTGAAGGTCTTCTTTCTGTTTTAAGATTATTCGATAATGTCGAGTCGACACAGCCTTGGATGAAGAAGAGCAAGAGAAGACATTCCATATTCCACGTGTTTACACTTATGATTTTGTGAAATGAAAGGAGCAGTAATCTAATAGTGGTGATATTTTATCCATTTTACTTATTTAACAGAAGCCTTAAATAGTAACCAGAGTTCATTCTCACCGAGAAAATGTTTTTCTCCCTCTGTTTTTTCCCCGATATGCGTCGATAGTTGTGAGATTTGATTTGAATGAGCATCACCTTGTACTCAGCGTTGTTATAATAAAACGCTGTCTGTTCCGTCTCTGCTTCTTTTCAGGAACTTGGCAGCGATACAGGACAGAGAAATCTGCTGCTACTCTGTCTCATGTAAAGAGAAGGACAATATAGGTAAGTGTCCTTGATTCACAAGAGCTTATATGTGAGACTGCGAGACTCATTTACTGCTCACCATGGTTCTGTGTGACAGTTTATAATGGCACCCCAGAGATGGAGGTGAATCTGTCGGGCTAGGGTTTGGTTTTTGTGCCTCGTCATGTGAGTAAGCACATAATGAGAAAATCAATATGATGATGAGAGCCGTGTGGGCTCACTCGTGCACTGAGAGAAACCTCAGACGGGCTTCTTAAGACGGGATCTTAATAAAGACTAAGATCAAAATCAGAGAATGTTTTTCTCTCTGTGTGATTTTCATTGTTATAATCAGCCTCTGATGTTAAATTAAATATTTGTGTGAAAGTGACATCATGATTATTATTAATGGTAATAGTAGTAGTAGTAGTAGTAGATTTTAGTTTTAGTGCCACTATAACCATGGTTTTATTGATCTGCTTTTTATGAACTGTTTGGATATTCGTCAATTAAATTTAGTGCTAGAGAATTGTATGGTTCATTAAATTTTGTTTAATCCAGAAAAGTTGAATTTGTCTGAGGCTGATCTCTCTCTCTCTCTCAGACATCACACTGCAGTGGCTTATTCAGCACTCAAAGTCTAGGAGGAGCTGAGAGGAGAAACCGGTGTCCCGTGTCCTACCCTGCTGCAAAACCTCAGCCTGACCCCTTCCCTAAAGTGAAAACCTGCTCCAAACCCTGGCGCTCTTCCCAAAATCAGCCTCTGGTCCTGCTTTGAGCTAGCTTAAAGCCATTTTAAATGCTTCGGGGTTTCTTAGGCCAAAACCAGTCCTGTGCATCTTCCCTTGGATCCTGTTTCCTGGCTCAAAGCACAACACAGCCAAGATTGTTATCAAGCCCTACTATCCTCTATTCATTGATTTAATTATCTCTCTCTCTCTCTCTCTCTCTGTGTGTGATGCGGGGGCCTGTTCTCTTACGGTGAAACACACTTTTGGTGTCAACGTGCACTCTCATCAGATCCTTGATTCAGCTGACACCAAGTAGGCTTTTCTGCTTGGATGGTTTTCTGTTGAAGAGAAAAAACAAAGCTCTTCAATATCGAACACTTAAAGTGATTGAGCATTAACGTGTGTGATGACAGTTGTTTTAGTCTGATGAGCATTAAAGTGATTAGGAAGCAGTTGAACACATTTAGTGGTTATTTGGAAGATATCCAAAGATATACAGGCGGCCATGTTAGTAAAGACTTGTGCACTACAAATAAGGTGATCCCGTCGTGCAGTTGAGTGTCAAGCTATTTCACTTTGGTTTTTATGTGTCACGTAATCAGCCAAGTTTATTTCTACAATCAAATGCTTGGATTCTTATCTTGCATGTAGCTATATATATATATATATATATATATATATATATATATATATATATTTTTTTTGTGTTTATGTCTTCTATATTCTGTAATTAAAGCATCTCTCTGCATTTTTCTGGCCCTGAAATTAGTTCCATTCACATGAATGACACCTGATATTGAGTATCACCTCATCAGTGTTCTCTTGATGACTGAAAGCAGTATGCCTTAAGAAACGACTTTATGAATTACAAACTGCAGCTTTAAATTTGTACAAAAAGAATGACCTAAATGCTGTTTTGTTTCCATTTTTATTTCTGTCTTTAAACACTGAAAAAAAGCATTTCTTTTGGGTCTTGACCATCTGCACTGATCTGAACTCTGAGATCATCATCCATCTGTTTATCTTTAAATATTTATCATGCGTAGCTCAGTCACACTAACTACTGCATGGTTTATAAATCTTAAAATGATGATACTAATAATCATATATAAATGTGCCTTGACAATCCATGCTCCACTACAGCACTGTTAAACAGAGTAGCACATTAACACATCATTAAGTTATTTAATAAAATGCACTTGAATATTTTGCCATGTGAAGGTTTCAGTTACTCAGCTCAGTGCCTTATTTATGAATATATATTACTATAACCCAGTTATCACCAGATTAGGCTTACAATGCAGATCATGTTTGTAGCGCAGTGCAGTTAAAGGTGTGGTTTGTCATTTTAACAAGTGTTTCCAAAGCCTTATTTATTCATATACTTTTGTTCAGGTACCATTCACAATATGGCCATGCAGTGGATCTCGCTCATTTCATCTTGTAAAAGATTTCATCTTTTTTTTTTTATTATTATTATTATTATTTTTTAAATTATTATTATTATTGGGGTTTTTTTTTTTTTGTTTTTTTTTTAATTTAAATTTTATTTATTTATTTATTTTACATTTGCATCTAAAGGTGTTTCGACATATGAATTCAACAGCTGAACAAGTACTCACCCCTTCTTCAGAATTCCGCTAACGATGATGTCCACGTTTCATGAGCACAAGTACCCCCTGTTGCTGTTTGGCTGGAATTGTGTAGTGCTTGCTGAAATTTTGGAGTAGAATTGATGACTGCAGCTTTTAATAGACAGCTTTTTAAAAATGTCAGCCTAAATGTGACAGCCTAAATGAAGCAGTGTGTTCTTTACATTTGTTGTTATTTCCCCCCACGTGGCTTCATTGACTTCATTTTTAAGAGAGGAATGAAGTTATAGAGCTGAAGAGTGGAAATGGTTGCTTAAAAAAGCTCAGTGCTTTTCTGTGGGAGAACAGGACCCTCTGTTTTAGTTACTCTTTTTCTCACTCTTTTACCATTGTATGTGTTCTCTCTCTCTCTCTATCTCCCACCCCTGCCCCTTTCTCACCAAGTCTCATGGTGCACTCTCCCCAGCCCATCACCTTCTCACTTCCTTCTCCTTTTGGACGCTTTCATGTGGACGTTGACTCTCAGCCTGAAACACTAATATGCCTCAGCTTCTCACCACTAGACTGGTTCCTCTCCATCACCAACATATCCACCATCCAAAACGTGTTTTTACATGTCTGGAAGAAATTGATTTCTCCTCATATGTCTCTGTGACCCCTGTCTCAATGTCATGTGACTGTATGTGCTCTGGACTTGATTGTGGGAAAAAAAGCACCTGCCAAAATGATCATATTCTCAGCCTTTCTAGTGCAATTAAAGCTTGAATTAAAGTGACAGTTTGGTGGAAAAATGGACACAGTTTTCTCTGTTTACCTACAAAGAAAAGCTTTGAAACTAATGTAATAAATACAAACAAGCAGCAAAGCTCTATAAATATAGATCGCAAAAAAAAAAATTTAAACCTGTAAGCTGTATCTTCCTTAAAGTTACCCGATTTTATCTCTCCACAAGTCACGAGCGAAAGTTTTACGGCGTAAATTAAATGGGAGTGCTTTAGATTGTCACCAGTCATTAACATTTAATTTTTTTATTTAGAATGAATTTGATTGGTAATTTGATAAGATAGAATGGTAAAATCTAATTATGTATAATGTTCTTAATTTTTGGTATTAGGAGAGGATTGGACTTAGGAAGTGCTGTTCAAGTTTTGAATTATTACTATTATTATATATACACTGAGTTGCCGTCAGGGTGTTTCTGCCCTGCGATGGCCTGGCAAGCTGTTCAGGGTGTACTCTGCCCTCGCCCAGAGTCAGCCTCTCCTCGGTTCGGAAAATGAATGATTGAATATATATATATATAAAATCTTGAGTCGATTTTCCATAGAACAGTGCTCGATACATCAAAGTAGAGCTAAATATATTGTATGTGGGAAAAATAATAGTACTACAATTTCATCCCGACAAGCCTGATTTATTAAATCTCCTGATGAGTGGGCAACCACGAAACAGGCTTGTCTGGATGAAATTGTAGTACATTATATACAGTACAGACCAAAAGTTTGGACACACCTCATTCAATGAGTTTCCTTTCTTTTCATGACTATGAAAATTGTAGATTCACACTGAAGGCATCAAAACTATGAATT
>JAQMYF010000023.1:15352922-15355196 GCA_030014195.1 Neosilurus mollespiculum | reverse complement strand
TTAAAATAACACCTACCCCCAAAATAAGCCCTGTGGTGTTTTTTGAGCCGAAAAAAAAAAAAAAAAAGACAGTGTCTTATTATCGGGGAAACACGGTAATTCCTCCCTGGAAATGTTAGTAAATCACATACATGTGTGGTTAAACTTTACAAATGCATCTTTAACACAACTGTTTCAAACTTTAACACTGTTATTATACCAGTTGTCCGGCTTTTTGTCTATGCCTTAATTAGCCATCTTCTTTGACATAAGGTGCTAATGTTTATATGAACTTCCTCTCTCATAAACGCATCTCGTTTAAAAAAAAAAAAAAAAAAAAAAAATCACATTTAATTTAAAATTTATACCAGCTTGGTGTTATTTTCCAACAGAATTGTACATATGCACACTGGGAAGGATTAATGTGGGATAAAGCTTCCAGGTTTGGTTATCTTTGAGAGTGTTTTATCTTGTTAAAAGGAAAGTCTTTTTTTTTCCCCCTCTCAATTTTACTGTCAACATTCATGTAATTGGACAAAATTCATCATGTTCTATTGTCCCTCTAACTTAATATTAAAAATAAATAACACTTTAATTCCTTGAATTTATGTATTTAAGCACTATTAATTTTTATTTAAATATATTATTCGTGTATTCTCATGAGTAGTGAGTCTGGATTTCAAAAAAACTAATTATGTTTTTTCCCATAAATTTTCAGTGTTGTGGTTTTTTAAAAATGTTTTAAAATTGTAATATTAAAATAATGTTTTTGTCTGGCCCCTAGAGATGAATGGCACCCCTAGCATTCATTTTTATATAAAAAAAGGAATAGAATCTACTTTTTATTTCAAATAGCAGTTTCCTCATTAGCACCACCAAAATATTCCCACTAACTTCAGACAGCCAGGTATTACTGTTTTTTTTACAGCCCTTCACCCTCACACACACACACACACAAAAGATCTGTCCTGCCTTATTCATTGGGTCTCGCAGCTGTTATATTTATATGGGTATTAATTATTTAGACGAGGCTGGTAAACGGTGTCATGTATGCAGGTTCTGCTGTAATGCCAGTAAGTACATGGGCCCTCTGTATTCTTTCTTCTCATGTACATCTTCTCTTTCTTGTTTTTAAGTTCATATAACTTTTTCCTTGTGTAATCATTAGCCATGTGAATGCCCCCTAACCCCACCTTTGGAGGAAATAAATACAATAGTTGAGTTTTTATCTAGTTTCGGTGATGAGGTCATTGGCTAATGGGGCAGGTGGTGACTGAGTTGTTTACTCTTCTGCTCAAATCAACCGAAACCATGACAGTGCCCTTGTTCATGTATTTGTGTGTGTGTGTATGAACATTTTATTTGTAGTTGTTATGTCCTGTTGGCCTCTCATTGCTTATTTTGGGTTTCTTTTTACCAATATCTTTAAATACACAAAATTTATTTTCTCTGCCTGTATATTTAATGCTAAGCAGCCTGATTGCAGCATGTAAGATAAATTCTCACAGAACCAGTGAATTTATTAAAATATTTACTTTAGTAGATTAATAAAAGTATAATCATATTCTATGGTGTTGAGGGAGAATAGAAAAGGCTTTCACTTTGTTAGAAAGTTTGAATTCAGGATCGTATTTACTCCTCACCCTCGATTTCCTGGACTATTAGGGGGGATAGGGAACCTCAAAAGTCCAGCCGTCACTAATGTCCCGGGTCCCCACCCTTTATCGGACATTTACCATAATCAGTCCGGCAATCACCATTATTCAGCAGCAGTCTCAGACTTTTACAACACTTATGCCACACTCAGTGCACAAGATTGTGTTTCCACAAACTTAAGGAGTGCATCAGCACATTCTTTTATCACATTTATTTTAAATGTGGGACCAGCTCGTGTTCCCCGTCCTCACTTTCACTTACCTCTCCCATCACTGATGCCATTATCTGTTCATCGGACATTATTTCGTAATGATTCCCCGTCCCCATCATCGATTCCCCGACTTGTCCGAGCATTTTTCCGGCAATACCAAATAATATCTGGCGCCGGATTTTGTATGGGAAATCCGAAATCCGGGAATTAGGGGTAAGTGAAATCGAGGGTGAAGTGTACTTTAGTTCAGCAGTTCCAAAAGTTTTTGGTTAAACAATCCTTTGAGGACTTTCTGAAGCCTGAGTAGATTTACAGTTTAGGACAAATTTAAGACTTGAATATTTTACTGTGTGACCATAACCATATATGGATATAAAACAACTGTACACCTCTGATAACCCTCTAGAGTCAGAGACTTCTCAGCTTAG
>JAQMYF010000023.1:15317922-15347922 GCA_030014195.1 Neosilurus mollespiculum | reverse complement strand
CCCAGGACTTCCAGCAAAGCTATAAATTTAACCATCAGCTGCTATTCAGCCAAACATCAGCTAACCATTCCCATCTTGATTCCTTAGCAAAACTGGGATTCTGATGCTGACTTTATTTTGATGCCTTTCAGTTCTGCAGTTAAAGCTTGAATTTGCTTTATCCAAGACACTTTGTGACCATCATATCAATATACGTTCTGTCCTTGCCCTATCTGTTGGTCTTCACTGCATTGAATTGTAATGCATGCTAGCATGACAGTGTATCAAGATTTTCAGTTCCGATTTTTTTTTTTGTATTTCATTGTTAGCAGACTATAAAGAACACTAGATGTTTCGGAACATTTTCCTGGGTTGCTTTTAAGATTTGAATGCTACTGAAAAAATCAGAGATTTTATGAGTTCTGAGAATTATTTTCAATGGAGAAACACAGATAGAGATGTCTTGATTGGTTGGATGAATATTAGTGTTTTTTCCAGACTCTTGAGTCCAGAGCTTGTTGGTTGGGAATATTTTATTAAATCGCTATTAAAATGAAAATAACTTTCTCTGACCTTACCTTTAATTAAAATTCACTAATCCCACCTTTAATTAAAACTCACTCATGGCACCTTTAATTAGTCAGCATGTTTATTCATGAGTCTTCTCAGTCTGTTGTGTCGTCTCCTTGCCTCATAGCGTGCTCTATAGTGTGCTTTATAGTGTCGTATCACCGGGTTTACTCAGTTCGATCTCATTTAAAGACGTGGAGCTGAAGACACTGCATTTATGTTTTCATGTCCATCCCTGGAGGCTCGGGTGGTGCGTGTGTTTGTTGAAAGCATTCCCCAGGTGGTCTCCCTGCTCATGTTTTCTGAGCCTAATGGAAAGCAGATTGTTCAGATGCTCCTGAAGAACTTCATTAGTTGAGTCTGGGTCAGATGTGTTAGATTAGTGTCAGGACTTTGATGGGTAGGGGTTCAGGAACAGGAACATCTCTGGAGAAAGATGGATAAATAAAGGGAGGCTGTTTGGATGCTTGAAAGGAGGCAGTTTGGATAGTTGGACACATGCTCATCATGAGTCCAGAAGTGACTTGGAAAAGAGGACTAACTTTTATTGAAAGCTGCTGCTCAAATTTGTCATAAGCATTATCCTTGTAGCTCAGCATGCAATGTTCTTAACATATGTGTCCTTCAACGTCCTTTTAATTTTGTTTTATTCCATTCCAGGCATCTTTTCTCATGTGAAATAAAGGGTATTAAGTGAACTGGATATTTGCTGATCGTCAGCAGGTTGGTAATTAATCATAGCCTGAGAATCGACAGAGCAGCAGACGTTCATTTCTCACAAGCAACCATGCAGAAATTCCAAATAATCAATGATAGCCAGCGCTATTTCCTGTGAACGCTCTGTGCATGAAGTCATTCCTTCATGTTTCAGTGCAGCAGCAAATTATTACATTTTATGGGATTCTTTTTAGTTTGTTTATTTATTTCTGTCTTCCCTGTCATTCACAGTTTACATGCATGCAACTTAATTGTAAAAGACATCACTACAGCCGAAGTGCAGTTGATTCCTCCTCCCTTTTTCCTTCTTTCTACAAAAAGAAAAAAAAAATTAACATATTCATTGTGGATGCATGCTTGGTTTATGAAGTCTGACTTTATTATTTGTGCTGGAGTTACAAATTATAACATAAAAATATAACCAGAAAATGCTACCAGTCTAGCATCACATCATTACACCATCACCTTAAAAGACATAAACAGCTGCCAAAATGTTAGAATAAGTGTTAACTATCAACTCGATGTGTCTGTGAGTGGGCTTTCCCAGGGTGGTAAAAAACAATCAGAATTTTTATCTCCTTTGGATGCCTTCCATTCACCTGTAGCGGGACATCATGACAGACAGGCAGAGAGACAGGCAGACTTGGAGTCTGGCCAACGAGTGTACTGCTTAGTGGTCTGCCTGTTACAATGGAAATCCTACCACAACTAAATTATCAATCAAACTCGTGTTATCTTTGGCATGATTTCTACCCTACACCATATTATCACCTCGTTCCTGATGCTCAGGCTACTTTTGAATACTCAATATGTATATATGACAGTTAAATACCTACTACTCAACCAGCACTGTAGTATGTGTTATCAGTATGTGTGACTGAGTTTTAAGGACACACTTTGGCTGTACTCCTCCATCTTACCTGCCGCCCTTCTGGAGACGGAGAGGAGTCAGGTGGAGCCAGCAGGTAATATGTTGATGAGTTTCACCTGTGTGTAATTACAGGCACCTATTTATAACCAGAGAGAAAGACAGCCAGCAGCAGTGTATACACGTGTGACTAGTGATTGTTTATGTTATCGGCTCTCTCAGAGTGAGACTGCAGCTTAGTAAAGATGTTGGAAAGCAGAGTAAAAAGGGAAAGTAATGTTCGAAAGTAAATAAACAGAGTGAACTGCCTGACTGTCTCCCAAACCAGGGAGGTGTCTTACATTTATACCTGGGCATGCCACAAAAATGAAAAAAAAAAACCCCAAACAAACCTGTGTGTGTGTGTATATATATATATATATATATATATATATATTTTTTATATGTATATAAATATTTCTGCAATGGCAGAAATGTTTAATTTGTTCCTGATACTTACATTTCACCGTCACTTGGGTGCTACAGTCCTCATTTCAGTCCTCCATCTTCCTTCTGTTTTCCGCAGCAGGTATTCTTCTTTATTATTTGGAGGGTTTGTTATGATTAATTATGCGATAGCATAGTCTGGGTACATTTTCATACTCCAGGTGTAGCACATAGTCTAAGCACTGTTTGAATGTATTTCTCATTGACTTTCTGTATTTGGATAAAGTGAATTAAGAACTGAAGAAGAAAGTGATTAAAGATGGTGACTGTTTTAAGCTCCGTGGATTTTTTTTCAAGTCTCAGAACAAGGCCCAACAATCTTAAACTGTTTGCAAGACAGCCAGCTCATCCTTAATTGTTAGCAACATTAGTCTCACAGCTCTGGCACAAAATGAAAGAAGCAAACTTCAAACATGTTTTGTCTGATCAAGGAGATTTGTGTACATTTGATTCTGGTTGAAATTGTTCCTTTAGTGAAATCACTTTCTTTGTAAAACAAGGTTACGTAGACAAGTAACTCTCTCTTCTCCAAATGGAAATATCGTTCAGTTGGGTTTCACAGGGATGTGCTGCATCCAAACTGTAAAAGATTTTTTTTTGAATGGTGGGATTCCCTGATAAAAGCCATTTAGGCTGTTTTGAGGGCAGCTGGAATCCACATGCATTACTCAGACACTTGGCTCCGTTAGTGTGTATGGAGAATTGAGTTCTGTGTTTGCCAGTAAAAGTGAAATACAAGGCTGAGCTGTGGGTTGCTAAAAGTCCTCGCACAGTTATGAGCTGGACTAATGGCAGGACCACTAAACAGTTGAAAAGCCAGTCTCCACTGAAAGATGTACATGTCCTGGGAGGATCATGAACAGCAGAAAGTAACATCAAAATGATGCTATTATAAATATTTTGTAAGTAGTGTGTATATATTGTTAAATATAAAGCAATAACTGTTTCCTGTGTTGTCTTTTATAATGTTTCTGGTCATATTACAGCCTGTAGCATGTTGATTCAGTGCAAGAAGAGAGGTGATGACTGTGATGATGATAACACGGAGCTGCTCTTAAAAATGCAACTGCAGCTAACAGGCAGCTTTATGTACTCTGAAGATGTAAAGTTTTCTCATCAACCTCCTTCCTGAGATGGGGCCTTGCTCATAAAAAACAAGGATCTTGCTGATTTATGAGGTCATACTGTCAGTGCAAGGTTGAAGATAAATCTGCGCCAACGTTTTGAGCGTTTAAGATTTTGTATTTCTTGTAGCGCTTTTTACTGGTCATACAGTTGGTTTGTGAGTTACTAAATGAAATGAAATGCTTCTTTTGGCACAAAATTACCAAATCCAAAATGAATCCTTGTGTTTTGTGTTATCTTGTTACCTCAGGTGCAGTGTTCACACACGGTACTTCACATGCTAGGATTTGTGCGGCTACAGGACCGTAAAGATTTACAGTGCCTATACCAGCTCGAGTGTCATTAAAGTGCAAAGGGGGGCGTATCAAATACCAAGAAACTCTCAAGTTCATGTAAATATTTCTAAGAGTATACTTTTCATTCACATTGCTTTGTGAAATTAATCACCAGTATGAACAAACACTTTTGCGTTTGGCAAAAATCCAGAACTGTGGGTGAAAAACAAGTTCCAGTATTTATGCCTGGAGTTCAGAAAGTTTTCAACATTTAGGGACATGCTGTAATTTAAAAGGGCTGTGTCATGACTGTTTTACATGTGTGAGATGTCACATGATGCTTTTGGTTAGGTTTGTGTGATTGTTAGTATGATTACACAAAAATTTATGTGAAGATTTTCATGAAGATTAGATTTTGGAAATGATCTGGATCAAATTCTGGATCCAGGGATTTTTTTAAAGGATTTTTTTTAGGATGTGTAAGTGTGGTATTACAGCAGGCCTAGCAGGGGGAACTGTGTACATGTAACATTGCAAAATGTTTTATCTGGACATTTATATTAAATCTCAAACAGAGGCTGTGCTATAGACAAGGAAGCCTCCATTAAGTTAAGACCCTTTACCATTGTGACAGAGGATGGTTTTGGACATTTTGGTTCATATGGAAGATTGCTGGACTTGGTGGAGGTTTGCGCTCTGTAAGTGGTCTTGTTTGTTGTGTTTTCGCTGACATCTACACATGCTATGCATCTCAGTGTACTCTAGGGAACAACCTCAACACTGTTAGTGTTGATATTATGTAGTGAACACACTTTTGCTTTGAATGTGTTTAAACAAAATATCAAACTCTCTTATGTGTACAGAATTTACAGAATTGTAATTTCCCAATATAAAATCTTTGACCTTCTCTGGACATACGGATGTAAAACTATGTTTGGTCAGAAAAGCAAGAAGACTGTTTCCTATATGGTTTAAGCGATGCACAGTTCATGTGCTGTAATTGTTTACATACTTTCAGAGACTAATTAACTAATTTTTCCCTTCAAAGTGTGTTGATTTAGTGAAGCTTATTGCACACGTCCAAATCATACTTTGGCCTCATGGTTAACCAACAGAAATGACTCGATGATGATGATCTGCAGTGTTGCACCTGTAACACAATGACATTGAACTCTTCAGCGAACATCATGGAAGGTAACTCTAATGTCTGTAAGACCAGAGCCTATGGGGATGTAGATTATTCAATGGATTTGAGAGCTCAGACACTTTCCCAAACAAACTGCAGCATGAATTCACAGTTGCACAATGTTTAATGCTGCTTGGATTCATCTCTGTGTAGCAGGCACAATCCTTGGCTTTTATTCTAGATCTCTTTCTGAAACATTTTTGTATTCTATTCTTACTTTCATACTGTTGGCAGAGAGCTGGGTTAAGCAGCAATGCTCTCATCTACATTTGGAGAATTAGGTTAAGTAGTTAGTAATTATATATCTAAGGGTTTTTTTTTTATTATCCATCCAGCTAATTTATCATACAAAAAAAAAAAAAAAAGCCCAAGACATCATCCAATCTAGCAGGAAGGGCATATTAACATAAAGGCAGACCTCTACTGCCCCTGGAGGCCAATTACAGCCATAATACATAATTTCCTAATTGATGAATCCCATTTGCCATACAGTGCTGCTCTAATGAACATCTGGAGAACACCTTGTTGTGCTCATTTGGCCATATATGTGTGGATTGGCCAGGTGAATGTGTTGGGTGGGGGATGGCCTTGTATGAATGTGTTACCCTATTTCCCCTATAAGTTTGACCCTATTTCTCAGCACTAGAATGTAAAACCAGGCACACGATTATAGTGTATAGTGTGTATTATAAGAACTTTTATACTGTATAGTGTGTAATCTTTTATTTATTTGTGCTAAAGAAGGTTTATTTGTAATATGCATCCATTTCATGTTTCAATATATATTTACATGCACAACTCAGGGTGCAGACTGATATGTAGTGTATAATATATAGTGTATATTATGTATGTATATTGTATAATGTATAGTGTATAACTGGCTAATCAAGGCTAAAGTCACAACTGGCTTTCAAATCTAAAAGTATTTTCACCGAATCACAGATGCTCGCTGTTCATGATCTCTTCTACGCTAGTTTGCAAATATGACAAAATATCTCAAAGGAATGCTGTAATCATAAATGTTCATTATTTATCATTATTAGCCTGCTAATATAGCATAGCTAATATAATCAAAACAAACAAAAAAATGTCTTACAGGGTTTCTGAGAGACTGTGTCAGTCAGTTGAAAATGATTTACTGCAAATACTAGCCATTTAGTAAATGCAAGACATCCTTAAAGAGTATCTGTGATCTTTAGTGTTCACTGTAATTACTTCTAATGCTTGCATAAATGAAAGAAATAGACTATTTCAGAGAGATAATCATCTAACCTAAACAAGATACCATGACCGGAGTTCTTTCCATGTAAATCTAACCAGACAGACAACATTTGAGGGGAATTCTAAAGCATGTTCATGACTGTCCTCTATCATCACTGCTAATGCTAGCAGGCCAGTTAAACTGAAACAACCGGAGAGGATTTCTGAGATTTGTTTTTATTAGTATTAATGGATATAATGTATAAATGTTTTATTATGTGTAGTGCCAGCCTGCTAGCTATTAAAAGCTACTTTTGCATGTTCTTCCTGTGCTTGTGTGGGTTTTCTCAGGGTACTCTGGTTTCCTCCCACAGTCCAAATACATTCGCATTAGGCTAATCGGCTGTTCCAAATTACCCCTAGGTGTGGATGTGAGTGTGAAGGGTTTTGTGTGTGTGTGTGTGTGTGTGTGTGTGTGTGTGTGTGTGTGTGTGTGTGTGTGTGTTGGCCCTGTGATTCAGGGTGTACCCTGCCTTCACCCAGTGTTAGCTGAGTGAGTAATACTCACTGTTATTACTAGCTAGCTTACTTGATAGGATATCAGTGAAGGCCTTTACCTGCCTGTGCTATCTGAGGGGAAGTTTTTAGTAGATTGACCATTAAATCCATATGCAAATAAGATTCATTAATTCATTATATAACATTTAAACCTTTATCTCAAATATTTCCTCAAAATGGATCTGAGGGCATCTGCTTTCCAAATGAGACCCGTTCCAAATGAGCTCAGAATACTGAAAATAAAAGCAGAAAAAATCGGATTGGAACACAATGTACAGTTTAATATTCTGTATATGATCTACATTGTACACATGTATACATTAATAGGCATTAAATCATTAAGATGACTCTCTCTCTCTCTCTCTCTCTCTCTGTCTCTCTCTCTCTCTCTCTCTCTCTCTCTCTGTGTGTATGTGTGTGTGTGTGTTGGGGGGTGGGGAGAACAGGATAATGAGTTGTGAGAATCCTGGGCTGACAGATGTATGACAATGATGAAGCTAAACGAGAGGAGCAGAGCCTCCCCCAGGCCTGCACCGATGTCCACAGCTACCCTAATGAGACAGCCGTCCTGCTGCTGCCGCCAGCGGAGGGAGAGAGAGAAAGAGAGAACAAGCCACCAGGGAGTGAATAAGTTTCTCACCTGGCAGTGAGACAGTAAGCGAAAGACACACCAGAACATAATATAGGCATGAAGGTATGAAACCTTTTGTTATTCCTACCACACTGTATGAGATCGAAGTGATTCAGAAGGTTATCCAAGAGGAAGTATTATATACATAAAGCACAAAATTGTCAGAATGATGCTCAGTTTGAGTGTTATAGTAAACATCTAAGAAACAAAAATAAAAGGAGACAAAATACTCAGGATTTGCAATTATTTAAGGGACACACACAAACACATGCATATCTATCTATCTGTATATCTGTCTTTCTGTCTGTCTGTCTATCTATCTATCTATCTATCTATCTATCTATCTATCTCACCAAAGTGACTTTTTTAAATCTACATGATGCTTCCTATTAAGATTATTACTTTACTAATTACCATTTTAGTTTTTAATTCATATTTTCATATTTTCTCATACAGGCTCTAGAATTTTGAATTTAATTAGTTACATATTCTTCATGAGACTTTTAAATGATCACTCGAACACTCACATGGGGACCAACTGATTTTCATTGTCATTCATCACATGTCGGCATTTCTACCTTGGAAAGTCACACGACAGTTGTGCCTCATACAAGTTGTGCCTCATGTAAATAGGTCAAATAATTATTTCATGGGAAAAGCATGAAAAGCATGATGCAAAGATAATAATGGTAACACAGAAGTGAAATTAATATCCAGTTTTATTAATAGGTCTGACTGGTCTTTAAAAGGTTGTGGGCATGTTCTAAGCATGCGTGATGAGCATCAGTACATCGCAGAAAGATTTAAGCTAAGAATAAGGGATGTGTCACTGACTGGGGTTAGTATTAAACTTCAGGAAGGGTTAACCTATGATTATCTCCACCCACTTTACATGAAACTCAGAATTTTGGCACTGGGACGTCACCATTTATTCAGGTGTTTTACTTCATGCTTCGGCCACAAGACCAACAATGACCTCATTAGAAAGCAATCAAATTCTACTTCCCTGCAGCTTCAATCTAACATTAGTTGCATGCAGTAGTTTCTGTTTATGTTATTAAGTGCAGTGTGCTTGAAATTTAACATCCTGTCCCTGTTAATCACTGCTCACTGGACTTAATCATCCTCTCTCTCTCTCTCTCTCTCTCTCTCTCTCTCTCTCTCTCTCTCTCTCACTCTCTCTCTGTTCTCTCTCTGACACTGTATACACCTTACACCTTAATGTAGAGCTGTAAGCTCTCTCATGCTGTCTTGTGCTGTAATGCTGCTGGTTCTCAGGCGATAAATCTTCTCATTCTGGCTATCAGACACTCGCTTACTCCGCACTGTCCTCATGCTCTACTTTTATACTGCTCAAGACAAGAGCACCAAGCTACACACACCCACACACTTTGTCTTTCTTTCTTTCCCCTCTTACCTTTTTGCTAATTTCCTTACTTTTTTAGCACCTTCCTTATTCTATTTACTGCTTTTTTGTCTCACTTTTTATTTAATTTTTACTTTTATACATCACTTTATACCTTATACTGCCCCCTTTCTTTTTTCTTACTTCCTTCTACTTGTTGCTTTTCTTTCTTTTAATCCAAATTATTAAAATGTTCTATAATTCTTCATGTTTTCTTTGCTGTATCCCATTTTCTATCATTTCCTTTTGTCCCATCCAGCCATTTTCTAATTCCTTATTCATTGATTACTTTTGTGACTTAACTTTATATAGTTTTCTTTCTTTCTTTTGTGATTCTCCCCTTATTTTTATTTTTTTGCTTTTAGCTTATAGCTTATACCTGTACCACCCCCCACCCCCCCCTTCCCACACCCCACCACCCCCTGCACATGCTCTTTTTCTCTCTCTCTCTGCCAGCTTGTTAAGTATTTCTATTCTGACTTTGTAAAACTGGATTAGAGGATTAGGACACATAATGGCAGGTTTGCACCCGTGCACTTGAGTGTACAAACATGCGTAATGTCACACTGCCGTGCCTGACGGACCTACAACAAAGAAAGCTGTGGTTATAAAGAGGGCAGGATTAGGGTTAGTTATAATTATGTGTTTGCATTTGAAGGGGATGAAGTCAGTTCAGAGTCACGAGCCAACATTTACTACAGTAGATCCACAGGTTTCTAAATCAGGGGAAGTTCATTACATGAGGATGCAGTGGTGTTGCTGCTGCTCTTGTTAAGAAGCTCTTCCCATGAAAAACACAGTGACAGCCACAATCAAGTCAAGTCTGTTTTCATGATATAATACTAAATTGTGTAACAAACACATATACATGGAATTTTTAATATACCCAAGATACACTGTGATATTACTATTTAATGGATATGTTTGTTTGTTTTCTATTAAAAAAACATTACTCATTCATTCCTCTTTCTTTAAAAGACACTCTCACATTCCTTGTCAATAGAGCATAAAAATGTTTGTTTCCAAGATATATATTTCAGTTATATTTTAATTAATAAACAAAATAAATATAAACTTTAAATAAAACTACCTGCTGTATGTTTATTCAATAGTTAAAATATTCACATAATGGTTATTCACCTTAAACAGACTTTTTACAAGCTAGTTTCTGTATGAATTTGTATCTTGCTAATTATTGGTAAATTTTCCACCCACAGTTTGTGTAGATTTTCCTTCTTAGCAAAGTAAAATTGATGAAGAAGGTGAGCATGTGTTTGTGGTGCTGAGGAATATACTTCAGTAGATTTGATGTATATTTATGTGGTATGTAGATTCCCCCTGGAATTTCCTGTAAGAGTGCTTTGTTTTTCATCTGTGCGGATAGATGGAACATGCCTCCCAACAGGAAAAAAGAAGTATGTTCGCAGAGATGTTGTTCCTGGTGCATGATAAATGGTGTTGGTACTGTATTCTTTATTTTTGTTTTATTTCTTTACACCTTTTTGGAAGTGGATCTACAGGGGAACTTCAAAAAACATCCAGAAACATTGCATCAATTTCTCAGAAAGCAGTGATGGAGGAATTATGACTTGTGAAAGCAGGGACTGTAGTTTTGATTTGGCGTGGTCTGTATTTACAGGGATTAATTTATAATCCTACTTTATACAGTGAATAATAGCTCAGATATCTGATCACACGCAAATAGAACCTTCTGGAGAAACTGGCTGAAATAGGTTTCCTCCTTAGGTCCGTTTCACATGTCACCAGTCTTACACACTCCATCACCTGCAGGCTTATCTGGCGCTAATGAACCCAGAATCAAATAAGTTTTATGTGTGGAGGTAGAGGGGAGGGGAAGAGATTTGTGTTGCAGGGTAAAAGCCGCGAGCTCTCCACAGGCTAGGAGGGTGATTTGTGTCACCGAGGGCAGGAAAGATGGTATTGCCTCATCCACTACGCTCTGTGTTTTTGTCCTTGTAGTGCTGTAATAACAGGGAGGAGCATCACTTATTACACACTCTGCCAGAGGATCATGCTCTAATTAAATCCAGGATAGTTTTTAACTCCCTTTTAATTTCATTATTTATTTTAGGTTAAAAATGTATGTTTATTGACGTGGTGAACATTAATTTTATTCTGCTAAATGAAAAATGGGGGTCTTGATACGATTATTAACGCTGTCTAACACAATTATGCTATTGCAACATCATCACCCAAGCATTCTGGTTTGGCATGCAGCTGTGAGTGTGGGCTATGAGAGGAATTCTGTATGATTAATATCCCCGACAAACACTGTGTGAAGTTCCTTCCTCTTTGCTCTAAATCCTTATTACATGCTTTTACAAACTAAACATTAAATCTTACATACATTCTGCATGCAGGAACCTCCCTCAATCATTACCCATCATGCATTTAGTGAATTATTGGTCTGGCAATGTGATGATTCAGGAAAACTACAGAATATCACCCATTTACTGACTGTATTTTATCTTAATTATCCCTTATGTTTCATACAGGTACTCTTGTGTGAATTCCTCAAGCTTAACGTTTGACTTCTTATATATATATATATATATATATATATATATATATATATATATATAGATATAGATATAGAGATAGATATTGATATTTATATATATTTATATATAGATTTTGGATAAGGTAACAGACTACCCTGATTCCCAGTGGTGATTTGATTTTGGAATGTCAAAAGTGAAGGTCAGAGCAAGGTCAGAAGTTTTAAAGATAGAAATTTTCCATCTCAAAAATTGCTTATACTGTATCTCACAAACAAATGGACATAGACTCATAGAAGCAATAAAGAACAAATGGAAAACCATATGCATGATTTCAAATGCCATAGTCTCCTTTTGACCTTGAGTGACCCTGAAAGGTCAAAATCAAGGTCTCATAATTATGATCACTTATAACTTTGAAATGAGTGCCAAAAGACATGCTGTTGTTATAAAACACTCATAAAAAACCATATATGGACTTTCACATGAGACAATAACTTTTGATCAACCTTGAAAGGTCAAACCCTAGCCATATTATAAATCCTTTAAATGAGAAAGTTTTTTTCTCTTATTTGGTCAAGTACTATAAAACATATAAAATGAGCACATGGGTAATTTTAACCAGAACTCATATAGGGCATATTTACTACATAATCTATGCTGCGTGGTGGAGGTACCTTATACTTGGTGTGCCCATATTTCTAACTGTGATTACAGATTACTTCTTTAAATATCATGACTTGTTCCATTTATGATAATGATCTTTGGTGTAAGTAATATTTTGAACTAATAATGTTAGGTTTTGAAATGTAACTTTTTAAAATAATAATAATAATAATAATAATAATAATAATAATTATTATTATTATTATTATTATTTGTAGTAGTAAATGGAGTATGCAGCTTCTCTTGTTCAATATAAAATAAATAATCCCAGTGAAACATTTTTCTCTCTGACTTTTTCTCTTATTCTTTCTTTTGAAGTTTTATGGCAAACCTGCTGAGCCATCACAACACAAAGCCTTGCTTTTGGACTCTCTGTTAGTGTAATCTCTCAGACCTTTAGGTATTTCACGCTGTTCTCTGAAGCGTGAATTCTCTTGGACACGGCCTATCTGCTTAACACGTTTCATTAAAAGTCATAAGTTGGGCTCTGGGGGCCGCTGATCAGACAGAAAAATGTGTAATGCCCATTCGTTTCTGTTCCTGTATGCCGTATTTACATATAGATTGAGTATTTATCTGTGAGCCGGCAGTGGAAGTAGATTTGGTTGTGACTTCATTTTCTACAGCTGGCGTGGACTTATGTATTTATAATGACTTGAAGATGTAGAGCCAAGGAATGTAATTATTTGAACACAGGATGGACACGATTTTGAGAGATGTGTGGAATGTGGTGGATTCTGACCCTGGGAATGTGAGAAAGCACAAGAGCCGAGGCATTTTAATACTTGAAAGGTTGCACACAGTGTGATTTTTTTCCCTGCTTCTAAACATGTTTATATATTTTAAAGGAAGGTCCATTCATTCATCTTCAGTGAGTACTCTGTCCTGTTCCCAGTCAAAGTGAATGTGGGAACATGAGGGAACGAGGCAGGAATACACCCTTCAATAGATGCCAATTTATCTCAGGGCACTATGCAAGTTAATTAGCGTAACGTAGCAACACACAAGAACAGAACACAAGGAACGCACACAGACAATAACCTGAGCTCATGATGACAGCTGTAAAGGAGCATTTTATCCATATATAATATTGCCATAGTTCTCCTCGTACCTTATTTGAGGAATTTCAGTGTTTACTTTCGTTTTCTTTGCACTGAAGCTAGTAATGTACAGTAGCTAATGAATACTGAAAAACTCATTTTTGCATTGTCTGAACAGCATTTTCATTGCGACTGCATGGCCTAGATCTGTTTTTGAAATTGTTTGGAGTTATCTCCAACAGACTTACTGTAGATTCTGACTGTCTATTTATACTGTAGAGGAATGGGGAAGTTGGTGATCTATGAGATATTTCAGGAAATCAATCAATTCAAGCCAAACTGGAAAGAACCTACTAAAATTGATTAGAACGCCGTCTTGACCTGACCATCAGTTATTTGCTATCCTACAGAGCAGAACACAATGCATTCATGAGTGGCATATCCACTCAGAGGAAAGCACTATTCAATTCAATTCAATTCAGTTTTATTTGTATAGTGCTTTTTACAACTGACATTGTCACAAAGCAGCTTTACATAATAAAATTAAATTAGGGAGGAATCTAAACATTTTTTTACAACCCCTACACATCCCTAATGAGCAAGCCCGCGGCGACACCCCCTTGTATGTATTAGCTCACCGGCACCCATGATTTGCCAGTAATCGCTTTAAATGTTCTCCCTAAGAGTTCGTCAATTAAGGTCAGCCATGCATGGCTGTGTGAACTCAAATCCTTGGGTGATAGCTTCACACCTTGCCGCTTTGCCACTCAGGAGCCCAGTGTATCCAGTTTAATATCATGAGTCTTTTCAAAAAATTTTATTTGGTGGTCTTGCAAATGACAAAAACGTATAAATGTCCATATCAATGTCATTTTTTTTGAGGACTGTTGTGTCCACATTACAGTTGGCTGCAGGTAAATTTACTCTGAAGGTGAGCTGCACAAAAATCTCAGTTGAATAGTGAAGCAATTAATGTGAATGTAGCCTAAAAATGCTCATAACAACATCATAAAGCTGAATTTTTACTGAAGAAATGCTTCTGTGACCCAATCAGGCTCCGCCTTCTCTTTATAATTTGAGGATCAACTAGTTGCGTGAGTCTGGATTCAGGTGTGGATTCCTTTATGCCCTTTAATACCCAGTGACAGTTCTCAGTTCCAGGGTGCCATGCTATAACAAAAGTTCAAATCTGATCACGTAACCTGGAAACACCTGGCGTTTGGTGGAAATGACTGAGTTTGATTCAGCAAAGGAAAGGATCTGTACTGAAACTCCCTGAAGGCAGAAAAACAAGTTCTTGGCAACTCCTGTTGTTTGCATTAAGAGTTGGTCTGACTTCATCAGCTGGTCATGTAGCGGCAGAGCCAGGAAGAGTGGAATTGGCTGCTATTAAAATCCAACATGCCCAGTACTTCCTCTGTGTTCCTCTCTCTGCCCTTCCAGCGTACTCATCCCTCCCCTCAGAGTCCAGGTCATCTGTGTAATGCTAATGGATATCTGATTTCCTTCTGCAGCATAATGTTCTGCAGAGAACTTCAGAAGAATCCACTTGGAACAAGAAGGTTATACAATACTACAAGCAATTTAATCTGCAAAATATCATTCTTGGATATTGGTTGGTGTTCTGATGACCTCTCGTTCTTCAACTGTAGTTTTCTTTCTACCTTTCTCCTCTCCTTCCATCTTCTGTATCATTTCACTTTCTCAACTATGCCATTCTACCCCTTCCTCCATCTCCAGATTTCTACTGTGAGCTTCTGTAATCCTTTCTTCATATTGTTCCTAAAAGTCAATGAGTCTTCATCATTTACTCCATTGACAAAGATCTACAAATAGGATTTATTTTTGATTTTGGACCTTTGCTTAAGTAAGATGTTCACCCTAGTGCTAAAAACGCAGGCCGCAGAAATAGTGAGAACTTTCTTTCAAGACCTCACAGAAGATCTCGTTCCTTCTCTTAAGCGTTCCTTTCCCTGAACTCGTACCTCCTTGATGGCAGTTGCTTGAAGCAATTATTTCTCACTGATGGATGACCGTGCGTCCACTTGTGCTCAGGAATGTGACTCTTTCTTTATAATGGAGGTGTGTGTGGGTGTTTTTTTATTTTTTTTGACAGCTGCTGTTGTAAGGCTCTGGAATCTGGATGCCTTTTGTTTTTTTTTTTTTGGTGTTTCAGCACCTATTGTGAAAAAATTTGAAGAATGTCAAAGCCGTGATTGTGGTCATTAAGGGCACACTGCTGTTTCTAGAACATGATGAGCGCTGACATTCAGTTCCTTGACAGGGTGTGAATGGAGGGACAAAGAGGGCAGGACTTAAATCAGTCATCTCACAAATGCACAAATGAGACAATTCACTAAGACAAGACCATCATTATCACAAAATCAAGATCATGTTGCATGAATGGAAGTAGAAGAACTCTAAATTGAAACTCAGCTTTGCATCTTGACCTCCTATTTTCTTGAGCAGTGTTCCCATGTGTGTTCTGACAGCTATAAATACAGATCGTTCCATCTGTTCCTAAATTCAGAGGAATCCTTTTTTTTTTTCATATAATTCTTTGCAGATTTATTAGAAGAGCTCCAGTCAGATTCAGGTGCTCTGCTCTTTTTGATCTCTGAAGTGAAAAAACATGGTCGTTCCTGTTTCATAACAGTTTATAAACCGAGCTCATGGATGGATAAAGCGCACTGGGGTTTGTGTGGATGCAGAGCAGGAAACGCATCATGGATCAGATGAAGAATAAATCTGCTGCATCATAAATATCTTGCAGCATACGTCGCATGAGCTGCAGGACACAGCCAGTCCTTTTGGACAAATGATAATTGGATTAAAATGTTTGGCGGTGAGGATGATCCAGATGTTTATTTATGTGTTGCGAGTCACTGAAGGAACAGTATATTACGAGCTCAAAAGGCCTGCAAAACTATGTGCTACTCTCTATGTTTCAAGAGATTGGTTAAGACATGAATTAACTTGGAGTTCATATTCATATTGGTAGCTACCTAGCATGCTAAGTGTTAGAACAGAACTTATAAAGTTTACAGGGTAAGGCTAACAAGATTAACAAGGTCCTGAAATGACTTTGCTGCCTTCAGTGTATGATTTAATTGTTTGTATTTTATAGAATAACCATTAGTTAGCTGTTTATTAGGTTCATGTATCAGTAAAAAGTTCACATGATTGTAGTTCATGAACAGAAATTCTGACATTTTTCTTCTTCTTTCTGTTTCTCCAATTATTTGCTGTAATTTATATTTTCTTGAAAAAAACCCCAGAAGTGTTCCTTCCACCATTTCTTTCTTGATTGCTTGCTTCCATCCTTTCTTTCTTCCTCTCTTCTTTGCTTTGCTTCCTTCCTTTTTTGCTTGCTTGCTTTCTTCTTTTCTTCCTCCCTTCCTTGCCTCCTTCCTTTACTCTTTCTTTGCTTGCTTACCTACTTCCTTCCTTTTATGCTTGTTTGCCTCATTGCTTCCCTCCTTCAATTCTTCTTTGCTTGCTTGTCTGCTTCCTTCCTTCTTTCCTTCCTTGCTTTCTTTTTAACTGCATTTTCTTCCAGTTATGCTGTTTCCTACAGTACTCCTCCGCCTCACAGCAGGTATAGACAGAGAGACAGAAAACCTAGCATGTTCCTCCAGCATATGGTGAAGTAGTATTTCTTTCATTTAGTTCCTGAAATGACAAATTAATTGGGGAAATTTTGAGGAAGGCTGGAGAAATCAGGCGGCAGGAGTTATTAAAGACTTTGTGATTAAAAATTGAATTCACTTCAAATACACAGCAATTTATTATATTAGTGTATTTTGGGAAAGTCTTTTTAAAAGCTGAAAAAACATTTACGTTTCTCCTCTCATAGTTTTGTCCACATCACCACCACTTACCCTGATCCAGGAAAAGTTGTCATTGGCTGATTTATGCTTAACAATAATTTATCATGTGTGAATAAACCATATAACCTTACATAAAAAAACAGGTTTTAAGGAGGTTGTTATTGTAGCAGTGAACGTAACTCGCTTCTTCTCGTCAGTGTTGTTTACTCTGGGAGAGGAGTCACAGATGTTATTAGCACTAGTTGCCCAAATTGTATAACATATTACCCAACACACACACACACACACACACACACACACACACACACTTCTAAAACACTTTAAAATTAGGAAGACGAACCTAATCACACCGAGTGTCATTATCGGCACAATCAAAACAAAAGTGCAATTAGAGAACATATTGAGCAATTATGCGATTATGAATGTTGTTACAGTTGGCAGGCGTCAAGGTTTTGCCATGATCTGTGCTTTGTAGCCCTTTCACTCCTTTAAAGTTATGGATAGTTTGATCAAACGTTTTGCACAAGAACCACACAGGATTTCAATCGATTCCTTCATGCCTCTTAAACAAGAGTCTTGGAGGTCACCACTACTCCCTATAAACCGAAATGATGGCTAATTACAGAGATGGGAAACAGCTGTGTGCTAACAGATCTGTTCTCCATCCTGCCAACCACGGCCTCGGAGAAAATACACAAACACCCAGTGCACCTGTCTCCTTTTAATTCCTCTCTTATGCTTTCATTTGGGTCTATGGAAAAAATCGAGAGAGAGAGAGAGAGAGAGAGAGAGATGGAGTAAAGTTGGTGATGGATATGCAGGTTCGTTTATGATCCTCTTTTTCCTCTTCGGCCTTTAGCGGTTTCCTTGTTGTATCGTTTTGACTATTAAATGGTGCGTTCATTGCACTTTCACCAAAATGAATAGCGAAGGTTGCCTGGCAATCATTTTTCCCTGACATGTTAATCTTGAACAGTGTCCAAAGCACACTTTCCATCCATCTCTGTTCACGACAGTGCCAGGAGAACCATCGCCAGTTTGCTGAGGTAATTAGCGAGCAGTTTCACCTGCAGCGCAAGTTCGTTTGCGTGGGAGGCCAAAGCAGTTACGCGTGCAAATGTAACTGGTCGTCTTTACTGATCATATGAAAACAATTCGGTTCAGATACAAAGGGAAGCTTTTCTAACCCCACATAACCCCTTTTGGAGGTGTCCGGATGGGACATGCAATGTTTTCGACATGTGCGAATAAAACACACACACACACACACACACACACACACACACACACACACACACAGAACTGCCCTGACCATGTATTACACATTGTCTCCATGCAGGGCGTGTTCCAGCATGATCAGAAGGGTGTGCTTGTGTATTTGTAGCGGCCACAGTGGTATGTATGGTGACAAAGAGAGTGTGGAATGCTTTTGTGGTGGAATCAAGCGTCACATGGGGTCTCTGATCTGATCATAGATGTGAGAAAATGTGTTTAGCTGAACTTTTTATGGGGTTTATTCTAGCATGATTTTCAGCTTTTACGGAAAGACGTTTGCATAAATATCCATTGGAGATTATCGTGTCGAAAGCTGTTGAGTTCGACTCCACCTTGACTAAACCTTTATAAGTTGAATCAGTTTCAAATCTTGATGTCACATTTTAACCGGAAGGTCCGATCAATTCCAGATGTGTGGACTTTTTATGCATTTTTTAATTTTTTTTATTTCCATAATGCTTTTCATAAAAAAATGTATGACATTCTAATAAAAGACCTTACAGTATTTAATGCATTAGTGAACGCGAACAAACCACTACCATAATCTTTAAAATGCATTCAGTTACAAGATTATTATGACTTTTAATCATTTAAATAAAATAAGCTGAATAATCAGCACTTGCATTATCTGTTGTTCTCTGAGTGAAATTAATCATCAGTACGAACAAACATATTTGTGTTTGGCAAAACTCCAGAACTGAGGCTGAAAAACAAGTTCCAGTTCAGAAAGTTTTCAACATTTAGGGACACGCTGCAACTTAAACGGGCTCTGTAACGACTGTTTCACATGTGTGAGCTGTCACATGATTATTGATGGTTTTGGTGAGGTTTGTGTGTTTGTTAGCAGGATCATATAAAAAGTTATGTGAAGACTTTTTTCAAGGATTCTTTAACATTGTTGGAGAGAATGATTTTTGACATGGGGGATTTCTGGGCTTGGTGCCACAATGTCCACGATCTCGAAGATTCAAAAATGTATGGAGCTCCACAATTTATGAACATGCTTGGAGCACGAATGGGGTATAAAAAAAGAAGCAGGGTGCATCCAGGAGATAAAACTTGAAGGAACCGTGTTTCCAAGTTAATCAAGATCCCCTCCAATGGCACATCAAGGTCTATTACGCTCTGTTAAGTTCTACTGCACTCTACTACGATTCCCACATTCTATATACTGGTGTCAAATCGTAATCCATCATAATAATCACTGCAAAATTTTTGACAGTTAAAAATTCTGTCACGATCATCATAAATCCATCATGTTCTTATTTTAAGAGCTAAGGCTGGGAACACACAGACACACACACACAAACACACACACACACACACACACACACTTAGAAAGACAATGAAAGATTGAGATTTTCATAGTTTTGCCTATATTGATTTCATGTTTGATCATTCATTTGCGCAAACCACTTAATTCTATTAGGGTGATGGGGAGGCTGGAGCTTATTTCTGCTGCACTCACCAGTCCATTGCAGGGCCAACCCACAATCACCCACACGTACATACATATCTAGAGGCAATTTCGCACAGTAAATTAGCCTAATGTGCATGTCTTAGGACTGTGGGAGGAAACTGGAGTACCCGGAGGAAGAACATGAAAACTCCACACAGAAGAGCCATCGCCGAGCCCGGGACTCAAACCCAGGACATTCTTGCTGTGAGCCGGACATGTTTTAAAAATCCTATCGCACTCAGAGTGCAAGCACAGTGTGTGAACATTTCGCAACTGAAATCATGTGAGTGCTCACACATGTGCAACAGCTGTTACAGAGCCCCTTTAATTTCTAATGTGTCTGAATTTAATTTTCCCGAACATTTAAATAAACTATAATTCAGAGACTTTGTTAATTTGTACTTCGTTAGTTGGTTAATTTTACATTGGATGTTTTTTTTTGAAGTTCACAGTTTATTAATATTATTGAATGCATTAAATAATATTTGATAAGGGAACCTTGCATGTCTGTATTCTAATACTTATACTGAACTTAGTTTCACCTCGCCATACTGATCAGTGTTTCTGCGCTGACTTGTGTTGGCTTGTAAATAAATCTTTCTTGGTGTGTCTTTAATTGGTGGAAGTGATTATATGTGCTTCAATTCCTTGTGCGTTTCACTTTTTGTCTTTTATTTCAGTGTCATTGTATCGAAAATAGACAGTCGACCAGCTGAATAGAGAAAGTTTTAATCCGTTACGGGTGTGGAAATGCCATCTGACACAAATGTTTGTGCACATGTCAGGGTGTGTTTAAAGAAAAAAGAAGGAAAAAGAAATTTCTACAATAGGGTTTTTTGTGGTGCGTGTGATATGTTTCTGTGTTATGTCTGTTTCTATAGCACTCAGGGTGCGAGTCAGTATAATAGTGATCACAAAGAAATTGCTGCGATTATAAAGAATCTTTCTTTTCTGCTGAATGAATCTTTTCTTGTGGGTTTGTTTGTGTAATTCAGGTCTTAAAGTCACAAGAAATTAGTTCTTTGATCATGAAAAAAATGTGGCATTAAAATTATTATGCTTTATAAAAGGTTCCTCAGTGGTTCGTTGAATAGAAACTGAAGGGATCCTGGTTTCCTGAAGGGGTTTTTACCTCAAGAACTTAAGAACCTGAGCTTATGTCACAGTTTTTTTTTTTTTTTTTAAATATTATTATTATTAGAATAGCACATTAGCTGTACTGTTGATTTGTGTATTAAAGGTTATTTTTTTTTGTATTTCTGAAAAGCCTCTTACACAAGGCCTCATCATATCTCTGGAATATTTACTTAAGTTTTGGTAGTGTCCATATATTCTTCGCGTCCTCCATCTTGAGTCTAGGATCGTCTTTAGTTTTCTTCCTAGAGTATTTAATAAGCCACACCCACCTTATACAAAAAAAAAACAAACAAACTGTATTTATACTATTATAATAGTTGAAAAAGCTGATATTTCGGAAAGAATCTAATCAGGTCTAAATATTACTTCAGCATCAATGCTATTAACCTACACTTTTTTTTTCAGCCCTGTACATTTTATTTTATTTTAATTTTTTAAATGCATTTAATCTGGACAGCTCTCTGTATTTATCCACCCTGGAGGCAGTTCTTGTGGCATGTCTCTGTGATATAAACCACAGTGGTCTTTTGTCATTCACCCTCAGCTCCTTTCACATCACCTCTTTGTCCAGGGTTTCCTCCCCTCACCCTGCCCTCATGCCCTCGTACTCTCCTGCTCTCATCCCACTGTTCTCCCGAGTGTCACGTCGCTAATCAGCTCTTCAGTGTGACGTGCTGTCTTTATTCCCAGACATGCTGATTGCCTCTCATACTGATGGATGTCCTGTCCGTGGTATTAGGATAAAGACTGTCTGCTTCAGCCTTATCTGCTGTTTGACTGAGTGAATTGTTGTAGTGTTTGTTTTAGCGTCTGTATCAGTGGAGTTAGACCTCGAAGTCCTGGATGGTTCAAACTGCTGATACTTTATTTAAATAATGTTTTAAAGTTTTGTAGTTGACACCCCCCCCCCCCCCCACACACACACACACAATTTTACTCCCATGGCTAATTCTCAGCCATCTCTTCCCTTGTCTCAGGGCTGCTAGCAACCAGTGAGGGTGCATGTCATCACATATTTTCTCTGAAGCACACAATGCCAGCTGAGTACATTTTGCAGCATGAGTGTTTGGCGTAACACGCTCAAAGGAAAGTGCTACCTGCTCACTTTTGTATGCATGAGCTCACAGGCACCCAAGGGAAATCAACTTGGGAGCCTAGAAAATTCAGACCTCTCGTCAACTCTGAATTCAGCAAGTGATGTAAAATCAACATGGCTCGCAGCATCAACAGGAACTTTAGATCACCAATCATGGTCTTGAACAGAAAATTATGCATCACTCATGACAGTTAGCTGGCTAGCTTGTTGCTAACAATGACATACTATAGTTCTGAGCTGAAGCTTCTCACTCTGAGCGAAATCAAATGGATTAGACCATCAGATCTAGACGAACGATTCTTGATCCAATCCCTGATACAGAGCAAACATTTCACTGCATATTGTACTGTGTATAATTTGCATGTGACAAATAAATTTGAATTTGAATTTGAATTTGAACATCAAGGAATGATTTGGGGATTCTGAAAACTCGACACCCTGCAGTTTCTCCACACCACAACAAACTGAAGTGCATTACAGTAAGACTCCATCTCCACTGTAACGCCCTTCAATTAGCTGTGAGTGTACAAAAAGGTTTTATTTGTTGATGTTTTGCTCACGTTCATCATCTCCGCAACTGCAGTAATTTTTTTAATGCTTATTTTTGCTGCTAAACTTCGACTACAGTCGTGCCAACTTTATTTTGGCAATAGAACAGCAATTATGAAGCATTACGTCTGGTGGTGTTCATGACTGATACTGCTTGATTGCTCTGGCAATATTATTCTAAAGCCATCAAGGCTATAAAAGCCTTTGAAGTCAGAGATTTTATGGATTTGAGAGAGAGGGGTCTGTTTCTGGGAGTTTAAAGTGCAGTATGATTTGAGGAGAGTCTACCAAGAGACTGTTTGCGTAATCTATTAGAGCTGTGATGAAACAGCACAAATTAAACACTTTATACAGGTTAAAAAGACAAGATGCACACTGACATATAAAAAGAACAGGAAAAACGACATCATATTATTTCCCATAGTGCACTGACACATCTCTCTCACTGTCAGAAAGGAGATTTTTTTCAGAATTACACAAGATAAAAACAAGGGCATGTTACTATTTATAGTACGGTATTATAGAACTGAGAGACAATTGCAACAAATCATAGAGCTGTTTTTTCTTTGCAGTCATGCTGCCTCATGAAAAATGTGTTGGGTATCCTTCTCAGAGTTCACCTCCTCCTAATGGGATTATACAGAATGGGTTTTTCATTCTAAAAATTACTGTCCTTCATTTATTTGTTAAACTGCTTTGTCCTCACAGGGATGCTGGAGCCTATCTCAGCCAACACTGGACATAAGTGTGGTATACCCTGAAAAGGTTCAGCGCAGGGCCAAAACTCACACACAGTCGTTAGCATCTAGGGTCAATTTGGAACATCCTATTAGCCTAATGAACATGTCTTTGGACTGTGGGAGGAAACCCATGCAAGCACCAAGATAACATCCAAATTCTCCAAAGAAACGCCCTCACCAAACCCAGGACCTTCTTGCTGTGAAGCAGACGTGCTTATCACAATGCCGCCATGTCGCCATTAGGAATTCAATGCAAACTAAATAAATCAGAGCTCACAGTCATGCTTATGCTTTTTACACTGTTACTTCACTGCAAAGAATGAAACAGTGTTAAATCACAGCCAGAAGTTCACAATAATAGAACTTAGGTTGTGTCATCACAGACTCAGTGTCATGCTGGTACATTAAAACCAGAACTTCATGTTGCGTCACAGACAGACAATTCTTTTTTTCTATTCTTTTTCCAAGACACTTAATCCTAATTATAGGGTCGCCCATCTTATCCGACTCTGGGTGAAGGTGGGGTACACCCCAGACAGCTCGCCAGGCCATTGCAGGGCTAACACACATACAACCGTTCACACTCACACTAACATCCAGGGGCAACTTGGAACAGCCAATCAGCCTACGGTGCATGTTTTTGGACTGTGGGAGGAAACCGGAGTAACAAGAGGAAACCCATGCAAGCACCACCTAGCGATGCTCTTTACTGGGAGCCTGAACTCTGTGTCGCTCTGATTTTTTGTCTGTCTGTCTTGATGTTCTGCCAGTGTGTCACATGACCTACCCATTCTGTGATGTCAGACAGAGGGGTGCTACCACCCTGGGACATCCCACATGCAGAGCTTTACGCACTGCTTTAAGCTTCTCTGTGCACTTGATTATTAATGAGATAAAATTGCTTATGATATGATTTTGAGAGTCTTTAATAATCCTCACATACCAATTCATTGTATGTAGCCACGGTACGTATCTATTTTTAATCCTTTATTCACTGAGGCTCTTTATGAAACATGCATTTGTTGTTTCTTTCTCAGCAGGTCAGTAAATCAATATGACTGTGGTAATAGTTCAGGAACACAAGAGACTCTCCCCTGCATGCTCTGCTTTTTTGCCTTTCATCTGAAATCCTGCAGCACTCTTAATCCCAGAGTCCCAAATTAATTTGTACAGAGTGAACCGGGCTCATTTCAGTGGAGGGTTGAGAGATGCAAGCTGGACATCCCTTGAGGGGATTCGCTCTCCTCCTAGGTCTTTCTGCTTACTCTTTCCATCCCTATTTTTTTCTTTTCTCCTGCTATTTATTTTAAATTATTTATTCTCTCTCACTCTCTCTCTCTCTCTCTGTGTGTGTGTGTGTATCTGCTCTTCCTTCTCCGCTGAACCTTCATCTCCTCACCTCTCACCTCTGTGGTCTCTCCTTTCACCGTGTCCAAGAGAGTCAAGGCCATGTGTCTCTTGTCTTTCCTTGTCCTGTGGTCATGCTTCAGTACAGTAAAAACTGTTTGGGCGCGTCCGGAACTGTGTTTCTCCGCAGGTGAAAACATAGAGCAGATGGGGTTTGAAAAAATATCATAGGAACACTCACAATCCGAACCTGGTATGAAAACTCGGAGCAGATGGGGACAGCTTGGCGTGGAGTCAGCTCCATTACAAACACATTCAAAGGGGCCTTTGTCCCAGTGCTGATTGTGATATTGTTGCTGTAATGATTAGGCAAAATTCAACGGAGCATCACAAAATGATGCTGACAACAATGCACAATTCCGGGGTTTATTAATAGCTGATATCCAACGCTGATATCCAACATCTGTCATCATCTTTTTTTGTACTTGTTTAATAACCGCATAAGATTGTAATACTGCAGTTGATAGAGCAGATCATTGTAATTAATTCATGGTTCACTCAATAAGAGCTAATCTCATAACAGGCGTCTGGCTGGGATCTGGCATCTCCGTGGGGTTCTGGGAATTATATCAGATTTTTTTCTCTCCCTCACTGTTATTTTCATTTTGCCAGTGCTACTGAGCTTTCTCTCTCTCTCTCTCTCTCTCTCTCTCTCTCTCTCTCTCTCTGTCTCACACACACACACAAACACAAACACACAAACACACAACTGTTCCACAACTGGAACTTCAACCATTTTGGCCTCCTAATAGTGTATATTCCTTGATCTTTTTCTCATTTTTAAGAGTATTATATGACATCATACTCGCTGAGAACAACATGTCTTTAGTTTGAACAAAAAAAAAAAAACTTTCTGGCTGTAAGCACCCCTCTTAAAGTTTTCTATCATCATCGTCTTGATTTTCCCTTTTACCCCAAATCAACCAAGACCTGTCTCATGTCCAACGTTTCTCTCTCACGCTCTCTCATTCTCTCTCATTCTCTCTCTCTCTCTCTCTCTCTCTCTCTCACTCTCTCTCTCTCTCTCTCTCTCTCTCTCTCTCTCTTTCTCACTGTTTCTCACTCACTCACTCACTCACTCACCCACTCTCTTTCTCGCGGTTTCTCTCTCACTCACTCTCTTTCTCTCACTCTCTCTTTCTTTCTCTCACTCGCTCACTCACTCTCACACTCACACACTCTCTTTCTTTCTCTCTCTCTTTTTTATTTCTCTCTCTCTCTCTCTCTCTCTCTCTCAGTGAAACTAAAGCCTTATTTGAACAAGTAGAATTTACTCAGAGTTTTGGAAGAATTCCATTATTTACAGGTGTTCATCTGAGCTTTTTATTTCCTTCCTGATCAGCCATGTCAGTGTTGCTGTTTTTCAGTTTTTCTTTTCTTTTCTTTTCTTTTCTTTTTTTTTTAATCCACTTTCTTAGTCCTGTCTGGAAAGACACATCAGTGATTTTGCAGGTAGGCACTTCTTGTGTTCGGAAAAAAACAAGACTTTTGATCACTGTTACACTTTGGGTTTAGTCACACAGCATGTGTATTCACTTTTTAAACAGAGAAAAGATGAGCACTTTGGAGAAGTGTATAACTTTGCTTGTGTAGTCTACATTGGGAATTCAGTAGCAAGAGGAAGAAAATAAAGATCTACATGACAGCGACGAGTATAAAAATACTTCATCTTGACATCCACTTCAATGTTTACTTTTATAGGAACAAACACGGAGTCGCATCATGGCAAGTTCCTCAATCATTTGTTTGACATTGAGAAATAAATCAAATAATGCAATAATGCTTCGCTCAAATTTATTTAACTTTATTTTAAAACCAGAAAGTTTATCACTTGTAATAATTCACATGGATCATTTTCCTATAGATTTTATGTAGAGAAATGGATCCCATCTGAATAGAGCTAATTGTATTTGAGACCTTACTGAAGTAATGGTGGCAGGTGGCAGCACTACATCATCAAATTTGTCCATTATTGCATCATTATTATTTATATATAAATCTTTATGTAAAAACAATATGTGAAAGTTAGCCAGACCCCAAAACCCAGTTTTAACCAGACACCCTGAGATGGTTTTATTAAAAAGCCAGCAGTATATTCTCTTTATCACAGCATTTTCTTTCAGCCAGCTCACCTTCTCATTCCATTAGAGTTGAAAAGACTTGTTATTCTTTCTGACTTTCGAACCAAATCACTCTTGGGTGTTGATCTGCCTGCTGTTTAGTTCAAAGTCTCTTGCACTGTCTGCCATCACAGTTTACTAGTAAACTTCACTAAATGAACAAACATTACATTACTCACAAGGAGCAAACTTAAGAAAGCTATATTTATGTTTTTATTATAATAGACTATGTACAAATGAAAGCAGTCAGCTATATTGCTAGCAGAAACAGACTACAAGCTGCTAAATGTGTCCAACTAAACTTGAGAACCTTCGGTGCCGCTGTCAATCAAAATAAGGTCCACAAGACTGCAGAGAAGCTGTGATTCATTGGGTTTCAATGGATTACGCTGTTATGAGAATGTGTGAGAAAAAAGATCATGTTGGACAACCTGCAGGAAGGTATTGCTGATTCTAAGTGTACTAGCCATGAAGTTGAATAGGTTGGAACCCTTTCTTTGTAATATTATTGTAAATACAACAGTATGTATTTGACGAAACCTTTAGTGTCATTTTAGAAGAAGCCGTGCTTCTCTTGCAGTCTTAAATTACAAGACAAACAAAAGACAAAGGTACAGCACAGTGGCAGCTGCTGTAAGGTTTCTAAACAGGATCTATAGCAAATTCAAGTTTAAAATGAAACTTTATGACTGTCATATACCATAAATACTGTTTGTTTGTTTGTTTGTTTGTTTGTTTGTTTGTTTGTTTGTTTATTTATTTAATCTCTGATATAGATGTAGCCAGTTCCCACTCGTCAAGGAGTTTCTTGCCATCCCCAAGAATGCAGGGGCGGTGTAAGACGATGCTTGGAGGAAAAGCTCTATCTGCCCCTTGTACACAAGTTCAAAGACTCATGCATACATGCATACATGTCTTTTTTTGTCCAACCCATTCCTTTAGAGACAGTTTCATGCTTTACAACTTTTTGACCATCATCAAGGTTTTCATTCAGGTTGATCTTGCAACTTGAAAAATCATTCCCAGAGTTCAGGTTTCCCTGTAGCCCTCGAACCTCAGCTCTCTCCCAGTTCACCATGTCCTTCCTTGTATTTATTAACAGAATGATAACAGCACCTCCTGAATGTGAGGTGGAAGAAAAAAACGGTTCAAAGCTGCTGAGTGATAAAATAACAGTGCCGGGTCTAAAACAACACCCTCACTCTGCTCCGAGTTCTCGAGGTTCCTCTTATATGATTTACATCTCATCATGTCTGCTGTTGTCATAGTTACTCCTGTCTTTCCTTGTCAGTTTAAACTAATAAATTGACCATGTTTTTACGGAATAAAAAACAAACAAACAAACAAACAAAAAAAAAACGCTTAAAAGAAAATATTTGAACTAAGAGCCTCATAACGCTGTCGACTAGGTTCATGAACATTTCATCATCATCATCATCAACAACAACATCACTCAAACATTACATCATATCTGCAGCTGGAGAATAATTATATCTGTTAAGAAGACCTCTAGTGGTGGTATATTTAAAAGAAAAAACACCTGGAGTCTGATTATTCTAAAGAAATAATCAGTGGTGGAGTTGTGTGATGAAGCAGAGTTACTGTTACACCTTAAGTGGATTCTTTTTTAATACTGGCTCATACTGAGGGATTTTATTCATCTAACACTACAGGAAGTTGCCAATCGTTATGCACTTACACTTTCACACTTACATTATAGCATCTATAAACTGTCATTCCTTCTCCAGTCTCTTGTTTTTCTCTCATTAAAAGAAAGAGACAAAATATTTCCCATTACTGAGAAATATATAGTCTTTCACTTGGCGCTTGGACGTTCCATTCTCTGGTTGCTGAGGTAACCCTCTTGTCTATTTCCCACCAAATTTTCCAAGTGACTACTAGGAATTTTAGGAATGCTAGCCTGACTTGTCCGTTATCTTGTTTTATTCTATCCAAAACAAGGATTGATGTTTGGTGTCAGCCATGGGAGGTATTGGGTGGTGGGTGTAAGCCATGGGTGGTGTTCCCTTTTGTAACGATGTGGTCTTTTTTCACCATTCGAACATCCCTATTTTATTTCAAGTAATATGCAGTTTGACACCACTGGTGGAATTTTGCTCCCGGGGCCTGGACTGTGCTAAGCTGAGTCATACTCACTGTATAAAGTTACAGGAAACCTTAATAAACAACATAATCCAGATAAAGAACCCAATCAGATCTCTGATAATAAATCTCATTCAGAGTTCCTGGCTGTCGAGTGCGAAAGGATCGGGTTATATATGAGTATTAGGAGCTAATCCATCTTCTTTTTTCATGTTATCACTGTGTCATGAAAATAGTTTCTGGTTTCGATAACCTTTTTTTTCCTCGTAGAATCATCCTTTACCACCGTACGTGACCAGGGTCGTACAATTGTGTTGCATCATTAACAATGATTACACTCAGACTTATCAGCCAATAATTAACACTTATTTTTGTAGTGAACCAGAGCATTGCAGTATTCTGTACTCTGATTGGTCAGGAGGTGCTTATTAACAATGATTTATAATTGACAGTCATTCAGCTGCCTATCATTGGCATTGTTTTTATAGTAACAGCTCAGAATGCTGTGTAATCACTGATATGGTAGTCTTGACATTTTTCTGAACTGATAGACATGTGAGAGTTTTATAAATGTAATAACCTGAGTGCTGAGTGAAAGCCGGTATAGTTTTCTTAGATAGTCACTTTACCACAATGAAATATACATATTGTATTGTGCAGTGAAGATTATACACCACCACTTTTGTCTAAAAGGACTCCTAATAAAAAGAAGTATAAAATTACTTCTCTATAACTTTTTGGTGAAAATGTATTGAACAATGCTATTGTAGGCAACAAGAACCAAAAAAATCATTCCGATAAGTATACTGAGGTAAAAGTATGGCTAATAAACAAAAACACTGAAAATACCAAATTTTTTTTTAATTATATATATTTTGGTTTTTTACTTTTGCATAGCATGAATGAACTTCAAACCATATGGAAATGTTTTGCGAGTGAAGAAATTTAAAAATATGTGAACACTGTGCCTGAAAGGTTAACCCTCCGGTCGTGTTCACTACCCACCCCTTACTTTAGTGTTCCCGGTCAAAATTGACCGGTCTGTTTTAACTGCTCTTA
>JAQMYF010000023.1:15292795-15303430 GCA_030014195.1 Neosilurus mollespiculum | reverse complement strand
TTTAAAAATATATAGCTCTCTCTCTCTCTCTCTCTCTCTCTCTCTCTCTCTCTCTCTCTCTCTCTCTCTCTCTCTCTCTCCCTCTTGGCTCTCCCTCTTGACTGTGAAATGTCAGAGTAACTGAACACAACATCCCATAAATACCTCTAACTGTCTAGAAAGTATTTGGCTGTCGGCTTTAATTTGCCTTTAAACAGTTTTTTAAACCCTCTTATGAACACTACGTCTTCTGCCTTGCTCTCGAGACTATTAGTGTCAGTGTGGTTGCCACATGATGAAGAACTCCCCGTTCTCTCTGCCCGATTTACGGCAGGAGATAACGTTCCCGCTCTGAACTCCCACAGTGTCTTGGCACTGCTTAAACACATCATGAATAATAGAAACTTAACTCTGTGAGGAGGACAAATTTTAAACTTTCTGAATTTAACCGATCTACTGAGGACACCATCACACACCTCCATCATGCAGCCCTGAGCCATCTGGACAGCAGAAGGGGGAATTATGTCAAAATGCTTTTTGTTGACTACAGTTCAGCGTTTAACACCATAATTCTCTCCATACTCACCACTAAGTTGGAGATCTTGGGCCTCAGCCCATCCCTGCGTCGCTGGATCTCCAACTTCCTGACAGACAGACCACAGGCGGTACAGTTGGGAAACCATGTCTCATCCTCACTTTCCCTCAGCACTGGAGCCCCCCAGGGCTGTGTTCTGAGCCCCCTGCTGTACTCTCTGAATTCCTATGACTGTGTGGCCACTTCCAACTCCACCAACATCAAGTTTGCGGACCACACTGTGGTGGGCCTGATCTCTAACAACGACGAGACAGCCTACCTTGAGGAGGTTAGAAACCTGGAATTATGGTGCCAGGACAACAATCTCCTTCTGAACTTCAGAAGGAGCTGATAGTGGACTTCAGCACAAAGCAGGAGAGGAATTACCAGCCCCTGACTATCAACGGGACCTCAGTGGAGTAAGTGGACAGTTTCCGGTACCTAGGTGTTTACATCACGCAGGACCTGACATGGTCCCATCATGTTAACACCCTGGTGAAGAAGGCCCGGAAGTGTCTTTATTAACCTTGGACGCCTGAAGGACTTTAAACTGCCCTCAAGGGTGCTTAAGACTTTCTACACCTGCACCATTGAGAGCATCCTGACGGGAAGTATCACAGCCTGGTTTGGAAACAGCACCAAACAGGACAGGCAAGCTCTCCAGAGGGTGGTGCGATCAGCAGAACGTACCATCCGTATTGAGCTTCCTGTCCTGGACACTATATACAGCAAGCGGTGCTGGACCAAGGCCAGGAAGATAGTGAAGGACCTCAGCCAACCCATCAATGGACTCTTCTCTCTGTTGCGGTCAGGGAAACGCTTCCGTTTCTTGAAGGCAAACACTGAGCGAATGAGGAGGAGCTTCTTCCCACAGGCCGTTCGGACCCTCAACCAGAACACCTAGTACCTGAACTTTGTAGACTCTACACATGAACATTACATTCTACATCAGCTGATTGTTGCACACACAAATTGCTCTCTCTGTACACCTTGCACTACTCTGCGCACACAACAACCACACTCACTGGACATCTTTGTGTGCGCATACTCACCGACACTTTACCTACCGTATTATTTATTGTCACTACATTTATATTTGACTTTTAACTCTTGGGTTTTTTTTTTAAATTAGTTATTGATAGATATTGATATTGATAGTTTTTATTCTTCTTCTTGATATTGATATTTCTTATTCTATGATACTAATAGGCTTATTCTTCTTCAAATATTGGACAGTCGTAATAAGCATTTCACTACATGTTGTACTGTGTATGATTTTGTATGTGACAAATGGAATTTTAATTTTAATTATGCAGATGGTTTTTGTTGTTGTGTTTTTTTTTTTTTTTTGTTTTGTTTTTTTAAGAGAATGAATAGGGGATTTCAGGGTCCCAATATTTCTATTAAAAGTTCTGAGCTGTTTAGGACACACTTTATGTGAACTTTACAGAGGTGGATGCATTTGGCTCATAAAGCACTTACACAATGGAGGCCTTTCATCAACGTGGTTCATGTAAGGATGCAGTTGTCACTGAGATGAGAGACTGGAAATATGCCACAGACATTCTGTTCATGTTCATGGACAGTTTTTGGGGCTGTGCAGCTAAACTTATACAGTAGCTCAAGGAAAAGACAGGACACCATAAATCATGGAATATAGTTAATGACAGTTAAGTAAAAACAGAAGTACCTGATGTGATGTAATCATGCAAAAAAGAAACATAATTTTATATAAAATAATGAACATGGTTTAGAGCGAATGATATCCATGTGGGTGGATTGTTAAATTTCAGAGAAATGATGTCATACTGTACAAGCACCTAAACCCTGACTGGAATATTCATTACTCGTGTATTGCACATCACATTTGTGTGGTCTTGATCCATGACACTGAGCATCAATAACAATTAATTCTCGCACTGCGACTATTCGGTATGCACTAACATCAGGTAAAGGAGCCCATTCCCTTACCAGACATATTAAATAAACAAGAAGTGCAGCGTTATCTCTTGGAAATTAAATAGAATCTTCAACAAAGTCTTTCTGAAACCATGTGCTTACTCCTATATGCAAGTGCCAATGACCCCTGCACTGGGCAGGATGATGCCAGTAAACATTGCCATCTTTTTCTCTTGAAATCATATTCCTTTTTCTGTTTCTTAACACTTGATCTCATATTTTTTCCACTTTCTACAAATTGGTGTTGCACTGCTAAGTTATTGTGCATATGCAAGATCGTTCCTGCTGTCATGTGGTCTTGCTATGGTTACTGTAAACATATACAGAACCAAAACAAGATGTAAAACTGGTGAATAAGTGATGCTCAACCTGTGAGCTCGGTGGTTTTGCCAGGAAAACTTTGTATTCAGCCAAAATGTACTGGAAAAAGAAGATACAAATACTTCAGCTATCCACTAGTGAATGGGCACCTTTAAGTACATACTATCATTCCTCCCCTTCTGTGTGTTCTATAAGCACGCAAGCAAATGGTAAGCACACAACTGGGATGTGCTACACCACCATCTTACCTGTCATTTAGCATTAATTAGCATTAGCTTAGCACTAGATAATTTACTGTAGATAATTTACAATAAATTCAGACCAGTTTGTTATTCACAAACACTAATTTAGGTTCCTCGTACTAGAACATTCTGCATTTAACCCATCCAAAATGAACGCACACACACACACACACACACACACACACACACACACACACACACACACACACACACACACACACACACACACACTGGGGGAACTAGGAGAGCAACTGGGGGTTAGGTGCTTTGCTCAAAGGCACTTCAGCCATTTTTCTTGCTGGTTTGGGAATCAAACCAGCGATCTTTCGGTCCCAAAGCCACTTCTCTAACCATTAGGCTATGGCTGCCCCCCATATGGCTGCCCCCCATATGGTTGCCAACGTGATACACAAATGACTTTTAGTGTGAAAAGTTTTTTTAATGCATGTCATTCGTTCGTTGGTTCGTTCGTTCTTTGGTTCGTTCGTTCATTCATTCATTTATTTATTTATTTACAGCAGTAGTGTTACATTTAGCTTCACTTCATGCCAACATTTTTTAATATTATTTTCCCTGAGGGAATTCTTCTTCTTCAGTTATTCAGAGGCTCCACCTGAATTATGTGATACCATGCTGTAACACTGAGGTCTTACATAGGCAGTTAAAACATGAAACATTAATACATGACAATGCTGAGGTTGATATGTGCGAACTGTGGCTGGGATCGCCATGGCAACTCTGGTGAATTTTGGTAATTACTGATTAGTTTTCCACAACAGCATGTCCACTAGTGTTTTATTTCTTACTTCTTACACAGCAGAGTAATATCCTGCACACTCCTGAAACAGCAGCTCAGCTTACCTTATCGTTACGTCTTGTCTAGCACCATGTCGGTATGCTCTTTTCACATAATCAGCACTTTCCGACGTGTGCTCTTCTGAACTGGCGCCTGGTAAATCAGCCCCAGGGTCAAAGGTCACAGCGTTGGCACTGTCTATCTGGCTGCCACTGAGAAAGCTGCTGTGTCAGTCAGGTCAGTTATAGACATGTCAGCTCTGCAAGATGATGAGGATGATGAAGAGAAGGAGGTAATCAATGATGTGAAGAGGAGGTGGTGTTCTTGGTGGGGTGGTGTGTAACGCGAGCTGGCGAGTATAGGAGTAAGTGGACCCGAGGGGGTCAGTGTGGCGTTACAGCGGTAATAGCACAGCTAAGTGTTGCAGTTGCTCTGGGAAAAGAGAAACTGGAATGCAGAGCTGGAGAGCAGTAAGAGATGGACCACTGGCTCCGATGTGCTGTCTGCCAGACGATTTTCCTTTTGCTTGCTGTATTTTACAGTTCCAGTAGAATAAAAAATACAACTGCTTACAAAACCAATTTTGGATAAAAACTCACAGATATTATTACATGGAGACTGGTTCTCATGGATCAGGTTAATTTATGAAACAAGCTATTTTTTTTACACTAACAGCAGCTCTAAAGAGGAGTGTATTTGCAACTCACAGATTTCTACATTCATCGGGTCACTCTATTTTGTTATCGCTTTTGTAGCAAGACCTGTTTTCTGTAAAGAGAAATGTGTTTACGTAATATTAATTGAAGGAATATTCAGTGTCAGCTGGCGGTTTGTAACAGACAGAAGTAATTCTTGACTTTCATCTTTTCTTCTGGATGTTAAATAAGTAGAATACCATTTTTAGACATCTTCAGGTTTAAGGAGTATAAACTTTACACTTTCTCAACATCATCACATACGGTTTGTTGTGGGATGTCCTATTTAATTGGCAGGTTACTTAGCAATGCTCTATCGGGGCCAGACTTTGTGTCCTGTCCCTTTTTTCACAATATCCCGCCAGTCTATTGTCCTATGACCTACATATCATAAGTGTCACATGACCTACACACTCTGTGATATCACAGAGAGGGGCACTACCACCTGAGACATCCAACCTACAGAGCTTTACATACTGCTTGTAGTTTAAAAATGTATTATATCATCAAATGATCACAGAAGGTTACCCTAAATAAAATTAGATAGTTAAAATGATCACAAAATAAATAAATAAATAAATAAAAATAAACACAAAAAGTTTCACCTTGCTATAGCTAAATTTACCAAAGGTGTTTATGGCTGATGAGTTAAAATTGTTCCAGAATGTAACAGCTAGCCAGCTAAAAGTACCACAGATTTTCACTGAGCTGCCAAACATGACAGAAAAGATTACAGCTAGCCAAACTTAAAGTATCACAGAAGGATGTAGATAGCTGTGATTATTTTCATGTGTTCTTTTCTTTTTTTTTCTACGGTTACACTTTGAAAACTTACCGAGGCTGGCTCTTTCATCTGCTTGCTGTGGTGTCACAATGCTGCCAGATTTAATCCAAAAGTTTTAAAAGGACCAAAGAAGGTTGTTGAAATTAACAAATTAAATTTAACAGAAAAAATGATCACTAGGACAGGATCCTTAAGCTTGTCGTCAAATGCATCCCTAAGGTTTGGATTAGGATCACGAACACTTGGGATTGTTTCACAGATTGCTGCTCCAGCTTTTTTCCTCATTTCTGTGTGAAATACTTGGGGGAGAGATCGGGTTAGTTGATATAAAATTTGTTAGAACATGGCTTAGTGACTCATTGCTGTGTATTAAGGTTAACATGCAGGATTGTGGCAGGCCATGTTAGTCAGATGCTGGTGCTATGAGTGAACACCACCTTTTCCACCCATGATGCTCTGTAAACAGGAAGTGAGATGTAATGATATACTGCCCAGCATTTTGAATGTGTCTTAGATCACACCGCAGTGGCAGTATATAAGTCAGCGGTGGCTTTTTGAACTTAGAGTACACAAGTGGATACAGAGGGTATTTATTTCAGTGTGTGTGTGTGTGTGTGTGTGTGTGTGTGTGTGTGTGTGTGTGTGTGTGTTTGTTTGAATCAGACACCTTGGTGTACAAGTAATTATTTAGGGATGGTGTGTGTGTGTGTGTGTGTTGCTTGTTTATAGGTTTTATGTTCTAGTGTTGTGTATGCAGCTGTTGGATCATAACTCAAACACAGTAACCTGATCAATGATATTTTATCTGCGATGAAAACTTTCTGTCTCTGTAAGGTCATGTTAAAGGATTTTAAAAACTTACTATAAAAAAGTAAAAATAAATAAATAAATAAATAAATAAATAAATAATCTTTTTACTTGAATTTTCTCAATTAACTTGTTAAAGTTGTGAAAATAATTGAATTATTATTGGAGCTGATTTTGATTTTGTTGTCATGTCCATGCTTACTTGCCCACACAGGCAGCCCAATAAAAAAAGAAAATGGCAGAAAAAAATGTATTGCGTATGCGCCGCCAGCGTTCGGGACTGAGTGCACTTGCACTTCATAGAAAATGTTCTTGCTTATTCAGTGGATTTTCTTCTTGATGAGAAATAAGTTTTCGAATACCATTGAAAAGTCAGTAATTTATAAATATGGCTGTTTCTTTACTGGAAAAAAATATTTATATTAATTAAAAAATTATGGAAACTACTTGAGGGTTTTTCAGTAATGAAAATGTGCTATTCAAGGAAAATAATCACTGCTGTGGTGGTGACCATTGTGCATAAAGTAGTTATTTTACAACATTTGCATATCCTCTTATACCATAGCAGTTCACCAGCGATTACATTTATATTCATTTATATCTGCCATAAACCTTAATTTCTTCACCAGTCTCTTTTTTTTCTGTTGATATTAATAATGCAGTTTGTTACCAGGAATCTGCAAAGCATGTAAACTGAAGATGTTAAAAGTTACAGTACTATAGATGGATCTCCTGAAAGAAAAGCTTCTGCTAAACCATTAGTTTATAATCTAAAAATCCATTAGAGTATCTGCTGTACAGTTCCCTGTAAATTATTTGTTACTATAGAAATAATAATGTTAAAACAATAAAGCAATTGGTCATCCCAGCAAATACTGACTTTGTTTCATTTATTGCTGTTTTGTGCCATTTGTAGTATTTTTGAATGTAGGAACATTTAATTTTATTATAATTGTCTTTGGACTGTGGGAGGAACCCAGAGTACCCAGTGGAAACCCACACAAGTATGGGGAGAATATGCAAACTTCAAACAGAAATGCCCAAGCCCGGGACTCCAACCAAGGACCTTCTTGCTGAGAGGCAGGTGTGCTAACCCCTACAACACCGTGCTGCCCCATAATAAAATTTTTTGATAAATATTTTCATTACAAACCATCATTCAAATAAATATCAATTCAAGACATATACTAATAAGAAACCATACCTTATTTTTTATTTGATAACACTATTTATAGTGCAATCGTAGACTTTTCAAGACTGGTAAAATGACATATTTACTCTTAATAGATTACAGCTAGTGTACTTAGGAGAAAATGTATTGAGCCCACACGTATTTATTCGCACCAACAGAGCTTTTCTCATGGGTCTGTGCAACATCGGCCCTGCAGAACCATATACAATGCTCCAACCCGGGACCACTACGTTCAGGTACTAGGTATTAGTTTTTTTTTTGTTTTTTTTTTTGGCCAGGGACATTTCAAAGGGAGCATATCACATACATGTCATGTCATGTCATTTTCCGAACCGCTTATTCCTAATTAGGGTCGCGGGGGGGCTGGCGCCCATCTCAGCCGACTCTGGGCGAGGGCAGAGTACACCCCGGACAGCTCGCCAGGCCATCGCAGGGCCATATCACAGACATCTGAAACATTATTTCATTACTGCTGCAGAAGCAAATATCTAAAGGTACAATATTAGCATTTTATAGCAGATCACTAAAAGAGCAGAAGAGCCACTGTTTTACAGCTACTGCTTTTACTTAAAATCTAGACTAAAATTTTATTAAACCTGAATTTAAAAAAAAAAACACCTTTTGATTATCAGTCAGGACATGAACTTGACCCCACAGGCACAGGGCACAAGTAGGTATCCATATGCGCCCCAACTCCACTCTGACATCTCAGGGCTTGCCAACCCACCACCAGTGGCCAGTGGTCCTCTGTTTGGAAATGTTTTTTCTTGGCCTCAAACTACTTTTTAAAATTATTTATTCAGTAGTGTGCCCTTCCACTTAAATGATGACTGAGCCCCAGTCTGCCAGGCTTCACTATTATCTGTGGCCTTATGTCCACTTTTCACTCTACTGAATATAATATTTTGTACCTCCTGCAGCAGCACATCTATGTCAGAGGAAGTAAAATTCTTTTTCCTCTGAGATTCCAGCACTTCTTTGTAGGATCACTTTACCATTGATTTAATTTTTGATGTAAATTTTGAAGACACTAGGTTTCACCAAGCTAAGAACACAGCGAAGAACAAATTCAAGGTTTAAGAACACATCATGAAGTATTTTAAAGGAAAAATTTATGAAAATACTTAAGAAGATATGGACGAATGAAGCCCAAAGTATGGAAATTCTAACATTAGAATCTGTAACAAACTTTGCACTAAAAAATATGATGCAGAGGATTTTTGAACACTACTGTATGTATTTATAAATTTCGCTTTTGTTGGTTCACCCAAACCCCAAGGGGAATGTAAACGTTCACACTCACTTTTATATACAGCAGTCTTTCCCTCATTCATGACGACACTCATTGCCCAACATCGCTTCCCAAAAAGTTGGCAAGAGAATTGTATGTGTTTGGATGAATAAACTTCCTAATAGTTTTGACTGGTTAAATTTGAGGTCAGGGCTGAGTTTAGTGACTCCCCCTGCCTACTGTTGGGAAATTACCCTTGTTTATAATAACTGCAAATTCTACATGAGATCAAGTTGCTAAATCCACAAACTCACAGCATTTTCACACTGGGATTTGGAGGGTGGTTAAGGGCTAAACCATGACACACTGGGTTTGCGGGCGATGTGTAGCATGACTAGCCAATAGTGGTTGATTCTGATTCTTTTCCAAAATCTGCTTTTATGTTACTTGTGACCCTCAAGAACATGAACGCTGAACATGAACAGCCATTCATCAGGTTTGTCGTGGTGACTTTGTCTTCATTTTAAGGAGTATTTATTTAGATTAAGAAACTGATTGATGGGAAAATGTAACCACGTCAGCAGCCCGTGACGCTATCCATGAACTGTTCTGCTTTCTGTAGACCAGCTGCAGGTTCTCTCCATCATATGGATGAAGTTTCACCGGCCTGTGCATAAAAACGCCATTTTGTTTGTCCCCTGTTAGCCATAATTAGCATGGCTCGTTTTGCAATGTGCAGAACCCTGTCTTCCAGTGGGTTCTTTTTCCTGCAGGAAAGCTGCAGTTTTGTGCTATTAAGAGCGAAACCCTGAACAGCAGGAGGATCAAGTTTCTACTGTTCTGAGGAACCCGTGCCAAGAATGACTGGGTCGAGCTCATAAAAAGACACGTACACACATGCACAAGGAGCTCCGAGGTAAACCAGTTGCCGCTATCTTTTCTCTTTCATTTCTTGAGATGTTCTGGACACTGCGATTTATAAAACTAAATTCCTGCAGAAAGTTTGAGAAAAGGAGTTTTTTTTTAATCCACAGACGCAGGCCTGGTGCTGAAACTAGTGTCAAATCTCAATCCTGTGTTATTCTTTTCAGCATGAGAGGCCAAGAAGATGGAAATTTAAAGGGTTTTCATCTTGGTTATCTGGGGAACACAGGGAGGTTCTATGTGGAATCCTACAAAATCTGGTTACTCCTTGTTTTTTTAAAATGGTACCAGAGAGCGAGAGAGAAACAGGAATAGAGAGAAATGCATAAAGAGAGAGAGGGCCAGCAAGAGAGGGAGTTTGGTTTGATGATGCATGCACTGAATCGATCTGGATTCTCCAGCATGGCATTTGTTCAAACCCAGGGAAAAAAAACAGAGCTCTGTGTTTTTAGAGAAGTGAGGCCGTTATCAGGGACTTGGATGCTCTCTCCTCACATCACCTCTCACCACAACCACAAGCCATCCATCAGCCAGTTCTGATGTGGAACATTCACTCAATCATTACATTAATCACACCTTTGTCGTGGTGGACTAGTGGGCGTGTCCTCTTGGTGGTTTGGCAGCACTCAACTGTGAACCCTCGACCCTCTAAATCAGTACCTTATTTTACAAGTCACCCTCAGATTTCATTTCCACTGATATCAGAACGCAAATATTATAATATCAGATTGTAGTTCCAGAGTCAGAGCTAGAGTGTAACCGGGGCAGATCCCATCGAAACATAAAAAAACCTGGAACTGTAACCAATGAGCCACAACCGGCCTGCACTCTCACACAGAGTCCAGTTGTTATGTAATCAGATGTAGAAGTTCCCTAATGCAGGGTGGAACTGTGGAAGTATGGGTTATATGTTTTGTGCAAAAGGCCTGCTTAAAGAACATACCATTGTTCAGTGTTTACACTTTTTAAACCAACTTTCCTCTTTGGGTAGCTGTAAGTTCTTCACTTTTAAAATGAGGACCACCTACCAGTAGAACCCTTCCAGTAACCTCAGCGAATCTATCTATCTATCTATCTATCTATCTATCTATCTATCTATCTATCTATCTATCTATCTATCTATCTATCTAT
>JAQMYF010000023.1:15278659-15292763 GCA_030014195.1 Neosilurus mollespiculum | reverse complement strand
ATCTATCTATCTATCTATCTATCTATCTATCTATCTATCTATCTATCTATCTATCTATCTATCTATCTATCTATGTCTGTTTGTCTTTTACTTTCACTACGCTCACTGTTTCTTACTTTCTCCCTCAGCTATATCTCTTTCTGTTATGTCTATAGTACATCCCACATGCTGTTTTCAAGATCAAGTGGTTAGCATGTTCGCCTCACAGCAAAGTCCTGTGTTCAAGTGCCAGGCTTGGCGAGGGTGTTTCTGTGTGGAGTTTGCATGTTCTCTCTGTGCTTGCGTGGGTTTCCTCCAGGTACTTCGGTTCCCTCCCACAGTCCAAGGACATGCACATTAGGCTAATTAATTGCCCCTAGGTGTGATTGTGAATGGTTGTGTGTGTGTGATGATCTAGTGAGTTGTTCAGGGTGTACCGTGCCTTTGTTCAGTTTTGGCTGTACTAGGCTCCAGCCTCCCCTTGATTAGCATTAATCAGTTTGACGAATTATCATTCTTTTTTTTTTTTTGTGTATCTCTTGATAACACCAGCAGATACTCAGTTGTATTGGCTGTGGACAATGAGCTCTCTCTCTCTGGTGGGGAGAGAGAAATTGAACTGTAACAGATGGTGTGCCGTGTACAGTTTCTGGAACACTTCAGCCTTTTGCAGCGTTCTGTTCTGAAACGTCAGTAAATATGTCAGCACATCAGCCTGAGGAACAGTCCAGAGCACGACGACTGAATTTGGGTTTTCTTTTTTTTCAGTTCACATATGGGGTACAAGGCCATCATCACAATCCTTTAGTCTGATCTAACGGCATGATTGATTGGGCCTGCGTGAGTCTCTGAACTTTACACATGTTGTAATCATGTGTTGGGCTGTATTCTCCTCACGTGACGCCGTACACACTGAAACACTCAGAGTGCTCCTAATAATTCTGTCCTTGAAGCAGCTGTAAGTGTGTGTGATCAGAGATTTGGTTTTCTGGTAATGAATCAGTAGGAATATGATTCTTATTTTCTCATTGCATTCTTGATAGTATGCGATAATGTAAAAAGCAAAAGTCAGACTGTGTTTCTTTTAAATTATTTAAGTAATTCAGTCTCACTTTCAGTCATTCCATTAGCTCATGTAGGGTAGATGGCCTGTAAAGACACATTAGTTCAGTTTCTAATTTGCCAAAGTGTGAGGGTTGATCATGCAGCATCGAAGTCAGAAATCCAAAGAACTGAGAAATGATTCACCGAGTCAAACACTGATTCACTGAATCAGACAGAAGTGAACCTGTAATTTCCAAAAGGATTCAGTGAATTAAACACTGAATGAGAGAGGGGTAAATCACTCTCATGTCCTCTTATTTACTCTACATGGTTGTAGAGTCCTTATTTACGTTTAAAATGCTAAATGAATGTTGTAGATGCAAACAGTGCTAATGTGCATCCGCCCACTCGCCCACTAACCCAGATGCAGTCATTACTCTGTGCCATGACCACTTTATAAAGCCTTCGCGTGCCAGTTCTCATAAACACCCTGCTCTGTGGTAAAGAAACCCTGTGCTCATGGCCATTGTGGTCAGGAACAGAATGATTCGGTGGGTGGAGGAGAACATGAAGAGCTGTGATGAGTGCGGAGGTCAGGAGGTCGGTGTTAGTGGATTAATATGTGGTTTTCATAATAGAGATGTTACACTGCTGAGTCATGGGGAAGAGAAACAGAAGAGGAATGCAAGACTGTACTGTTATTTAGTAGCTTTGGAAAAGGAGGCATGGCCTCTGAAGCTGCCAGTCCCAGAAAAAGGGGCGTAACTTATGATCACATAGCTTATTGAGCATTTATTAATATAGTGGAAAGTGGAAAATGTAAAATTAATTGAAACTCTTGAATTCAGATTGTGAGGATCAACAATGATAAACCTCAGAGGCTGTGTATTATGGGATGGCGATTAAAAAAATTTTTTTTAAAGCTTTTTATGGGTGTCACCAAGCACAAACTTCAGACATTTTGAAACAACAAAAACAACAAAAGTCTATTTACGCTTTCATGGCAATAGATTTAATCTATGTAGTTGGTAGAAACATAAGTGAGGTCATGCTATCTCTCTCTCTCTCTCTCTCTCTCTCTCTCTCTCTCTCTCTCTCTCTCACACACACACACACACACACACACACACACTCACACACACTCTATAATTGTCTTTCTTTCTTTCTGTTTGTATTCCAGTCTCTGTGTGTGTGTGAGTGAGGGAGACAGAGAGAGAGAAAGAGACTTTTGATTTTTAGTTTACATTGAGAGACAGAGAGAGCAACACAGCAACAGATAAAAATGTTCTCGAATACTGTGTGTTTGCGCGTGTGTACATTAGTGTGTCACCCTGTCTCCTCCATAGTGAAGGTCGAGTACTTATCTTTCAGGTCAACTGTTTCAGTTCATCGAACCCACCTGTGAATCTCTCACCTGCCAGACACACACACACTCACATATACACACGGCACAAAGCGTCTCTATCCACCTCCAACAAACGCTCTCATTCACCTGCAGAATGCCATCAAACATCTCACATTCCCCATCATGCAGCCAGAAAGCACATGAAAGGAGGGGGGTAGTGAGAAAGAGAGAAAGAAAGAGAGAGAGAGAGACAGAGAGAGAGAGAGAGAGAGAAGAAGAGAGACAGACAGAGAGAATAAAATACAGTAGGCTCGAAATGTTGTGTTGTGGGGACAGACTGGCGAAATCCTGGACCAGGGCTCCTCATCACCACATCATCATTCAGGAGATGCACTCACAACTGACCTGCTCTTGCACCCCTAACAACACGTCTTCCACCTTCACTCTCCAGCGCACACCTGAGGTCATAGCACAGAGACAATGTCTCCCCACCGGCCTCAGAGTCTATGATTACGCCCTGCTCACGCCCTCTCTCCCTCAACTATTTACAGCTTGTGTACTTCAATTATGACTGTAGACTTTCACTGTTTAATTAAAATAAAACTAAGAAAATATGTAAAAAAAATTTGGCAAAACGCCAGAGAGCATTTATGAGAGAGAAAGAGGGAGGAGGAGGCGGTCTGGTGTTTGTCACTGTGTGAGTCTCAGTGACACCTGACACTTAAAAGGGTTCAAACATAAGACACATGTCTTACACTGGTGACAAATCTGCTGCTTACACGCACCCAACAGTGACACTCTCAAGACCACTCTGATACACACACACACACACACACACACACACACACACACACACACACACACACTGCTGTATACATACAGAAGTATATAAATGTTCCCTGTTCCTCTAAATCAGTTGGAGGTTCAGGTTGGTGATGTATTTATTACTCACACTTTAGGTGTTTAGTGTGAAAGATGCTGAATCACAACAGAATCATTTCCTCATTTCCTCATGCTGCGTGCTGTACAGCAAACCTTACTGCCTCACTCTCTCACTGCCTCACTGTCTCACTGTCTCACCACCTCACTGCCTTACTGTCTCACCACCACACCACCTCAATACCTCACTGTCTCACCATGTCATTGTCTCACCACCTCACCATTTTACCGCCTGTCTATCTCACCGCCTGGCTTTCTCACTGTTTCACTGTCTCACCACCTCACTGTCTCATTGTCTCACCATCTCTCTCTCCCTCACTTTCATCGCCTCACTGGCTCACCACCTCACTATGTCACTGTCTCACCACCTCACCATCTTACCGTCTGGCTATATCACTGCCTTACTTTCTCCTGTTTCACTGCCTGTCCACCTCTCTCTGTCTCATCACCTCACCACTTCACTGTCTCTCCACCTTACAGTCTCACTGCCTCACCATCTCTCTCTCTCTCTCTCTCTCTCTCTCTCTCACCGCCTCACTGTCTCACCACCTAACAGTATCACCAATTCACTGCCTGACCATTTCACAGTTTCAGTGTTTCACCACCTCTACATTTTTAGCAATTTCTTGAAATTAAATGTTACCTGGTTTACATTAGAATCAAGTTTAATCATAGAATTGGGGATTCAAACAAACTCACAAAGTTCTCGATTGGCTCTTGACATCCAATCACATTTCACCCTTTTTAAAATCCTGACCGATGACTTATCACATCCCATCAGACTGAACGGCTAACTGCTCACTACTATAAACATAAACTTGCCTAAACGTATTTTGCTTTTGTCCAGTGCTCGGGCCTTCTGTGTCTTCGACAGCGCAATTCGTCACGCCGTCGTTCAGCGGTGAAGAGGGAATGTACCTCGACTCGATTTTCACTCTTGTTTATTATATTCTAGCTAAAACGTTTATTATATCACCTTCAGCTCATTTGAGTCTGGGCAGAGCGAAGCGGCTGCTCTGGCTCTCATTACATCTGTACTATAGATGCGGTTCACTTGCAGACGACCCAGAGCTCCATAAACACACAGAGAGACTGTAGATTCATTCAGAACTCAGTAACTCAATTCCATCTGAGCGGGAGCAAGAGGAGGAGGATGAGAGGAGGAGGAAGAGCAGAAGGAGGAAAAGGAGCAGGAGGAATATGAGTATGAGAAGAACAAGAAGGTGAAAGAGGATAAGAATAAGGAGGAGGTGAAGGTGAAGGTGAAGAAGTAGGAGAGGGAAGAGGATGAGGAAAATGAAAAGGAGGAGTAGAAGAGGAAGGAGGAGAAGAAAGAGAAGGAGAAGAAATTGGAAGAGGAGGATGAGTAGGAGGTGAAAAAAGTGGAGGATGAGAAAGGGGAGTGGGTGAGGGAGAGGAGAGATGAGAAAGGGAAAAAGAAGGATAATAGTAGGAGAGGGAGCAGTAGGAGAATGAGTACCAAGAGAATAAGGAGGAGGTGGAGGATAAGAAGTAAGAGAAGGGGAGGATGAGGAAGAGGAGAAGGAGAAGAATAAATTGGCAGAGGAGAAGAAGGAGGAGAAATAAAAGTGAAGGATAAGAAAGAGGAATAGGAGAGGGAGAGGAAGGGGAGAAAAAGCAGAAGGAGGAGAAGAAGGAGGATTAGTCTTGAGCCGAGGTCTTTATAGATCCCGTGGAATGTTGACATATTGAATAATAACACATTGTACTTTTTATCCAATTAAAGTCACATTTAATATTGTGGAACATCCACAAAACGTATCTCATGAATATTATAAGCAGTCTTTCCCTCACTAACCTCGCATTTCCCTCTCTCTTATAATGAATAAATACCAACTTGTCATGTTACAGAAAAACCTGAAAACGCTTTAACTCTGAATCCTACAAAGTGCTCACGCTGGAGACTCCTTCCGTAAATATGAATTAAGCATTAGCATCTCCTTTAAAGTTAGAAGCTCCTGCTGCTAAAGAAAGGACGAAGTATTATACTGTAGAATGAGTGCATTAGTACAGTATAAAGAGCCGCACTGCTGTCAGAGCTGCTGTTAAAAGAAATGAATCCATTGCTTCTATCCAGTCAGAATCCAGAATTCACCAGCACTATGGTTTAAATGAGCGGTGAATCCAGATCCACATTTCTGAGCTCGTTTATCAATTTAACAGTGCACGACTTAACACGTACTCCCTGGGTAATAAATTCTGAGTGCTTTCACGCACCTACTTGCTCATTAGGCACGGAAATGTTGCTGACCTGAGCTCAGTGTGATGACCCGGAAAAAAAAAAAAAAACTCATAAAAACCCCTACATGCAGTGTTTAGAAGTACTGCTGTGTGCTTGTAGGAGTTTGTGAATGTGTGTGTGGCTGTGTGTCGTTTGTTTGCGTGTGTATTCTGATTGAACGAGGAGTGTGCACTTGGTTATTTATGGTGAGCCTCATTACATGGCGCCCTGTTTCTCTGGAGGATTTGGGTTTTTATTTACAGGAGGGGCAGAAGAGGCAGGAGGGTGGCGTGGGAATGCGGGGCAGTCGTCAAGGCTCAGCACGATGCTTCTTTCTCTATTGAAAAGGATTTTAAAAGCACACGGGGGGTCAGACAGGACATGAGGACATGAGGGGGTTCCTGGGAGCCACGAGGCCCCTCTACATCCGAAACTTGAGCAGATTCGGTTGTTAAAACAACCTGACCTCGACACGTTTGCTTGTACTTCTGGTTGCGTGTTTTTATCTCCTGTGAGTTGTGAATATGTGGAGGTTGGTGATCGTAGTGCTCTCAGTTCTCCCTAAATGGTTTTCTTCTCTGCTGAAGACTAGTGGGTGGAGTTTGATGTTCTCAACGTCTGTGGAAAAAATTGTGCACTATAATACAAGATTTAGTCATCACACAAAACTCAGAAAAAAACCTTATATAACATCATCTTGAGTTTGATGAATTTGTACATCAGAGAGAGCTAAACAAAGTCAACTGGAGCAGGAACCAGAAAGGTTCCTGGTACTACAGCCTAGTGACTAAAATCAACACAGTGTGGAACAGTGAATTGAAAATGTTTCTGGGATCTGAAAAATGTTTCTGTAATAAAAACACACTTGTTCTCCAAGTTCCTGCTTATTAGAGCATTAGAAGTCATTTTTTATAAACAGGCCTCATACAATGGATACTAAAACAAATTATTTGTAATTAGGGCAACAAAAAAAAAAATGCAGCATATTTAATAAACTTTATCAGCAGTGTCTGAGCTGGAAGATTTCTCACAGTATATTTAGGAGGCTCTTAAACCGTTTAGGTGTCATGTTCTTTATAGGTCTCCATGAGAATTGCCTTTTATGGAGTTTTGTGGGAGGTGCTCTACATAAATCAGCAGTATGTTGAAATGGATGTGGTTATTCACACATGATTTTAATTTTAAGTCATAAGCAAAATTTGTCCTAAAGTTTTGTGCCTGTGTATGTGTGTGTGCATGTGTGTGTAAGTGAGTTAGAGAAAAAGGAAATATGATTCACCTTAAATCTGATTTAGCATGTCAGTAAAGAATAAAAACGATTGCGTTGCGGTGACACACACATCGACACCTCATACAGAAACCTCAGTGTCGCTCGATGCAGTCAGAAGAGTGCTGTAAACGAATGGAAGCCTGAAACTTTCCCTCTGAACCACAGGCTCTCTCCTCAGCAAAACCATAATATTATGCTAGCAATCATGTGGTTGCTGCGGAGGGCACGTGTGGGCTGCTCCATCACAGGCACATCTGGGGGAAATTCAGCGTTCCTCACACTCTCTCACTCAATCTTTCCATTTTCTACATTCTCCCTGCACCTCCATGGTAGAGGAGATGGTCGCTGTTGTTGTCGCTGTGAGATCTGAGGCATGTTTGGTCACTTAGAATGACCCTGCTCGCATAGTTACTAAAATCTTCAGCCAAACAGTGCAGGCGTTCCTTCTGACATTTTCACCTCACCTAAACATAATTATTTTATTTCCACCTTCATGAAAACTTCATGGATGGAAAAATACAATTTGTCTCGTTTTCCCTCCGCTTTGGTTAAAGATCTCTCTGTGGACTGTAACACAGTTTCGCGTGAGAAATGAATGGCGGCCAGTCCAAAAATGAATTGTGGTTCAGACTCCTGCTGGTTTCTGTCATTCCCTCTCACGCACATACAATTGGTAGACAGGTGCAGGTATCAGGAACAAACCACTACACACACACACACACACACACACACACACACACACACACACACACACACAGCTGTTTATGGGCAGGTGTGTGTAAGTCTCACAGTGTGTCGAATGCACTTTATGTGGTTAAAGCAGGAGTGCAGTGTGAAACACCTTCCACATGATCATACCACATCATTTCAAAATGATTTTTGAAGAAATTTCTATAAAGATGGAAACATGTCCAGGTTTTTCCCTTTTGCACCAAATATATTTAATCAGCTATTTTATTTTGCATATGATGTGAAAAGTTCTTTTTAAACAGACTTTCAGACTTATTTTCAAAATCAACACCACACAGTACTTTTCATGGGCCAAGAAAGTACGCTTATTAGGGTTAGGGTTAGGGTAGGGTTAGGGTTAGGGTTAGGGATATGGCCTAAATATAAAAATAGTTTTTGTACTAATAAAATATTAGTAACTTTATTATCAAAATAATTTTTAGGGAGTTCAGGGAAATAATAATTAAAAATTTGGGATAATTTACAAGTTTAGGCGGCACTGTAGTGTAATGGTTAGCATGTCCGCCTCACAGCAAGAAGGTCCTAGTTTTGAGTCCCAGGCTCAGTCAGGACATGTTCTTTCCGTGCTTGCTTGAGTTTCCTCCAGGCTCTCCGGTTTCCTCCCACAGTCATGCATGTTAGGCTTACTGGCTGTTCCAAATTGCTCCTACATGTGAATGTGAGAGTAAATGGTTGTGTGTGTGTGTGTGTGTGTGTGTGTGCCCTGCATTGGAGTAGTGCGCTGTTTAGGGTGTATCCCATCTTTGCCCAGCCACCAGCCTACTGATCGTAGTAGGATTAAACAGTTTGGCAAATGAATGAATAATAATTTGAATGATAAATGAATAATAAGTTATTTCACTTATCATGAAGAAATCTTTTATAGACTTTCATCATAATATGTTTCAACAGCCATTAAAAAAATGTGTTTGCATTCAAAACAGGGAAATGCTGCCTCAGGAGGGTGTCTAACAAGACAGCGAGGCATCAAAGACTCAAGAAAACTGATCATATCCTCATTTCTTGTTTTCTAAGAGCCTTTTAAATGCCTCCAGTTGAAGGGCATCACTAATGTATCCTCAGTGTTGTCTATTACCCATACACTATTATAAACCTGTGTGGCAGCTCCATTAATCATTAAATAAAAGATAGAGTACTAAACTTGCATTTTGGGGAAAGTTCCAGGGAAGTAAACATTGTACTATATTAAAACCATGTGACTGAAGAACCACAAATATTGCTTAATACAGTGGTGCCCAATCCTATTTCTGGTGATTTACCTTCTTAAAGATTTTAACTCCAACCATAATGGGGCCCATCTGACAAATCGAATCATTGCTTTAAGTCTTCATTTCCAAGTTTTAAGTCTTGATTAGATGATTGGATGGTCAGGTGGGCATAATTAGGGTTGGATTGAACATCTTCGGGAAGGTAGATCACCAGGAACAGGATTGTTCAATATGCTTTGTGAGGCACCTGCTAGCCAGCCAGCTAATATGATTTAGTCACACACTACTGTAAATTATTAAGTCCCGCCTTATGAGGCAGCAGTCTACTACAGCATCGAGGAAACAAGGCAGCAGCCTTCTGTTTGGAACACAGTCATGCTTTCTTTTTATGGTTTAGGATTTCTTGTTAGTATCGCTAGCAAAGCTGTCAGCATTATTAGCATACAGTCTAACTTAATCTAAGCATACAAGATCATCTAATATCATTGTGATCTTTTTAAGCGCTGAACTTAATTTAGAGGCCCTTAGCGAGCCCGTGAACCCAAGAACAAAGAAAAGCTGCTTTGGTTCAAAATGCTATTATTCGAATATTTTAAATGCATTCCATTTTTATGCAGGTTCAGACTCGTTAGCGTGCACCTCGCTCACAGTGCTTTATCCTAAGACATCCGTGGGAATTGATTTAATTTATACTAGATTTGACACCTCGGACACTTTTCTGGCCTCTTCTTAAATGTTGATGCACTGAGTAGTGGGAATTTTTCACTTGTGCTGAAGCACGTTCACGTTTCCAAACAGCTTTTTGTCATCTCTTTCACAAACACACTGCCAAACTCTGCTGGGTCAGAAGTCACTGTTCTTTGTTTGAAGGAAAATAAATAAAAAAATGTAATACTTTCCTGTAATAAAAAAAAAAATCCCTGATCAAACTGTATATACAGGTTTAAATTTAAACTTGGATGTAAACTCGCTCTCATTCTGATCCACACTTATATTAAGTATTCCGTATGATCAGAGTATGGGTGTCTTCTTAAAGGGGAAAAAAAATACTCCTATATCAACTTTGCTAAATCATTCCGTGTGTGTATACTTAAAATTTCTGTTTGTGAGCTAAAATACTTCGTACAAAGCCCAGACTCTGATGGGAAACAGTGAAAGTGGTTTGGAGTGAACAACACAACACTATTCCAGCCAATCAGCAAAAGGGAGCGTTTGTTCTCATGCACAGCACAAATGCACCTTGTTGTTGATTGGTTGGAAGGAAGATGGGAGGAGGTGGGTAATGTTGTTGCCTTGGCAATGCATGTTCATAAATTAGGGGGTAGAGCTTCTGAAGGATCTCTGAAAGGAGGTGTGTATTATTCTGGTTTCTAACTTTAAATATCAACAGTCTTTTTCTAGAATCAACGACTGACTCTCCCTTTAAGCTAGTACATTGAAAAGCATATGCTGCCAATAAAAATTTACACTGAATAAATAACAGTAAAAAAAAGCATAGTATCAAAGTAACTGACCCAATAAGCCGATGTATTTCAAATCTAAAAGCTCAATAAGCTTCCTCAGTGTGAGAAGCCGAACACTCCTGTACCTAGAGTGCTGAACTTGTGGAATTTCAATGTTCTCCTGTGTTTCCATTTAGAAAACAAGCTGAGCATGGTAATCATTCCTCAGGGGTGAATCCGGAAAGACACATTATGGCATCTGAGCAGCTGTCTCTGGTCGACTGTCTCCATTGCTGCACAGCTCTGGGTGACTGATCTTCACCCTAACACACATGTGACATCACAGAGAGCTCAAGCGCTCTGCTTCTCGACCTCCACATGTTGGCGAGTTTGCGTTAGTAAATATTTACAATTCCCAGGAAGCGGCGAGCTTGTTTGCAGTAATGCGCTGAGTGGGAAATGGGACTTTGTGATGGATAGCAGTAAAGAATTGGATTTTGCGGACCATCGGGAAATGGTTTGAAATGTTGTGAAAGTTAATGTATAATAAAGGTAATAGTTTTCCTCAGTGTGTCATTTTCTTTTTTTTTAATGATAACCCGCAATCTACTCTTAAAGGAAAAAAGATTAGAAGAATGGTGTTCTCACGGTTAAATAAGAGAGCACTCTTATCCTCCTTGGTGCTGTCCTACTTTCAGACCCATGCACAACGTTCAGGTACAACTGGTTTAACATCACGTCATCACAAACCTCTTAATCCCCTAGCACCTGCATTTGCACTGAGCTTTCTGGAACATTCTGCCCCATACTCTGTTCCTTCTTTGACTTTTCCTCCGTGGTCCAAGAGCTGATAAGTCTTTGCCTCCAGTACTGTCTTTGGTTAGCGCTATTCTCCGTTCTGGATGGTGTACAGAGTGCATATTGACATCACCCCATATCAATTAAACCCCCAGAAAAAAGCTATGACCACCCAGTGAGAAAGAACACACACCGTGGCGACATGCTAGACCTGTCTGACAGAGGGCGGGAGGTACTGATATTGATATTCATCATGATTATGGTGTAATGGTGATAAATTATTTTGTGTGTATGTAGGAGGAGAAAAATGTGCAGCAGGGAACCCTGGGAGTGATAGACAGCATTGATTTCAGCACAGTGGGATATGAACTGAGGATTTGGCAACCATGTGGATGTATGTTAGAAATGTAAAGGAAGTGGTAGAGGTTTGTAAATGTATATCTCTGTAAAAAAAAAAATAATAATAAAAAATAGGTGCATCAATAATGTAGGATGTAGTCTGTAAAAAAACCCTGATACTGAAGACTCTTTCCATAAAGGATAAATAAATGTGTTCTTACAGAAAACAACATAAATATTGTTTGTGGCATGGTCTACATACACATCCCTGTGAATGAGCTGTTACTGTAGTAACAATAATGGATTCAAACAAGCACATGAATTTTATATAAACTTATACTACTGTCAGAGCTGCTATTATGGATGATTAATCAACACGTTTTCTTCCAACCAATCAAAATCCAGAATTCAACAGAATTCAGTCCTGTGGGATCTGACGGGTAATCTGAAAGTTATGATTTTCACTGTAGACTGTAGGGTTAGTGGTGTGACAGGTTCGACTGCATTCTGTCAAACAGGAGGAGAGAGAGAGAGAGAGAGAGAGAGAGAGAGAGGAAGGAAGTGAGCAAACAAACGGCACAGGGGTCGTCCCACACGAGGCGATGATGTGTCGTGAACTCCACTGGAGGTGTGTGACCCGTTCAGTCAAGGTGTTCTGTTCCTGCTCAGACACGCTGACTTTTATTTTAGCACCATGTTATATGGTGAAGCGCAACTCTATACTGTTACGGAGTATTCACACACACACACACACACACACACACACACACACACGCAATAACATACACACACTAAGGGTCATTAAATACAGAGTAATGGGATGCTACTGACTTCTAAATGTCTCATTCAGTCATTTTATTCAGTCATTTGTGTGTGTGTATGTGTTTGTGTGTGTGTGTGTGTGTGTGTGTATGTGTGTGTTCTCCTCAGCTCAGCATTCTGGAAATGCACAGTATAGAAGAGACTCAGTGATGAGGAACCTACTCATCCACATTACCTCTTTTACATCCTATGCTTCTTGCAGATTTATCACGAAGGTCAGCGGTTCCATCCTGATTATCACCACTGTTGGGCCCTTGAGCAAGGCCCTTAACCCTCAAATGCTCAGTTGTATAAAAATGATAATTGTAAGTCACTCTGGATAAGAGCATCTGCCAAATGCTGTAAATGTAATTGTGATTGTATCACACACGTCTGCACACATGCAAACAGCTTCAAAACACTCCCGCAGTGCGGTTTGTATCTATTTCTCTTGATTGGCCACTTGTGACTGCGTGTTTGACAAGTACATGTTTGACCTCTGACCTTTAAAGTCTCCTGATTTCTGGCATTGTATAAGTTCACATCCTGAACCAAAACCCGATCCTGAGGCAGACATCTGTGTCCTGGGACAAGCGGTAACTTTTAAGACGAAGTTGCGAGCAAACTGCATGCAGTAGGATACTTTATTCCATTGCTTGTCACTGATATCTGGTGTGTTGCTGGGGGACTGAAATATGGCATGCTGACCACAGCAGTGTGCATGTGTGTGTGTGTGTATGTGTGTGTGTATGTGTGTGTGTGTGTGTGTGTTTATGTACATGTGTGTGTTTGTGTGCTGCAGTGACTGTGTATTGGCATAATGTAAATTTTCATTACAGTTCAATCAGCTCTTTCTTGTAAACATTGTGATTAAATATTATTAAATTTTTTTTTTTTTAAATATGCATTCAGATTAACATGCAGGTGATGTATAGTCCTAGAAGAATGACAATGTCTAAAATCACACTGACCTCACCATATCATAAGCATAATGTATCAATACGCTGGCATCATTCTTACAATATTATGTCGGCGTATCATGATGATTATGAGTATTATATTGTAGTACAGTGTCATCATATTGTGTTGAAGTGTCATGTAGTAATGTCATTTTATCATTTTATCCTCTTAAGATCCCACTGTCATCAAATGGGTACATCATTTCCTCCCAGTTGTCATATATTTCCTCCCAGTTATATTGTATGTCCTTGTAAGATCCTCATATGAGGACCATTGGGTATTACTCTTTTGCCAAAGTTCTTCCTGTTTGAAGACATTGATCAGGTTTACTAGTTAACTGGTGATAAGAAACAGAAATAGTGTGGAGAAATCACAAGACACAACACTGGGGTTTGGGTCCTGGGAGGATAATGTAGTGTCTTATACAGAGGTATTATAATGTGGTGTACTTATGTCCTTGTGTCATAAATAACATACTTTAATGTCATGTAATAATTGTATCCTAAAGTCATGTTGTAGCACTGGAGCATAAGTAGTAGTAATCATTGTATCTGTTATGTCAAAGCGTTGTATTGTAAGTAACATGTAATGCCATTGAATCATCTTATTGTTGCCTTATCATAAGTGGCACTGTAATTTATTGTTGAAGTCATCATTTTATTATAATATAGTCATGTGGTTGTGCTTTATTCTATGACACATTGCAAGCTCCTGTTGTACTCATCATATTAGAGCCTTTTGGTATTGTCATAGTGTAAGTAACATATTGTACTGTCATACTGTCATCATTGTATCATGTTGTAGCCCATATTGTAAGTAACATATTTGTCATGTTGTACTCTACGTATGGTAAAATGATGTTACTGTAATATTGTAAGTAACATAATTTAATTTCATGTTGTCCTCTGAGCGGGGCAGTGGTGGCCTGGTGGTAAGGTGCTGGATTACTGATCCCAAGGTCGGGGGTTCAAGCCCCACTATCGACGG
>JAQMYF010000023.1:15229963-15274915 GCA_030014195.1 Neosilurus mollespiculum | reverse complement strand
TGGAGAATTTTGAATTGTATTAGTTGCATATTTGAATTCTTAGTCATTTTAAAGGTGTTTAAACATATTTGCGACCACTCATTTTGACTAAAGTTATGGGATATGTCAGCCTCCCATTTCGAGATTGGAAGAGAGATTGAGTCTTCTAGATTAGATAATAGTCTGTATATTATAGTCTGTATATCTGCTATTTAGCAAGAATTGATGAGGGATTTGTTAAAGCTGGTAAATTTTTCTCTCTCTCTCTCTTTCTCTCTCTCTCTCTCACACACACACACACACACACACACACACACACACATACTACATTCCTCTCCTGGCTCCACAGCTGTCTGTCGCAAGCCCTTGCTGTGTGTGTGTGTGGTCTGTTTTCTGTCCCACAATCTAATTAGCCACAGTGAGCCACTTAAGTATTTCTGCTGCTTTGAAATCCTCACAATTTTTTTCAACATCCCCTGATCTGAGATCAGACACATGTGGTCCAGAATAGAGTACAGAGTCCAGTGATGCCGTTCCTTTCAGCACTTCATCTTGGTTCATGGCAGTGTTTCCCTGGGAACCCAAGAGAGTCCATATTCTTTTGCTCTTTCTCAACTTCCAACTCTACTGTACCAGGTTAGATTATTTAAGATAAGATTAACAAAAACACGCACCAAAGGGAGGTCAGAAGACCAGCTTGGGAACATCTTACTGTCCAGAAAGAATAAGCACCCCATTCTTCCAAATGTCTGAGAGGTTACTTGCTCGCTGAGTGTAATTTACTCAATTTGTCCTATTTACGAAATGTTAATCAGAAATGATACCACAGATGCTCCCAATACAAACACTGGGATTGTACTCCCTCTGTGGTCATGTGAGACTTTAACAAATCAGTAGGTGATGATGTCACAAAGTGTGTTGGTCATGTGACACACTGGCAGTACATTGTGATAGAGGGACCCAGGAGGGACATGGAGTCTGGCCGTTGCCGGTGGGGCACCACTAAGTGGTCTGCCTTCAACGGTGATATCACAATTTTTAGATTTCTAACATTTTTAACAATTCAGATTCTGAGAAATCCTGTTCCCTGGGTGCTTTTACTCGAATAAAAAAAAACAGTAACCATATAAGAGGTATTACTGTATACTACTCCTAAATTCTTCAGAGGTTTATCTTAAACTTATATCTTTTTAGGTATGCCTATCATCCCAGAGACCAGATTAAATTCTAGATGCAAAATGAAACTTCACCGTCTCACAGATGACATACAACTCTGTCTCTTTTAGTAGAAGGTCAGGGATTCAGCACTACACTTGTTTCATCTATATTCAGGTCTTCTTAAAATTAGAAATTACCTTTGTCTTATCTGCAGAAGATATCAGACTTACACAATGCTAAATGCAACTGGGATATGATACTCTTTGGTTCTTTTGAAAGACTATCTGAGTCATAAGAGTGAATAGTACAGCATTGCTGCAGTGATGTTGTGGGGAAAAAGTTTTAAAACCAGCATTTGGCAGCCAAGGCCCCCTGAGTGACTTACAGATCTGAAACAGTGCAAGCCTTCTATGAGTTACAATGTACTATAAAAACCAAAACAGTTACTCGTGTACACAGCTGTCATTCATAAAGTGTAAAAATGCAACAAAATGGGTTTGGATTAAAAAAAAAAAGGAAACAAAGAAAGAAGGAAAGAAGCAGAAAAATAATGGCAAAGCTGGCACCGGTTCTTTGGGTTCCTCTGCCAACAGCAATATTCCTGCCAGAATAATTTAGCTTGAGGAAACAGTACCTTATCGTTAAAGTCAGGAGGCTCAAAAGGAACCTGTTTAACACTCATATGTTCCTTTTTCCAAAAAATGTCTACAGGGGAAAAAATAAACTTGTTTTGATTGATATGATTTCCTTGATGGGCCACACAGGATGAAAAAAAAATGCATCATGCAATCATAAAAGTCATTATCGATCAAAGGGGAATTCCATGACATCAAGCATGTGTTGGATGCAGCGTGAGCAATGGCAGCTTATCAGACAAACCAGAAACATTTCAGATCTTTTGTTTTTCCGAATGACCACATCATGAACTGAGGCCTCGTGAATCAGTCCTACAATATGTGATCAGGCGTGGTATCTTTGTTTAACCTCACCTTACAACGTACACTCCACAACAAACACACAACATGGTAGAGCCCCAACTACTGGGGTGGTGGATGGATTTTTTTTGAGCAGTTTTGTTTGGCCTGGTGCTCTGTGGAGGAAGGATAAATGGACAGATAACATTATGCTTCTTACTCCTTCAAACGTGAGTTGGTACTTCAGAATCACACTAGACGTCACCAAAAACTGGCCCATTATCAAGTATGGCTCCATCCTACACCTTGGTGTGCTGCAATCCAGAAAACGAGCAAGACTTTCTCCATCAGCCAGCATCACTAGAGCCAAGAACTATTTAGATACAGAGTAGAATGAAGCTGGATTTCATGGAGAACCTGGAACCAGAAGTCCTTCATCAACTCCTTATTCTACCATATGTATCTGAAAGACAAGACCCAGGAGTAAAGTTCATCACCAAAGACAAACACAGTCATGTTCTGTACTCCATCCATCATGATGCAACATACAAACCTGGGATGGATTTTCTCACAAGTTTGAAAGAAACAAAGTAACGTTGTTTGCTTGAGATCCTCGGTATGTTCAGCTCACTGCTCCTTAATGGAAAAGTGCATTATTTAGTGTCCACAGCTGTTTTAATCTCCAACATGTGGATAGATGGCTGAAATATTTAGATTGGGTGAAATCAAGCATGCAGCGAACAAACCTCCCATCAAATAGCTCGAATGAATTCTCATATAAATACCAGCTTCACTACCCCATCCTTTGTGAGAAGAACGAGAAGCAGCATGGTTGAATGTGCATCGAGTCCCTGAATTTGCCCGGAGGTTGGATTTTGAGTCATGAGCGTTGCCAAATCCTTTGTTGGAATCCTGGCAGGACACTGCATTCTTATAACACAGTATTATGTTTCTTGTTAGAGCTGGAAATAAAAAATAGGGTTGCCCTGATACATGAAACCTTGTGCTAATGTGAGATGTTTTGGCTGAATTGACACTTTTTATATTCTGGCTCAACAAAACAGACGCCATTACACCTGTAAAGCCACACAATTTGTCTTGTTTATCCCAAACCCAAAATGACTTTGCTAGCTAGCTTCCAATTCATGCTAGAATGAATTGTGAATATATTCATTTTTTTCTTTTCTTTTTTCTATTTTTTTTTAACTAATAATCAGTTTTTTATGGTAATTTATTGCAACTTGATTTTAGATCACATTTAAGGACTAGCCATGTGACTAGTTTGTTCTTCAAGAAATCCAAACCTTTTGACCACTAGTGGCAGCACCTAGGATAAAATGGATCGTAGAAAGTTGTGTATAGTCCAGGTAAGACACATGGGATTCTAACAGAGGAATTATATAGTTTTTGTTTCACTGGTCAATCGTTATTTTTTATATGTTTACCTTAAAAGATGTTTAGCTAGTGAACCTGTGCTATTTGTTTTATTTTGAGGTTTTGAACCAACTTTTGGGTCTCTAAATAGATTGGTATCATAGCTGTAACACAGTTAAATGGAGAAGAGTTACATTAAAGGCAAGAAGAAACTCAAATGCTGTTCTGATTAGCTGGATAACAAGTAAACTGATTTAAATGATTTCTCTTGCTGAACTAGTATTTAGTGTGCTTAGTATTTAGTATTTGGGAACAACAGGTGAAAAGTTTTGCTTTCCAGAATGGTATGTCTGTGCTAGAGTCATTATATCAATCAGTCTAGGGGGTGGGGCTAAACAGAAAACATTCTGACATCAGTATCATGATGTAAAAAACTCTTAAAGTAAGACCCGTAAGGTTTTGAGGAAACTCTAAAGTCTGGCTTCATTTAAAAACTCCTTTGAATCTTTTTTGCATTTTTATTTAAATGATGATTGTCGCACTTCAATATCAGCTCAAAGAAGGGGGTTTTTGCTTAGAATACTCATCTGAGACTGATTACTGTGATCTGGTTTTGTTTCGTTCCTTGTTTTCCCAGCATCCTGAGATTTCTTTAAATCATACGATGTATCCTCCTCTTCTTCCTCCTTAAACAGAGAAGTGTGTTAGCCTGAGGCCTGACTCCACCATCTAACCTAATCAGATCCTCGTTCACTTCTCTGCCAGCTGTTCCTCATTCTGCCTTCCTTGCTCAGATGATGCCGTTATCGCCGGAGATTGAGGAGTGAAGAGAGACAGTAATTCAGGCTTTAACTAGCCGGATTGAGTTCCCTACATAAAGCAGTTTGCTGTTTAGCGTGGAATGAGATGATGATGAATCACAGCCTTGTCTGCTCCTGGGTTGAGGAAACGCACTGTTATCTGTCCTTCAGTAATTCAGCAGTTTCATTCACTCGCTTCATGCACTTCAACTTTTCAGTGCACCTTCATTTTCTTACCTCTGTCACTGGCTGTTGTTTTTTGGGCCTTTATCTGTTTGTTTGTCTGTCTGTCTGTTTGTATGTTTGTCTGTCTGTTTGTTTGTCTGTCTGTCTGTTTGTATGTCTGTTTATCAGTCTGTTTTTTATTTGTCTGTCTGTTTGTTTGTCTGTCTGTCTGTTTGTATGTCTGTTTATCAGTCTGTTTTTATTTGTCTGTCTGTTTGTTAGCTACTTTATGCAGAAAGTTATAAACGGATGTTGAGGAATGTCCTGGAGGCGTGGAGAACAGCCCAACTTCATTAGATTTTGGTGGTGATCCATATTTGGGATTTTTTTTTTTTTAATTCATTACCAATTTTAACAGATTCTTCCTGAGAACTTTTTTGCTTCCACAAAAATTACAGTACACCACCTATATAAGATCTATCAGAAATCAACGTTTGGTCAGAATCCAAGTAACATTCCTGATCTGATGGTCTGGAATGTTGAAATATATATGGCTTAATGAAAATAAAATTGTGAAAATAATTAAATTAAAGAAATTAAATTAAGGAGTGAAATTAGCAGGGGTTTGCAGTCTCTGGGTTCTTCTAGGTTATGTTGTTTTTTTAACAATGGACATAAAGCAGCTTTGTGGATATACATACGTATATATTAGGGGTTATTCCTAAGGAGCAACTTGGAGGAGAGGAGAAGGTATGGAGGAAAACACCTTTTAGAAGAAGACATGAGGAAGACTCAAAGGGCAAGTGCAGATACTCATCATTTCTCTTCAACAACTATTAGAGTATATAGTTAGGTATGTTGGCCATTGTGGACTTCTGTATAGTTTTAGCTTTAAGTTTGTCATATCCAGGTGAACTGTAAAATAGATTTTAGTAAGTGGAATTATTCAGATGTCCAAATGAATTCTGCAGTTATATTCAGTTTATCTGTTCTTTATGTCTCATTTTTCAATTTGATCCACCGATCACTAATTTCATCATGTGACATCATGATAACCAAGTTGTGCAGTGTGAAAGCAATCCTGTGCTTATATGCCCCGCCCCTAACAAGCCCAGAACTGGTCCTGGGTGTGGACCCAAGTATTTGGTGTTTTTGAGCATGAAAAAATTTTAATCTTGATCCGGGGTTCTGTAACAATGTTTTGTGATGGTGTCTGTTGTTAAACTGCTGTACAAATAAAACTGAATGGAATTGTACTTATGCTGTACATAATAAACTGAGAAAACAAAACAACTTTTGTTGAGCAGACATCCAGCTCTTACTGAGAATAAATGATTTCCGGCCGCTTTGTTGCTCACGCGCAGCTTAGATTTCCATACATAGATTCTCACAATTCTTATCATGACTATTTTAGGAACTAATCCTCATATCATTTAAATCTTCATTTAAAATGAAGAAAACCTAAAGTGTCTGTCTTATAAAGAATATCCTTGAAGTGTTTTTATTGCATCTTGTCCTGATCTTGTCATCCTCTCTGCGTTCTCTCCTATCAGCACCTCCAGGCTCCTCTGGGCTTCTGTCGTTCTCTTTATAAAGGGTCTGGTTAAATTTACTGTCACAATAAAGTACGTTTTTCTTATCATGTTAGAGCAGCAATATCGAGTCTGCAATATCGAGCTGCTGCGTTTAATTCTCTGAGCTACGCTGTAATGCTTTTACAAAAAAAAAAAAAAAGATTCCGTCAGCAGAGTTTTACTTCTCCTGAATTCCCTGAAAAGTTTTCTTTTTCTCAAAAAACCTGGGAGAAAAAAAAACCATGTTCCCTCTCTCACTCTATATTTTCTAATATCTACAAAGGGCACTTGCAATAACAGCACTCTTTTTATCGATGGATTGTTCTCAGCATTTTAATAACGGAGCGAAGCCGAATTGCGACCCGTGAGGAATTTTTTTGAGCCGTTCTCATCACGTGTGTGAAAAAAGATCCATGTGAGATTAACTCCTCTGTGAAGATGTAATTGGGTTTATTAGGATGTGAAATGCAAAAGAGGATCCCCTATCAGCCCATGTACACTTATTCAGCAGTCTCGCTGTGTTGTGGAGTGGATTAGCATGAACTCCTGTACAAAATGGATTCACATATCTTCTTTTTCTATCTTAATAATGAAGGGAACATTTTGACAAGAAAGGAAGTGTGCACAATGATTCTCTTCATCTAAATCAGCTAAGGTTTTTTTCACGTCCAATCAGTAATCCCTCTTTCTGGAGCATTGGAGCTACAAGGACGTCGATTTCAAACAACATCCTTTAAATATATATACAAATCTTCTGTTGAAGGAGACAGGGTGGAGAGGGGTGCATGAACTTTTGTGAATGATGAGGCTCGATTAGCATACATTTGAAAATGAGCATGGTTCTATAAACTCCCTCTCTAAGACGGATGCTGGAGGAGGTGGCCCGCCCACCCCAATGAGAGGGTTTAAACACCTTTATGACGTATAAAAGTACTGAAAAGTCGACTCTACATCAGCATGGGCCTTGTAAAGGGCACAAATATTCACCAAACTTGGTGGGGACTCTACGATACCAGATTTGATTTTGAAATGTCTTGGTCAAAGGGCAAGGTCAGAGCCAGGTCATATTTTTTTTGAAGGTAGGGAAAGAGTGTTGGTAGACATGCCTTTTTTTGTTGCTGATTTGGTTATGTCCAAGTACTATAAAAGACCATTTTAAAACCAATCCTCCTACCACAGACTTGCTTTCTTCATCCTGTATCCTTGTTCCAAAACCATCCATCCATCCATCTGTCTGTCCATCTATCCATTATCTATACATTATCCATTAGGATCATGCGCCAAACCCCAGCTGACTTTGGACGAGATGCAGGGTTACACTCTGAACAGGTGGTAAATCTTTCACAGAACTAATACAGTCACAAACGTCTTTCTCACTGACATTCACACCTATGGACAATTTAGAGGAGCTGCTTAACCTGATTCACATGTCTTTGGACTGGAAAGGAAACCAGAGCATCCTGAAGAATCCCATGCAGGTGGAGGGAACATGCAGACTCCATACAGAAAGACACTGGGTGGGTGCAAGATTTTTAGCACGGATCCTTCTTGCTGTGAGACATCACCAAAATGAGACCAATTTGTAATAAGTGAGAAAAGAAAAGCACCCTGAAAACACATTACATCCTGCGGTGTAAAAAAATACAGAAACTAATATTTATTGTTATTTTTTAGTTTTGCCCAAATTTGTTTCTTAAAGCTGAACATGTACATGAGAAAGAGAGAGAGAGAGAGAGAGAGAGAGAGAGAGAGAAATAGAGAGAGTGTTTCTGTGTGTCTAAACAAGTACAAGTTTTCTCCTTCGGGGAAGGACTGAAACTGTGATTGGACGTAAATATAATTTTGAGGTGATCAAACATACACACACACACACACACACACACACACACACACACACCCTCTGTGCTGGAGAGATTACATCAGTTTTGTAATTAGCCTCTGATCATCCACTCTCAGGACATAGCTCTCACTAAGCTCGCCCTCCAGGTGCTTTACGCTGTATACGTTGCAGCGTACAGACTGATGACTTTGCGTAGGACTGAGCTTTAATATATGGCTGACCACAAAATTGTTCTGATTGGTTTGAAGGTGTTGATTCATTTTCTATAACAGCATGCCTAGCAGTAGTGCAGTTAAAAGTCACAGGGTGCTTATTATAATACGTTAGCATTTGCACTTGCATACTAGCAGTTTTTTCCTGTTTTCTTATTTCACCAGCTTGTCCTTGAGTGCATTAATCTGTAGCTATTGCATTATATGAGCTCTGTGTAAAGTACTGCACAGTTTTACAGGTTTTATTTCTCTCTTTCTCAATCACACCTGAATCAACTTATCAGTTAATTATGAAACTCTTTCAGAGGAAAAAGCCCTGAAGCGCACTGCCTCTGAACAGGATCTAATCTGATTGCGACATCTAATTTTTACCCAAAGTGTAATTTTCTTTATAATGAGGAAGGGAAACCACAAAACCGACAGCAAAATACTGCTCTTGCATTTTTATTTGTCTTCCTGCTCGCACATTTTACTTTCGCTCTGGAAACATCTTGGTTTAAAAAAAAAATTTTTTTTTGCTGTTAAATAAGGACATAATTAACAATAACTTGACAACAGCAAGCCTGAGTAAATCATGTAGCTTGAATAATTTAAATATAGCTACATCCTCTCAATTTGCAATCCAAAAGGGAACAGCCTACAAGCACATATGCATGAGCACTTGGAGTGTGCAAACCTCCACCAAGACCAATAATTCCCTATCCTATCTCACCATCCTATCTCACAATGTTAAAGAATTCTTTAAAAAATTATTGAATCCAGAATTTAAGCCTGATCATTTCCAGCATGGAGTTTCCTTTGTCCAAAGCCCCACCTTTGGTAGAAAACTTTATAACAATCCACCTATAACTTTTTGTGTAATCCTGCTGACACACAATCTACAGCAAAAACATAACTACCTTGGCAGAGGTAATAGGATCAGTCTTAAAAATAACTTAGTCCAACAGCAGTTTTTAATGCCAGAAGAGTTTGCACCATCAGTTAACTTGGCCCCAAATCTCTAACTTTGTAAAGAAATGGAAGGTTTGTGATACTTTTGATGAAGAGAGAATATGAGTGTTTATTCCTCAAGCCTTCATGTAAACACATACCAGAGTGACTGTTTCGGCAGTCCAGCTTTAATAAATGAACATTTATTAGTATTGAAAGTTTAGCCAGCGGCTTGGCGGGGCCTCTACCCCAGCCTCGCAGTCAAACAAACACACAATGCTGGACAAAAACGACCCTGAACACATCTGTTCGACGTTAGAGCTCTTTACATTGCAGTGATGCTCTCACACTGCTGCTGCTGCTGATGGACCTAAAAAGACACTGTAACTGACTGATGCGAGCTCCAGAAATGTTTGGAACAAACCAGGTCATGCAAAGAAGTTTGGCAATTTATTAAGAACAAGCCTATAAATGTAACAATTAGTAATAAATTGTTACATTTATTGGCTCATTCATAATAAATCGAATGAAGTCTTGGATCTTGCAGCAGGCAAATTTTGGTTGTCCAGGCTCTAGAGTAATCCGCTAAGCAATCACAAGAGAGTGGTCTTCACACTTATATAGTAAACAAAGTCTCTGTGACATCATTAACATACAGCACAATTGGTAGACTTTGTCATAGTAGACCTCTGTATGACATCATCATCATCACTACTTCACAATTGGTGGGCTTTGTCATAGTAGATATACATTATGGTTGCGTTACCATGGAAACAGGATGTGCCTGTCATCACACCTCTCCCGTGAAAGAGAAGTTGACTTTATGACAACTTTTATGATGGTTTTACAGTATGGAATAAACAAGGAGGTCATGAAACAAATATCAAACTAATAAAAACATCATGGGATAAATGTGAAATCAAATGACAATTGTCATAGTTACATAGTGACATTTATTTTGTATGTAATTGGAAAATAAATTATAAATATACCACCAATTCGATAAATATATTTATCGAGAGAGTGCATCTGCACACACATTATTTACTCCCTTGATGTGTTTTATGTCAGGGTTGTATTCTTGTAACATTAAACTCCAACCCAATAACCTTCTGTTCTTGCCTTTCATTCTGTGTAGGAATATCAGCGGGTTGTGATCGGTATATACTACTATGGGTTGGTTGGAAGAGGACAGATATACTTCAAAGTGTTGCATTGCTAAAATTAGAGCTAAGGTCTCTTTCTCAATGTTGGAATAATTTGACTGGTGGGTATTAAATTTTTTTGAGAAGAAACAGATTGGATGTTCGATGTCACTATCATCTGACTGTGATAGTACAGCACCTGCACCAATATCACTAGCATCTATGGTCAAACTGAAGGGTTGGCTAAAATCCGGAGCCTGAAGAATGGTTTGGGCACATAGCAAGGATTTGACATTGTTAAAGGCTTTCTGACAAGAGTCGGACCAAATGTACCTTCTGTTTTTCTTGAAGAGATCTGTTAGTGGGGCAGTGATGTCAGCAAAGTTTTTGCAAAATTTCCGATAGTAGCCTGCCATAACTAGGAATCTCATTATTTGCTGTGTTTGTTTTCTGGTGCTGGGAAGTCCACGATAGTTTGGATTTTTGTTGTGATGGGGGCTATCCGCCCATTTCTGACAACATAGCCCAGATAGGTCACAGTAGCTTGACCAAATTCACTCTTAGCCAGGTTGATAGTACACCTCAACACCGTCAAGGCCTGCCAGGCACTGGTTCATCATTCTCTGGAATGTGGCTGGCGGTTTTTCATCCCGAAAGGCATTACTTTATATTGGTATAAGCCGCTCGGGGTCACAAAATCCGATATCTCTTTGGCTCACTCCATAAGCGGAACACACCAGTGTGTAATATGTTTGCCTTACCGATCTTGTCTATGCAGTCATCTATCCTTGGTAACAGATATGAGTCGGTCTTTGTCAGTGCATTTACTTTTCAGTAGTCGGTAAAGAATCTGAGTGAACCATCTGTCTAAGGAAACGAGACACAAGGTGAGGCCCAGTCGCTCTTGCTTGGCTTGATGATGTCGTTCTCCAGCATGTAGGAGATCTCCTTTTGTATCAATTCGGCCTTGTGGGGGTTGACACGGTACGGGGTTTGATAGGTTGTGCATTTCTGATGTCCACGTCATGCTGGGCGATGTGGGTCTTGCTGGGTACATCAGGAAATAATGCCCTAAATTCTAAGGGGAGATCAGCATGTTTATGTGGCATAGCTGAGAAGTTTTCCATTGTTCAGGTGTCCTTATAATGTAATTGACATTGTTTATCATTCTAATGAACTCATGTAGACCATGGTATCTTGCTTGTAAAGGGCTTCCAAGGATAGGTAATAAAGTCAACACTCTGTCTCCTAGGATGAAACTGTAGTTTTCAGCTTGATGGTCGAACAGCTGTTTCATTTTTCCTTGGGCACGTATCAGTTTTCTTGGGCCAGCTCACATGTTCGATGTAGCCTCTCTTTGAACGTCAAGACATAATCTTGTAGGTTGACATCTCCAGTGGGCTCTTGTAGCCATTTCTCCTTGAGAAGCTTTAATGGACCTTGTACTGTATGAACGAATACCAACTGGAATGGGCTGAACCCCAATGATTATTGTACCCATTCGCTTGCAGCAAACAGCAGTAGTGGAATCCCTTCGTCCCAACATTTCTCGTTCTCGTGGCAATAGGTTTCGATCATATTCTTTAGGGTTGAGTGGAATCTTTCTAAGGCTTTCTGGGACTCCAGTGGTATGCGCTGGATGTTATTTGCTTGGCTCCGAGTTGATGCACTACACTTTGAAATAGGCCTGACATAAAGTTTGACCCCTGCTCTGACTGGATTTCCTTTGGTAGGCCAAACAGTGTAAAGAAATTAATTAGGGCCTTTGGAATCACAATTTGGTGTATAGTCACCCAATCTTCGGAAGCTGGGACATCCGGGGGTTTCCATTTCCTCATTAGCACTCCATCTCTGACAGAACAGCCCACTGGAGTTTTAGTCAACTCTTCTTCAGGAAGAGCAGCATCAAAGAAAGACTTTAAATCAGGATCATTGCTCTGTTCCTGAATAAGCATTGCTCTCGATAGAGACATATTTGTCTTGGACGTTATTGACGTCTTATTGTTCAGATTTGAAGTATAATCAAGATCCTCACTGGGATCAGCAAATATCTGTGACAAATCCAGAATGTCATCTTCAGAATCAATTTTCTTTGTTTGTGCCATTTTCTTGGCTAGAGCTCGCATCCCTGGACAAGAAGGGAACTCTTTTGGATCCTCTTCTTCAAAACGTCATCTTTTGATGATGAGATTGGTTCGTTGGCTTTGGGCTCGGCATAAACTTTGTGGCAACACCTGACACCTGCCAAATAATTTACCAGTAGTAGTGAGATACCCTCAATTCCTAGGTACGGCATAACAGCAACGACCACAGGACCTGATACTAACTTCGATTTTAAAATAATATTATGTAGGGGAGCTGTAATACAACCACACTCAAAACCTTGTAACATTAAAGATTTACCGATGGCCTAACTCGAATCTAAAGGTAGTACACCTTTTAGTAAAACAGATTGAGCTGTCCCAGTATCTCGAAAGATTTTGACCAGCTTCAATTTTAACATAATATTAAGTAGGGAAGCTGTAACACAGCCACCCTCAAAACTTTGTAACATTAGAGATTCACTGGTGGCCGAACTCGAATCCAAAGGTAGTACACCTTTTATTAAAACAGATTGAGCTGCCCCAGTAACTTGTAAGATTTTGACCGGCACTGGTTTGGTTGCATCAACAAGTGATACTGTGCACTCGGACACATAAGGAACGTATTCCTTTCTAATGTCAGACTGCTTGACATAATCTTTAAGAACCATATTCTCGTAAGGCTCATAATTTCGTAAGGCTTTTTAGAGGAGATAATTGCAATAGGTTGTTTTCTCCTTTTTAGGGCATAACATTCGGTCATTACGTGACCTTGTTTTTTACAATATTTACAACAGGACCTGACTGGTCTGGTCTTTATTCGATTTCATCTCCTGGACACTGGACTTATGATGGCTGCTGGAGGACTTAGTTGTTTGATCAGAGTAAGGCCTTGGCCTGTCATTGCCATCACTTCTCTTCACAAAGACTTTCTTTTGGCTAAGGACATAGTCATCGGTGAGGATGGCTGTGTCTCGAAGCATACAAACTTTGTGTTGATTCAGGTGCGTCTTGATGTCGTTGTGGACACATCTCTTGAATTCTTCAAGCAGCATAACTTGCTTCAAGTCCTTGTAGGTGTCAGCTTGACTCGATCTGCAACATCTGTCAAACAAATGATCTTTCGGATGATCGAACTGCATGTATGTGTGGTTATCTGGTTTGCGATAATTTCTGAATCTCTTGTGGTAAGCCTCTGGTACCAACTCATAGACCATTAGGATAGCAGCCTTGAGCACTTTGTAGTCCTTCCTGTCTTCTGAAAAAAGTGAAGTGAGCGCTTCTTGGCTTTTGCCTGTCAACGTTCTTCGCAATAGAGATGGCCATTGGTCCTTAGGCCAGTTGTAATCGCCGGCTGTGTTTTTGAAGTCTACAAAGAACTAGTCAACAGCATCCTTGTTGAAGGCTGGTACTAAGCTCGAGTGTTTGCCAACCTTTAAATTTTGGCTGTGACTCGTCTTTAGTGAGTTGAGTTTCACCTCCTTGTTGGCGCATCTCCATTTTCTTCATCTCCATGTCTATTCTGCGTTTTTAATTTTCTGCCTCCATTCGGCGGATTTCTAAATCTTGGAGCCGAAGTTCTCTGTCTCCACCTTTAATTGCCCCTGAAATCTTTGTCAGGAGCCGGGAGTCATCAGAGTCTTGCTCAGAATCATCTTCCCCCTTTATCACTCTTGGGGATCACTACAGTCTTACGCCGATCCTCCTGGTAGCAAACTTTTTTCACTTAAAGATTTTTGTACTGCTTTCTTAATGTCTGCTTTCTTTTTTGACTTCAATTTCACATCAATCTTGAAGTGTGTAGCGATCTTCCTTAATTCCTCTATTTGAAAAATCTTCAAACCCTCCAGGGTGGGATTATTTAAAAAGTCTGTTGACTCAGACATTGTGCTACAATTATTGGCTCAATACATACAAAACTGTTCTATCCCAGACGAGCCCCCAATTTGTGATGGACTAAAGCGAGCTCCGGAAATGTTTGGAACAAACCAGGTCTGGCAAAGAAGTTGGTTTGGCAATTTATTATGAATGAGCCAATAAATGTAACAATTAGAAATAAATTAGTAGAGGGAGAGGCGGTCGTAAGCCCATTGTTCCAGAGTGCAGGAGATGAGAGGCTTGCTGAGCGGACTACGCTAGAGCCTGGACAACCAAACTTTGCCTGCTGCAAGATCCAAGACTCCATCCATTGCAAGCAGTCTTTAATCTTCACCTCTCATCTCTTACACTCTGGAACAATGGGCTTATGACCGCCTCTCCCTCTAATAATTTATTACTAATTGTTACATTTACTGGCTCATTCATAATAAATCACCAAACCAACTTCTTTGCCCCCGGTTTGTTCTGAACATTTCCGGAGCTCACGTCAGTCCGTCACAACACTCACAAATGCCAAGAAAGCTAATTATGAAAGAAAGCTAGGTCTGAAATTAATATAATGTAAGAACACTAATCTCATCTCATGACCAGACATTTCTTTTGCGATGTATGATTTGTATCTCTGGGAAGAAAACCGAAGTGTATAATTCCTAGATTAAACCAGAGCTACAGGGTTGAGCCTAATGAACATATAGTACATATAGACATTCTGAGTAATGTCAGGAATTTGGGACTTGAACATTTTTCACAGTTTGGTCCTAGTATGTACTAGACACACATTGTTAGAGCACGTAACATACTCTTGTTACAGCTTGGATGAAATTCCAGCTTTCCAATCAGTCCTGTCTTGAAAGTTGGACTTGAAATCCACGCTTGTGTTTGAGAGGGACTGGAAAGGAGACCCGAGGCTGATCAAAACCCCACACTTTTCCCTACAATGTGCTCATAAATGGTGTCTTCTTACTCATTTATCTCCTTTAACCCATCGGCAGTGTTCTTCAGTGGATCATTTTAACCGGATGTAGCCTTTCTTGGCTAAGTATTTCTGCTACATGAACAAAAACAATTTAAAAGAAGCACAGTTTCACTGAAGACACGGCTTAGTGTTCTTAGAGTTTAGCAGGAAAGCAATTACAGTGAGTAGAAAAGGTTAACTATCTGAAAGAAGTGTATCTGCTAATATTTTAAGCTCACAATGAGTTTACATCGCGTGGTCCTTCCTCATCAACTGCTAGTATCAAGCTCTGATTAGTACCTTCCTGTCAACTGTATTTTACACACACAAAAAAAAAAAACTAAAAAAAATGAGTGTTAGTCTGTTTTATTAGAAATCCAGCTAGATAACATTAGCAAAGGTTGTACAGGCATAAAAATTACATATTAACCACGATTTTCTAAATGGACTGATGTAAAACATTATAAATATTTGTCATACAACACAATACCACTGAAATACATATATAGCTACTCATCGTCAATGCTAACATCATTAGCATAATCTCTGTAAAATAAAATTTTATATTGTTTATTCAGTCTTGAAGTCTGGAAATATTTTGGAGGTTTAGTAGTGACACAGATAAGATTTCAGTGCAAACTGAGGTGATAATTGGGTGTTTCATTTGAAAATCAGTTATATGTCTTCTGGCATAGAAATCATCTGTCGATGTGTGCTGTTGTGTTGTTTGTGACCTGGATCTATTAACATTGTGATGAGGTGTTCCTCAGGGTGCGATGTTACACCACAGGAATTTGGTTTGGCACATAATTCAGTTGACAGTTCCCAAAAAACCTGACTGGCTTATTAAGGTCTAAACAGCTGTCCGACTCTGTAATGATGGTGCGTGAGTGATGCTCTCCTTTGAACTCTGATGGGAGAACACTTAGCTTTAGGAGGCTCCATAATTACAAGCGGTGGTGTGAGAATGGTGTGTGTGCTTGTGTGTAAGAGAGAGAGAGAGAGAGAGAGAGAGAGAGAGAGAGAGAGAGAGAGAGAGAGAGACTGAGAAAAACTGTCCAAGTGGGGAAATATGGACAAGTTCAAGTTACTAATCACATGTTTAAAATGTGTTAAAATGTAAAAATGATTTTGATCTTCACTCATGTGACCTCACAGGCTGTGAGAGTGTTCCATTCTGGTTAACTGAAAAAAAGGCACATTACATATCCTCACACTGCACAACATATTAGCTGCAAATACATTTTAAACAAATTAATAAAATAATAAAACACTGTGGTTCCATCACGCCTAATTGATTTCTGGAATGTTCAGTGGCATTTGACTCATAATTTACGAGCCTTGAATGGAACTGTAGGTCTGCAGATAGCTCAAGGCCACGACTAAGACACTGTTCATTAATGAAAAGCACAAGCTGAGGGTTAAAGGTCACATCGTCCCAGGTGGCGTGATGCCAGGGGCACAGCCAGTCTGACGCTTAGTTAATGACGTCCCCCACTTGTGTCGGGTCTGAGCCGGTTCTCAGACTGAGAGAAAGGAGAATGAGAGGATGAGAGCGAGAGAGAGGGAGAGAGAGAGAGAGAGAGAGAGAGAGAGAGAGAGAGAGAGAGAGAGAGAGAGAGAGAGGGGAAGCAATTAAATTTAAGCTAAGCGTTTAATCCTGACATTTTAAGGCGTGTTCAACCGTCTGGGATCAACCTGAGCCTGAGGCGTGGACTGAGGCCTAATTCACAACTTGCATGTTAAGAGGGCCTTTTAAAGATAAAGCAACTTGTTTTAAAAGGAGCTTTTTATCCCATCATCCACTAACTATTCACTAATCACTGTGACAATCAAGAAGGAAATTCAGACTTTCGCTGGGTTCAAACTCGTACAGTTACAACCGACTTCTAGTTAGTTTTATAATTTTTAAAAAAATATATAAAAATGAAAAAGTTAGTTTCACTCGGTGACAAACTCAGGCTTAAAATTAGTAAATAATTTTATTTCTTTATTGATGCATGACAAAAAATACAAATAATAAATAAAATTCAGTCTAGTATTTATTTATTTCATTATTTTCCTTTCACTGTTGGAATTGTCATGTCATGTCATGTCATTTTCTGAACCGCTTAATCCTAATTAGGGTCGCGGGGAGGCTGGCGCCTCTGGGCGAGGGCAGAGTACACCCCGGACAGCTCGCCAGGCCATTGCAGGCTGTTGGAATTGTTTATTAAATTTATTACCATTAATTTTTTTTTCATTTTTCTGTTTTATTACATTTAAAAACTATTTTAATTAAAAATATTGTATTAATCTTTTACATTTTAATTATATTTTTTAATTACATTTTTTATATATTTTCATATTTAATTAATGTATTTCTTGAATAAAGTTTTGTTAGTTATTTAATCCACATATTTATTTAATTTAGTAATTTAAATATTCCATAGATTAATATATAAAACTTTGTCTTGAGTCCTCTCCTTTTGTTATTTTTATAGAAATTCTTCCTGGTAATTTTTGAAAGCAGTTACTGAAGTGATAATTAATTAAATTAAATTGAGTAATAAAGTAGTTGTTACATTATTAGAGATTATAAAACATGGCGATACAGTGCTGTAGTCTTTAGCAGGTCCGGTTCACATCAAGAAGGTCCTGAGTTTGAGTTCTCAGTGTTTCTCTGTGGAGTTTGCATGTTCTTCCTGTGCTTGCATGACTTTCCTCCTGGTACTCTGGTTTCTTCCCACAGTCCAAAGACATGCACATTAGTCTAATTGGCTTTTCCAAATTGCCTGTAGATGAGAGAGTGTGTGTGAATGGTTGAAATAAAATGTTGGATTTTTATTTTGTTGACTTCATTTGAGTAAACAGAGGAAATTATTGTAAATTTCGGTAACTGAGCCGAGTGTCACAGGTTCACGTCCACTACTGACTTGAGGATTAAAGGGGAATATGTATCGTGCTAGTGTTTGGGTGGAGGCGTGGGAAAATGTGTGTGTGTGTGTGTGTGTGTGTGTGTGTGTGTGTGTGTTTTCAGCCTGTAGCACAACCAGCAACGCATTATTAGCAGTGTGTTTGAGAGGTTCTCTCAATCATGAAGAAAAATTGTCGTTACTCTGAGGTTCGGCGTGACCTGTTGGTTATTGTGTCAGGATTAAAAGGGCTGCTGGCACAAATCTGTCCTGAGGCCTAACTGTGTGTGCAGCTTATGCTATCAAAATATTTGTCTCTAAAGCTAGAATAGTATTTGTCAGAGATATTGGATTTTGGAAAACAAAACTAGCAGCTAGCAAACCAAAGCTACGTTACACCTGCACTCTTTTTGCTAACAAGATGCAATGCTAATTTCACATCATTCCCAGAGAGTTACAGATCTGTTCATACTGCAGTGTTAATAAAGGTCAGATTTTTTATTATTGGATTCTGGACTTGTTTGGGGGCGTGGCTTATTGGCAAACACACAGGAAAATACCTTTGAATGAATCAGAGTTCCGTACATCATTATGTGCACTTAGGTTTACAAAACAGCAAGCCTTCATCTGCCCCCCCTCCCCCCATCCGCCTCCTGACATGATGCTGAGATACACGTGCAGATGAAGAAAGGTAGATTAGATGGACAGTGTTGATGGTGAGTGATGAGCACAGTAAGACAGCTCCAGGATAGTGAATAATGGCTGTAGTTGTACTCAGTGTCATTCAGGAGCTAGGTGGATGATTGGGTGGTTGATTGAGCAGGAGCAGGTGTCTGTTGGGTTCGCTGAGTGCAGGTGAGATGCTGTAATAAGACTGGCACAAGACGTATTATGAAGACAGAAGGTGAAGAACTTTAGTGAATGAGAAGGACAACTTATCTTTATGGTCAGTAGGTGGGATTTCTTTTGACGTTTTACCTTCTGTGAATTGGGATTGCACTACCAAGTTAACGTCCATGTGCATGATCATTCCTCTGGACATGCAGTCTTCTTATTCTTAAGAAATTCTAAGCCCGTGAACTGGGGTCGTTTCACTGGAAAAACTTTGCATTTAGCCAAAAAAAACTGATAATAGAACATTAAACACATCATCTATTCCCTAGTAAATAATCACCTCCAAATGTTTCCTGTTTTGTGTTCTGTGTTATGGTGGAAAGTTTTGGTCCTAATTAATTGTTCAAATCATGTAATACATGAATGTCTTGTAGGTCTTTATAAAGTGATAACATTTGCCATGTTTGATTAAAGCTATGATGTTCTTCAGTGCTTGATCTCTTTGAGGCTTCACTCCTGAGACACCCTGGCGTACTCTCAGGCGTGTGTTGTGTGTAGTAACCGGGTCATGAATAATTACCATTTACTCTAGACAGAGGGGGAGAAAAGAGTTTGAGCTCTTCACCTCAAGCGGTTGTAAATTATGAACTGGCAAGACGCTTTGAAGTGCGGAACAGCGACAGAGTGTTTGGGAAGAGTGTCAGTAGAGTGTTCTTCCCCTGGACGCTTCTGGTGGGGGTCAGTCCACTGTTTCTGAGAGATGAGACGGGATTGGATGGATTTTGAGTCAGATGTAAGAGAGCACAGGTGACAGACTAGTTCTAAAATGTACTGAATTAACCTTAAGATGGAGTGAGTGGTTTTAACAGCAAAATAACACACACAGCATAATATACACAATTTTAAAAAAGTAAACTTGAAAATAAAAAAAAACTTTATAAACCACCTCAGGATTTGCTTTTATTGAAATATAGCAGTAAGTCTTCCGGGTGGCATGGTGGTGTAGTTCTTCGCATGTCCACCTCACAGCAAGAAGGTCCTTGGTTTAAGTACTGGGCACACGCGTTCCTGTGTGGAGTTTGCTTGTTTTCCCCGTGCTTGTGCGGGTTTTCTCCTACAGTCCAAAGACATGCACTTTAGGCTAATTGGCTGGTCCAAATTTCCCCTAGGTGTAAGTTTGTGTGTGTATGTTAGTCCTGTGATGGTCTAGCGAGCTGTTTAGGGTGCATCCCGCCTTCGCCCAGTGTCAGCTGAGATAGGCTCCAACCTCCCCGCGACCCTTGTAAGACAAATCTGTGAGTGAGTGAGAGTAACTCATCACATCAGCCTATTGTTGGTTATTTTCCCATAATTACATGATCCAGTGTGTTTTATTCATTTCATTTCGATGCCATGTCTTGGCACACGTACTGATATCTGTGATAAAGATCTAATGTAAACACATAGCTATTAACGGACCCACTGACAGAGCTCGGATCCTTTTACGGAGAAGGAATGCTAGTAATGCTAATACGCGTTTATATGTTTTTTGTAGGTTGTTAGTGGGCACCTGACACTGTGTGTGTGTGTGTGTGTGTGTGTGTGTGTGTGTCATACGAAAGCTGAAACACACTTTCCTTCCTCAGGAAAAGCATTGATTTTAAAAAAGCATTCTGGTTTCAGGTTACGAACTCAGGCCTAAATGCAGAGGTCGACGCTTCTGGTTCTGAGACTGGAAGCTTTTCGGTGGTGCCTCACATTATGTTTCAGCTGCTGTTCATTAGCCACACTTTCACCTTGCTCTAGTGACAAGGTCGGGCCACGTTTAGCTCCAAGATTTTACATCGGTACAATGCTACCTCGTGTCAGCGCATTTCTGGGATGGCATATTATTCGGGTCTAGTTCTTTCCAACAGCCTTGGCAGGTGCACAGTGTAGTGACCCAAGGGTGTGAGTAAGAGATAGAGATGCGCTATCCAGGCTGGGTGCTAATACTCATGTCAAAGATGATATCAGCCTTTTAATAGGCCTCTTGTTGTTGAATGTTGTACCCTGTCTGTCTGGAGCTCAACCATTAAGTTCACTGCATGTCATCACCCTATTCCTCACCATGGGGTTTGGACCTAAGCAGCCTATAGAACATTGTTATGGGCTCTTATATATTTTAATTTCTAATTTTAAACATGAACATTGGTGTTATAGTAATGTAATCGTGACAGTAATCCTTTCTATTTAAACAAGAGGTGCATTCATAAACTGTGAGGTACCTCCACCATGCTGCATGGGTAATGTAGCAAATACGCCCTATACGGGTACTGTTTTAATTACCCATGTGCTCATCTTATGATGTTTTTCTATAGTACGTGGACGTGACTAAATTAGCGGAAAAAACTCTCTCATTTGAAGGGTGCAGTACTGTTGTCTGGATCAGCTCATGCTTGTGTTTTAAGTCTTCTTTCATTCTCTGCTTGTCTATTGGATGGAATAAACATCCATGTACTCTAAATTAAAGATTAGCAAGCGAGCAAATTCAATACCACATAAACCACTGATTGTTGATGCAGTTGCCAAAATGGCCGCCTTCCAACCAGACAAAATGCCACTGGTCTGTTCAAATAAAATCTGCTTCCTGAGATATGGATCTGTAAGCGGAGACTGGAGAATCAGAAGTCGTTTCACACACTAACGAAGAACAAAAACAAGCCTTGGCCTTTAATAATTCACCGCACAGCAGGCGACTCAGGCAGCAGGGGGACCTGGGTGGGTTTTTTCCTTGTCTATTTTATCAGTTATTCCCTTTGCTGGGCTCCTCGGGAGAAGAACAAGGAGGAAGCTGAGTCTTGTTGGGTTGCTTAGCCCCCCTGTTGGGGTGTGGATCAAACAAGGTCGCCCTTAGAACCAGCTCAGTATGAAGTTTTTTCAAAGAGTATTGCTACTTATGGAGGGCTGAAAGAGTAAAGTTGGCCTACTTTGGTTAGTCTGTGTGTGTATGTATGTGTGTATGTGTGTGAGTGTATGTGTGTGTGTGTGTGAGAGAGAGCAGCAAGCATGTGGGGTAAGAGGTCAAATGGGGACTGGGGAAATATTTGTGAGCGCAGAGGCAAGCCAAAGGACATATCCCAGCATCCAGGCTGTTTATATTTGGCTCATGGAGTTGTGGTGTTTATGTTTAAACACAATGATGTGACAAACGCTTTTAAAAGTTACAAATGATTCAAGGCTCATATGCCGGTATTTATGATATGATAAGTACAGATTAAACACTTGTGTTGTGCTGTTATAGGAAAATAATCAGTGATGGGGTGGGGGTGGGGTGATGGACATGATCAGTCACTGGTAACATTTAGAGGTTGATTATTTTCTGAATGGAGCATGTACTAAATGTGCTTTTAAAAATAATGTAAAAATGGATTCCTCTGTTTTTCCCATGGCACTTTTTCAACAATTACAGTTTTTCCTTCATTAAAAGAACAAAGGGTAATTTCTCCCCAATATATTCGTAGTTAGCACTCTTTCTCATACAGCACAATGCAAGTGAAGAACATGAGTGATGAAGTTACCATAAAGTAACACAACCATAATATCCACATTAAATGTGACGCAATTATGCACAAGCATTCTACTAAATGAATTACCAACTATGTCATCGAGTGATAATCAGCCAGTGCCTGCTCTTTTTATATGATAAATAGAAAAAAGAGAAAAACTTTGGGTAAGAAACAAGAACTGTTAGTTTAACTACTTAGTCCAGGAGTTCAAACTCTATCACGGCTGCTTTTGGACCTATTTCAGGATGTTCATGTGTCAGTTTGAGGAGCTGTTGGAGAGAATCGCTCAACACTTGAAAAGGTTGAGGAGCGATATTTGTTGCTCTTGTGAAATAGTGCTGGATACTGAGACAAAATTAAATCAGAGTCTCTGCCATCTTCCTTCAGCTGTCAAGTTCAAGTGTGATGCTTCACGAAGCAACGCCCTGATGGGTTGAATGCTTTCCTTTCATGGCCGCACATAATATTTTATTTGTGATGTGAAAGTGTTTATTTATGGAAGAGGTGTTTAAAAATATATATATAGTGTCTCATGAATTAATCACACGAAAAAAAAAAAAAACATGCTCAGGGTGAAAAAGCCTTAATACTGAATGTTGAAGAACGTACATGAAAACAGTTTTCTCATCTCCGTGTTCATAAAACAGCCCCCCACCCCACCCCCACCTGCCAAAAAGATATGTGGCTTGTCATGGTACCCAGAAACCACAAGATGTAAACTTCTTTGTCCTGAAAACTTTCCAGTATTTAAAACAAAAAAGCGCTAACACTGGAGACTCCTTCTTTCGTATAGAAAAGATAATTAGGCGTCTTTAAAAACCTCTTTATGTGGAGAGACTGCGATACAAATCCCTGGGAATCAGATGATACTATATACACACATATATTTACACTTATTGGTCATTGGCATTCTCTCTGAGATTCCTGTGATCTATAAAAAAAGTGACAGCAGGTTCATAAGAAACAAAGCTTTGTACTTGTGTTTGTACGAGCAGAGGAATGTCTTTAGAGGTGGCTGAATAGTACACCTAGTAAACACAACACTGGGGTTTCTCTATTAATGGACCTGCTTCCTCAGGGGCGTCCTAATGTAAATCTGGAGTGTATGCAGCAGCAGGGGAACACACACACACACACACACACACACACACACTTTTCCCATAGTTCACTCATTGCCTATAAACTTCTCACAGTTTTCCCTTTGTTATTCATCCTTGCGTGTGTGTGTGTGTGTGTGTGTGTGTGTGTGTCCCTGTTAGTATGTAAATCACCACGATGGTAGGTCACTCTTCTCAGCCAGCAGGGGTCAGAGGTCATCTTGAGGCATGTGTTGTCCTGATCTCCTGCGCTCCCTGCTCCTCCTCTCCTCAGTCCATTGTGGTGCAGATGCGGTGACCATATTACCATGGACCATGACCACATTTCGGTTCTGTGGAAATCCTCCTTTTTTTGAAGGAGAAGAAGAAATATTTCATGCTCTCATCACCAGGTTCTTCATTATATTTCACCTGACATGACCACATGCAGAAGAACTGAATCTGATCAAAAAAGAAAAAGAAAAAGATGACCTGGACAAGACAATAGGCTGATTGGTTCAGTATCTCGGGATGACCAGCAATTATTGAATGAGGCAAAGTATGATATAGAGAATTATTCAGTCAAGGAGCTAGCTGTATTGGCCGAGGCGGGTAACGCCCTCTGAGACTGAAAACTTCTCCATATCAAGGAGCTGAATTCTGTAATTGTATTGTTCATTTATTCATTCATTGCCTAAGCCAATTAATCCTAATTAGGGTCGCGGGGAGGCTGGCCCCCATCTCAGCTCACTCAGAGCAAAGACGGGATACACCATGATCAGCTTGCCAGTCCATTGTAGGGTCAACACACATACAACCATTCACACTCACCATCACACCTAGGGGCAATTTGGAACAGCCAATCAGCCTACTGTGCATGTTTTTGGACTGTGGGAGAAAACTTTAGTACCCAGAGGAAACCCACGAATGCCTTCTTGCTGTGAGGCGAACGTGCTAACCACTGCATCATTGTGCTGCCTTAATTGTTTTGTTATTCATTCAAAAAATAAGGCAGTTATGTTGCTATGTTGTGTGTGCCAGTCGTGCAATAATCATTTAACGTAACCAGTGGCAACCATGCAATAATTCAGTTATCTGATTGCAATGATGCAATGCCAAGATTTATTTGATCGTTTTCCACCAATCAGAAAAGAGATCTCTCTTGAATAAATAATAATTAACTTTTTTCTCCTAATATTCATTCAAGAGATTTTTAATGAATAATAAAGCAATAGAATTTTGTGTTATATGAAGAACCATTCTTTTCTCAGAGGGTGTTAATAACAACCCCCCGACCGAATAATTCTCTATATCATACTTGGGATGCACAGTCAATAATTACTTATTATCCACCTTTCTCACACTGGATAATGCCATCGTGCTTTTAAATGGTAAAAATAAAGCACGAAATTGTACATATAATTTGCTTTGCTTACTGAATGTTTCCTTGTAGTATATACTAAAACAGTTATCCACCTCAGGTTTAGGGACTATTCAGCTATTTCCACCTTGCCTATGCAAAATAAATCCATCCAATTTCTGAACTGCTTAATCCTAATTAGGGTCACGGGGAGGCTGGCGCCCATCTCAGCCGACTCTGGGCAAGGGCAGAGTACACCCTGGACAACTTGCCAGGTCATCACAGGGAAGAAACATGCTGATGGCAATCCAATAGCCTACTCTTTATGAAAGTCAGCAATGGTTCTTTTCAGTGAGAGACATGGCTGGCTTTTGATAACCCAGTTAGCTGCATTGGGGGGACAGCAGTGACAACTTGGTGATAGTGGTGCTTGAAGCCCCGACTTTCGGATCTGTAAGCCAACACCCTACCATCGTGCCACCACTGACCTGTTATATATTATATAATTTTCATTTTTAAGTTTATATTTTGAAGTTAAATTTACCTATCAGACAGAAATATATATATATAAAAAAGTATTTATCCTGATTCTGAGGTTGATGATTCTATTAGCCATTGTCCGCTTTTCTTTTTTTTTTTTTTTTTGGCATGATATCATTTCTTGTAGGTTGAAGTTCTATTCTGCAATCGTACTGAACAATCTAGCTCTTGTGTGTGTTTATTTATTTACTTTTTTGTACAGTACCTTCCCCATAGCTGGATACACCTGCCATATCTGTTCATGTTTTCATCTCGTTGTTTTGTTCTGCCATTAATTTTTTGGCTAGACTCTGTGTTTCTCAATGCGATAAGATTCCCGTAGGACTTCAAAGTGTTCCATCTTCACCTTATCCAGTTGTAACTGACGTATTCCGGCATGATTAAAGGCGAACTGATTTGTTTTTGCGATGCTACACAAAGAGCCATCAGATTACATTTCAGCAGGCAGAGACGATAGCGTGGTGTATGTGGGTGAATCCTCGCTGTGGTTTGTTGTAGTAGATGTTGTGCTTGGGGTCTTTTTCACTCCAGCGGACAGAGCATGCCTGTCATACCATTGGTAGCCTCATCCCACTCTGTCTTTTGTACACATTATCGTGTCCCACATGAGCGTGTCCAGCTCAATTAGCTGCCACCGCGGGCCTCCATCCTTTACACGCTACGGCCCCGCCACTCCACTTGAGGATAGGGGCGTCTGGAGAAGTCGAACTGCTTATCAGATCACTCTCGCTTATGAATGTGGATGTTGGGTCTCTAAATTTTAAGTGAAAATGCCAAATGCCAGGCACAATCATATGCTTAAGATATCAGTTGTTTCACCCTAACTCTGGGTGATTAGCAAAGGTAGCAATTTGGGGCCTTTCAACTTCCCATCCCTGTTTTCTTTTGAAAAGCTCACTCACTGCTAGTCATAATACATCTCTTCCTAACTCAAACTATTTGTACTTATCTGAGCTCATTGTCTTTGGGCTAACACGTGAATTTTTTGTTAGCTGTTGTCATGCGCTTGTATTTTTAGGGTGCGCTTCTGCTCGAGGCTAAATTGCATGAGAGGCTACTTTGCCTATCCCTGATCTCCTGCAGTTATCATTGCCTTCAGTAGACATGACAAAGGGACTCTTTTATCTTTTGGAATTTGAGGCGCAAAGTGCCTTCTACCCCCTGGGGCTTTTTCCTGATGCGATTCTGTAGAGGGTAATTTCCTACAGCCACACCTTCACAAGCTGCTTAAACAGCTCAGGTGAGTTTTTGTAGCCTGACAAAAAAGGTAACTGTTGCGGATTGCATGAAACTCCATTGGGTGGTTTTGCATAATGAAGCATAAACTTTGTGCAAACCAATCAAACATCAAACGAGTTTTTTGATGCCTTCTAAGGGTAAAAGCACAGTGCAAACAACAAATTATTTATAAAGTAAAATAACTTCAAGTGTTAGCAAGAACATCAATATGGTAAAAAAAAAAAAAAAAAAAAATGCTTAAATTCAGTAATAGGATTGTCACGAACAGAGAGAAGTAAGGATTGCTGGACTGACATGGGACAGCTACTGAAGTCATGCTCTACACTTACAGGGCTGTAGGCAGGAGCTCTGCTATTACACAGAACTAAGTGATCTGATTGGTTCAGTATCTCGGGATAATAGACGTTATCCACCTTAAAAAAAACACAAGATAATTTATTCATTTATTCATTTTCTGAACCACTTAATCCTAATTAGGGTCGCGGGGAGGCTGGCGCCCATCTCAACCAACTCTGGGGAAGGGTAGAGTACATCGCAGTGCAAAAACACACTGACAGCTACCCAATGTCCTACTCTCACCACAGGCAGTGAGGGACATGGCTGGCCTTTGATAACCCGGTTAGCTGCACAGAGGAGAAGGAGTGACAACTTGGTGATAGTGGGGCTCGAACCCCGACCTTCGGCTCAGTAAACCAGCACCCTAGCATCGGGACAGCACTGCCCCACACAAGATAATACTTAAATTAATTAAACATGTAAAAATAAAATATATAAATCTTGTTTATGTTTTTCTCATGTTTCCATGTAGTATATAATAAAACGATTCATCATCCCAGGCTCAGTGGATATCGGTAAAAATGATATACCATCTCAGGACTGTTCATTGATATCTACTGAGCTTGAGGTGTCGAATTGTTATTTATATCACAAAGCACAGTTGATTTGTATTCAGTGATAACTTGTTGTGGTGTAAGAGCAGCACACCACCATTTGTTTTGGATTGTTTTCCCATAATGTCACAATCTGGTTGTGTCATTTCTCACCTAAACAGCTCATCTTAATTCTCAGTTTAAAAAATTACACCATTTACTAGTTATTGCACTATAACCTATAGTTGTTCACCGTTGCTATAAAGTGTGTCATTCATGGAAACAAGAAAGTCATTTTTAAAATCAATAAATTAATATTTTGTGTCAAATGATTGGTATCTTTAGTAAGCACAGTACAGCATTATCATTGTCATGAAACAAACCTGATAGTGATTCAGAGCAGCTCTGCTACATGTGGTGTCCAGATCACTCTGTGAGGGATGACCAGTCCCCAGTATGTTATCCTTCACTTATATAATGTATTGACACCCCGTACACCAAAGTCACTGTTATAAATCTCAGCAGGCATTCGTCAATTCACAAATTGACCAGCAGTTTTGTAGCTTCATGATGTCATGCTAACTAAATGGCATGTGTCATTTTGCCAGCAGGGGATTTTATACAGGGGTTGCAGAATGTTAGCTTCTTGCGTGAATAACAACTTCTTCTGTTGAGTTTCAAAAACTCAAATACCATGAATAACTTTTTAAAAACAGGACAAATTGCCCTTGGAGGTGGAGAAATCTGCCAAAAACGCTTCGGTTCTAGGTTTTTATGAAATTAGCAAGGCCGACGGGTGTCAAGGGCAGGCCTGAGTGTCTCTGGCAGTTGATAATAATTGGTGCCAGGATGTCAGCAGTCACACTGGCGCGTTTCCCTGAATGCCAGCCGCAGAATGACTGCATTCTTGGCAGGTCTGCTGGTGTTGCGACATCTCGATGAGGCGTCGGTTAGGATTTCCCAATATCAGCAGATCCAGAGCAGGAGAATCGATTTGGTGATCTCAGGAAATGGAGGCCAGAATGTGGTTTTCTCCTGCCAACCCTAATTTGCTTAGAAATGTGAGTGAGGAGATATGTGCATCCTGCTTTCGTGAAATGGCACCAAATCCAGAAATCAGTGTGAAATGTACAGTGTGTGTGAACTTGCTGAGGCTGGACACCTTAGGAGTTGCACATTCCTCTAGACCTCCATACATCAAGACATTTCTTTTGGTGGTCTGGTGTTTGGTGTGATGTGAGCGATGACCTTACTTCACATTTAAATCACATTACTTACACCCAAACACACACACACACACACACACACACACACACACACACACACACACACACACATGGCTACATGCTAATTCCTGCCAGCTTTTCTCAATCACTAGAGTGTTACTCACCATGGAAAGTGAACACGTGCTCTATCAGACACACATTAAATGTGTCTTATGGAGTGTGAACCTCAACTTGAGGAAAGTGCTTTCCACCCTCTTCTGCATACATAAACACATGTTTAACACCAAATTTTGGGCCCTGGACACCAATTTGTCAGTATGTTCACAGTCTGCTTTTACAAGGTATTTCTTCATCAGGTTACAGCCAATGCTGTTTCTTCCTGTTGGAAAAAGTCACATATAAGATCACTGAAGTCAAAAAACAAACTTTTAACTAACTGGCTATTAACTGAGAATAGTGTCAAGCAGCTCAATCCTTCCCAGGACATTGCTGATCATAAGTACTTTTCATAAGTACTTTTCACTGTTCATTAAAAATCTCAAGGCTGTGTACCCCTCTCCAAAAATCTCTAACTGCATGCTGAAGATGGAGTCATTGAGAAGTTTGAGTAGGGGAAGACCAGGTGGAAATGTTGCACAATATATAGACCTCAGGTGCAAGATTTCACTTTTAAACTCCAATTGCTGCATTTTCTTGCCAGTGCCTGCCCAGTTATTTCAATGTGTGCTTTATTCATATCTTTCAGGTTCAAATGGATTCAAATCCGGGTTCAAATTCAGAATGGGTTCAAATATTTCACAAATTTCTGCTGTAGCCTTGAACCTTATGCTCAATTTACACATGATGTTGTCTAGAATAACCAAAAATACATTGCATCTGAATCCTTCTTCTTCATTGGCTTCATCTGGACCATCTGGACATCTCACCCTGCCTGGATTTCTGTTTCAGTTTGTCTTTTTGTTGAAACTGTGCTATTATCTCCATAGCTTTAGCCGTTCAGGAGACCTCAACCTACAAGAAGTTCCATCTGATGCAGAAGTTCTGTTTTATCCTGCAGTGTCATGGTTTCTGCCTCAATATCAAAAGAAATGTTTCCAATCGAATGGCAACCTTTCCTGTTATGTGTAGTACTGTAATATATTTCCACATGCTGCGAGACAAGGGGCAATTAGGGAATGAGGCTTCTTGAAATGTATAAATCTTTTGACTGATTGCTGTTTGGAAAGATTGTATTGTATCAATCCTACTTGGGTCGTAGGGAGGCTGGAGTCTATCTCAGCTTACAGTGGGTGAAGGCGGAGTACGCCCTGAACAGCTTGCCAGACCATCACAGGGCAGCACATGCACAAACATTCACACTCACTCACACCTAGGGGAAATTTGAAACAGCCAATTTTGCCTATTATGCATGTCTTTGGGCTGTGGGAGGAAACCAGAGTTCCCAGGGAAAACCCATGCTAACACAGGGAGAACATGCAAACTCCACACAGAAAACCAAGACCTTCTTGCTGTGGGACAGAAATTTCAGAACTTCTATGGCATTTTGTGGCACACAACACACAAACTTTGTATGAAGTGCCCACAACTGTCCTAGGAATTTATTTGTTGTATACCTGTTGTGTGACATATGTGACATGGGGTTTCCTCAATAGGGCAACTTTTGGTGCTGACCTCATCATTCCTCTCAATTGTAGAGTCCCTCTCTGTCCTAGGGCCCTCGTTACTCAGGTCTATCTTTACTCGTGGTCCATCTTGAGAATATTTTGCCACCTATGCAGAGTGGCCAGTTCAGCCTTCTTAGCTCTTAGCCACAGATGGCCGTAGAAGTGTTGAGATCTCAGAGTCTCATAATGATGGGATGACACACTTTTAAGAATTGCCCGTCTTCAACTCACCGACTATAACCCGTGATTTTTAGGATTGGGAAATAGTTTAATCATCAGTATTGAGAAATTATATTTTTGTCAAATCGTCTACCCTTCAGAACTACTACTCTCCCCTGGACGCTCAGCAGACACGCTACAACCCTCCTCCTCATCATCTACCAGTCAGGGTTGATCCAGGTTATTATGATTTTTCCATGTGTGTATTAGAGGCAGGTATATTGGATTAGGGTTGGAGCTGAACATCAGAGTGGGGGTGGAGGGGTAGATTTTCAGAAGCAATGCTTATGTTGGCTCTTCTGTCTTCAACTACAGTAACACTTGTGTCACAATTTCTAACACAAGCATTTAGAGCTTGATAATGACCTGATGAAATGTATGTTGATCTGTGTTATTAGCGGCGAAAAACATCCTCCATATCCGTAACGTAACACTATGCTTTGATGTTATGAGGAAACTATTTCATAATTACGGTGGACATGTGGGACTTGTTGTGAGAGGACCGTGACAGAGTAATTCACAGTAACAGCTTTTCATTTTTCATTTTTAAGACCCCGGAGTCCAAATGCCAAGTTAAACAAGAAAGAGCCAGTTGGAAAGAAGGAAGACACATTTATTCCCTTGTGGTATGCATGCCTATTGCGTTATCTGTTTGCCAGTTGTTTTTTTTCTATCAACACTTACTCTGTATCTTTAATGTTAACACTTTGGGAACGAAGGAGTGAACTTTATTATACTAGCATCATCCATCACAGCTGCACACCGTGCCAGCTTAATAACCAATCATTAAAAAAAATGCAGCTAATCTGCAAGTGATGGTAAAATGGTTGAAGTGCTATGCCATTATTTTAATTTAACTTACTTTTAAGATAATATTTTTAGCTTTTATCTCATTATTAAATCATAGTAAATTTTACTGCCATCATAACAACATTATGCCATTATTTTTCACATATAGGGCAGGAAATAATATCTAATATCTCTTTGATATCTCAAATTCATTCATTCATGTATTTTCTGAACTGCTTAATCCTAATTAGGGTCGTGGGGAGGCTGGCTCCCATCTCAGCCAACTCTGGATGAGGGATTAGTACACCCTGGACAGCTCGCCAAGCCATCGCCAAGCATATCTCAGAATGACAGGTAATATTTTATGCCCACATAAATAACATTAATACAAATCAAAATTACAAGATATCAAGGGGGGTGGGGCAGGGGGTGATATGACAAAATATGATGATAACACTTTATTATTATTACTGCCAATCTACAAATTACCACTAATCAAGAACGAAAATCCTGAAATAATGATAATTTATAAGAAATATTAAAAATGCTCTCAAATAACGATTTCAGAACTCAAAATATTGACGTAGTATTTTGAAATGATGAGGTGTTATGTAGAAACAGCAAAGTTGCACCTATTACATTTCATAACATGCAGCTCTGGACTTCCATAGATTTTTTTTTAATTATGATATGGATGTTTTTATTTGAATTTTAAGTGCATTAAGTAACGACATGGCATGTTTTGGGATTACTTGGCATTGTTTTCTCTCCATCACTTCTGTTTCCAGTTCAACAGATGCCAGTAATAGCCTTAAGCATTAGTGACTAGCATCACTCACTATAACTCATTTGGCTGAGCATTATTAAAGTTACAGATATAGACCATGTTATCATCATTTTAAGAACATGGACAGAGTCAGGAATCTCCTCCAGCTATCCGAGTTCTGCCAATAAAGCTAGCAGTGACGCTAATTTGAGCAGTATTCTTATCTGGTACATCATCACCTGGAAGCATCACTGCCTCTCTCTGTGGAGGGGATGATGAGGTGCCGATGAAGTGGGATGACACATGAAATTTGCTCCTGACAAGCAATAGCAGATTTATTGATGTTTGCATGCAAGCTTTGACTTGGCTTCAGGTGAATAAAGACTCTGAGGGAGAAGTGTATGATCTGGAATCAGTGGCTGCTGGCTCGAGGACTGCGGTTAGTCTTAGCTTTGAGTTAAAACATCGATCTGAGATCTGTACATTCGGTTCTTAATGTCCTAGACATCATCAGCAGTCAAAGTCCTAATCATGCCTTTAACGTAAGGTTGTGAGTAAGTTGTTGTGTTTGTGTATGTGTCTTGATTAATACAGAAATTGAAATGAAAGTTTGTTTGGTTGTTGTTTATAGGTGTAAAGTTAAAACTGAGAAAATCATTTTGAGAGGCCACTCCCCTTTATGTGCAACTGACAAGCGCAGAGGCTGCCCCTCCTCCAGTAGGACTGGTAAATTGCCACACCTCCTTCACAGGGACTGAGATTGTGTGGCCATGCCTCATGTACTGAGATAACACTGAGAGGCCACACCTCCTGCACAGGGGCTGTTATGATGAGGCCACACCTTCTTTGCTGAGATAACAGAATGAAAGTCCACACCTCCTTCACAGGGACTGAGATTGTGTGGCCACACCTCCATAACATAAGCTGACAGACCCAGACGCCACACCCCCATTGTCTCACAGCTCAGCGTTCCTTCCTTCAGGTATCTGAGATGTTCATGCTTGTTGATTGAAGGATGTTTGACGATGGCTCATCTAATGAAAGCTGTTGGATGTTGGAAGTTAATCATCACCACTACACACACACACACACACACACACACACACACACTCTGCCCAGGGGGCACACGCATGCATGATGCCTGAACACACTCCTCAGACCTGCAGCTCGAAGCTGAGTTTTCCACTCTTACATTCAAAAATGTAAAAGAAACTAAACTCTCATCATGTGTGACAGAAACCTGGAGGGATCGAGAAGCAGCAAGCCTGGACAACAGACACACTCACGCACACACAGTGCACACCCATAGACAGACAGACAGACGCTTTCCCTAAAAACAGCATTCCCTAATAGTATTTCACGGAATACTTTGGATGACTAAAGCGTGCCAGGCTTTGTTTTCCTGAACCGTACCTGAAATCAGAGATTATAACTTGCACCATGTCCTGTCTGTGTTTCTTTTCACAGACTTGTTAAGACACTGAAAAAGAAGTGGTTATGAAAAGCCTTTTAGCTACGCATGTAGTGCATCAGGCGGCTAAATCTAGAGTGTGATTATTCCGATGATATGCGCATAAACCCTCTCCCTGTCACCAGGCTCATCTGGGATGCTTTCGAAGGTCCTTCTCATTTTTGTTTATTTTCTCTGGTCTTCAAGTTAAACTTCTGGACTTTTTGGACCTCAAAACCAAACCCTGGTCCATACTCTGCTGATCTGTCAGTCCCTCTGATGGAGGCGTGGCTTTGGTTGAGTCTCATGTATTTCTCTGACAGCAGTATGGCCGTGACTGGGCGTCAGGAGCGAGTGAGTCACAGTTTGGAGGGAAAAGGTGGATTCAGGAAGTGATACCGTAACACTGGCTGGTTTATGGTGTTTCCAGGATACTGCTGAGTGTGGCTGAGAATAACCATCAAACGTCATACACGGCCACGCCCTGGTGAATAGGAACCCCGGTGTTCATGAAGGGAATTGGGATACTCCCTGCCCTTTTTCCCCATCATCAGCTGTCCAGTCAATGCAAACTAAATTACTGGTCAGTGGTGTATTAACACCAATCACATGACCTCATAAACACAGTATAGTACTATAAATCTGTAAGACTAAAGATAAGTATATTTTTGTTCGTTATACCTTGCCATGCGACCCATGTCATTTTAGGCACATTTATTTGTAATAGCTGGGAGAAAGCAGGGTACACCCTGAACAGCTCGCTAGACCATCACAGGGCCATTACATACAGAACCACTCACACTCACACCTAGGGGCAATCTGGAACAGCCAATTAGCCTAATGTGCATGTCTTTGGACTGTGGGAGGAAACTGGAGTCCCAGGAAGAAACTCCATGCAAACACAGGGAGAACATGCAAACTCAACACAGAAACGCCTGAGCCTAAGATTTGATCCCAGGACGTTCTTGCTGTGAAGCAGAAACATTAATTACTAAAAATGTAGAAATAAATACATAAAAATACATCATGTCTTTCTTTAACAAATTAAAAAGTCTTAAAATTGCTGTGGTTTAAGAAGAATAACGCAGCTGCTATTATAAGGGGAAACAACTTTCGACTTCACTTCATCACGCCACTCACATCACTGATTATTTTCCTACAACAGCACAACACCAAGTGATTTATTCCTTACTGGTTTTGTCCTACTTCTCTTATTCCCAGCTCTGAACCTAGGCAGTCACATCACTGATTAGAACCATTACTACCCTTTAAAAAACCTTCCACAACCATTAAAAGCACAATGGAACCAACAGGAACAACCAATGTTGTTTCTACTGTATTTACTGTACTACTTGTTGTTTCTATATCTACTGTACAGTCTGTTGCTCAGCTGAACTACAAAAAGTCACAGTGTCAGGACACCACTGTGAAAATATCCCAGTGTACACACGTTTTATTCACTGCTCGACCTCATGAACAAATGATACTGTTTTGCACGCAGTGTTGATAAATTCTGCATTGTACTGTTCTGCACTATACTGTACAATTCTTTTTATACTATATTGTCACTCTGCATTTTGCTCTTTTGCACATATTTCTTTACAGTCTTTTTCCTCACTTATTTTTATCTGTATTTGCCTTCTCTGTACAGTGAGTGATTTAAACTGGAGTCAAATTTCCTGTTTGTGTTCACAAACTTGGCACATAAAGCTGATTCTGATTCTGATTTACTCCCACAAACCTAAAGCAGGCCTCATATGGGGCTGTTCTGACAGCGGTTCAGCGCAGTTCCAAATCATTTGGACCGCAGTGACATCATCTTGACACAGTGCTTGCCATTGACTGGCACCATAACCTGCCAGATTTTCAAAATGCTTAAAGTTTCATGATGGTTCTCAAAACCGTGTATCACTGTCTAGCTGCCTTGTAGCTGCCACGTTGTCACCTTCCGCAAGTTTTCTAAACCGCATTGAATACAACCTCATCATAACCTATTCACACTGTGTTTTCACCTACTGCTCACAGTTGTCTTCCTACACCGCCGTTATTTTAAACCTTCCTCGTGTGAGGCTATTTTTTCACACCGCTATCATATTTGGCGGCCATCAGAACTGTCCCCATGTGAGGCCTGCTTAATAAGTTAATGGACTGAAATCAGAACTGCTACAGCATCACTGGCGTATGAACCACCTCAGATACAATCGTGTCTCTGTGCAGACAAAAAGAAAGCAAATGAAAGCGAGAAAGTAAAAAGAGGATGAGAGGAGTTCCCTCTGGTGTCATTCATCATGTCTTCACCGGGCTTGGAAGTCCCCGATTTGAACAGGCCTGTTTAAACTCGAGGCGTGGCGCCCGTTCGCACACAGGGGGCATCATTTATTTTACATCGCCCAGTATCTGACAATATGGTTCCAATAATATAATGGACGAGTGCTTTATTTTCTCTGAAAACACCACAGAGAGACTTCAGGACTTGGTTTCCTGCTACGTCATAATTTTTATCTTCTTTTGTAACTGCAGGAGACAGGTTTCTCACACGGGGTGCTGGTGGAGGGCTAGGGAAACGCCTATAAGATTTATAATGAGCTTTTTTATACATCATGTAAAACAGATAAATAACTGACTGAATACTACTGAATAGTTTCTAAATAGCACTGAGATCTGATCAGTACTGAGAGAGAAGAATGTTTCCAACTGTGACAGTGTGAGTGTTTTAGTCTCAATCGTTATTTCTGATATCAGGATGTTTCTGGTGTACATACTGATACAGGACTACAAAAAGACTGGTACTGGTTCCATCACTGGCACTGGCAAACACATACTTACACACATACTTACACACACACAAACACACACAAACACACACACACACACACACACACACATCTAAGGGAGTGCCCGATGAAGCAAGAGAGGAAGCAGTGTGTATTCACACAGCAGGAAGGGACGAAGGCCACTCACTGGTGTGGCACAGAACACACACACACACACACACACACACACACACACACACACACACACATGTGCGAACGCAAACACACACCAAGCCCTCTGACCAGGTCTGCAGGAGGCACTGGGCTGGGCCAATTCAAACACACACATACACGAATTCCACTTCCCCAGGGTAATGACATCAGTGGGTGTGGTGGGTGGAGTAACTTTTGACAAGTGGGCACCTTCAGAAGTGTTGCTGGGCGTTTCTAAATCTCACCCAGAAACACAGCCTGATATAGAAAACCAGGAGTGTGCAGTTTTACTAGTGAAGTGTACCGTCATTGTGGTGCGTTTGTGTTGGCATGACCTAATGTGTGTCCTGGGCACTCAGTAAGGTGTGTGTGTGTGTGTGTTTCAGTCAGAATTAACAGAAAGACTGTAGAGTAAAGAGATGTGGTATGAAGGGGGAAGTCATATAAACAGACCCTTTTGTTTTTATTAGATTTTTTCCACTCAGGTTTTGGTGAAAATTCTGAAGTGCAAACGATTCACAATGTGAAAAAGTGGCCGGTTTTGTTTTGAGTAGTTGGTGTGTAGACGAGTGGACTAAAACCCAATTTGTACCTCTGCAAAGAAGCTATGCTGAAGGTATGGTGTCAACACTCACAAGGTGCATGCATGCATGGTGCATGTGTCCTCTAGGATGCGCTGTCACATGATATACACCATTTTACTGCTTTTATGCACAGAAGCGAAAAAAAAAACATTAACACAAAGTTTAGTGTTTCACTAAAAGTAAAGTAACAGCGAAACAATGTTGATTTGACGCTCCTGAGTGGTGCAATAGAAAATCATTTGCCCTATCATTAGGAGTTTGCGAGTTTGATCCCTGGTAGATGCTCTGAGTCAATGAGAGCTGATTCGCCAAGCTCAGGGAAAGAAATGCTTTCTTCCCTGTCACTCAAGTGACACTAGCCAATCATTGTGTCTGTAAGCTCATGCATACAAAGGGGCAGAAAGTGCTTTCCTGTGAGTGTGTTTCGCAGCTCCTGACACTGCATGCGTAGCAGTTCATAAATGCATACTTAACTAGCATCATGTTCAAGAGAACGCACTTGGTGACCTTTGCCATCCCTGTTTGATAGCTGTCATGTGATAGGGAAGTTGGGGTGGTAGGGACTGCTACCTAATGGGTGGGAATTGGCCATGATAAAATTAGGGTGAGGAATCCAAAGAAATATTTTGTTAAATATTATGTTATTATGTAAAAATATTTATTTTTTTACACAAAACAAAACAAACAAACAAACAAACAAAAACCCCTTATATGATAAACCGTGGTGAAAGTGTTTGTGCAGTGTAACCAGTGTTTAAATCCACAGGATTACATGCAGTGTTACACTAAACATTACTACTGAACTACTGTCACTACTGAGCCTCACACTTTATATATTTATATCAACACACTATTTAGATAGACAGACAGACAGATAGACAGACAGACAGACAGACAGATAGATAGATAGATAGATAGATAGATAGATAGATAGATAGATAGATAGATAGATAGATGTGCCTAATGGTTAGAGAAGAAGGGATGAGTTCGAAAACTCACTGGTTCAATTCCCCAACCAGCGGGGAAAAATGTGAGGAGGGGAGGGAGCAGCACCCTCCTACTCTTCCACTTTCACCTGCAAGCAAGGCACCTAACCCCCAGCTGCTCTCTTGGTGCTGCTCTGACTGCTCTGAGTGTGTGTGCTCACTGTTTATGTGTGTGTGGGTGCTCACTTTGGACCAATCCCAATTGTTGCTGTTTGCGTATCTGAAATTTCTGTTACATAGAGTACGAAGTACAGGGTACAGGGTAGGGTGGGCAGTTTGGATTCTACACACAAATATAAATCTGCATTAATTTTCCCGCAAGATACCGCAGTGGAGATGTTGATTTGATGGAGTGGAAGAATGAAAACAAACGCATTAGTCTGAAAATCTGCAGCATTTACCCTCAAAACTTAAAGAAAACGTTTCCTACTTCAAGTCCTAAGGTCGTTACCTAGGGAAAGTCTGCTGAGCCCCGAGTTCAGCAAAGTGACATCAAATCAACATGGCTGCTCGTCACACGTGCATGTGCGCTTGGATGGAATTAGATGTACCGTACACGTAGAGGATTTTTATCAGTCGACTGAAGTAGCTTTTTTTGAATATTAGAATCTTATAAATACCTTTAATATATAAAAATAATAAATACCTAAAATCATCCAGACAGAGGAGAATCTGCACAAAAACTCAGCCATGTGTTACAATCGCTTTAGTGTTCCTTCCTCTGTGTGAGATCAGGTGCTGACAGAAGTGTGTAGCGAGAGGAAATCAGACACAGGAGTGTGCCTTGTATGCGTGTGTGTTTTTACAGTGCGAACCTCCTTCGGCTCCATTGCACCACTTCTACTTCTCTTTCTTTATCCAGCCATCCGACTGCCTGCTCTATGTCGCTGGAATAACCAGACCCTGTGGAGTGTGTGTGTGTGTGTGTGTGTGTGTGTGTGTGTGTGCAGTGATATGGAAGTAGAAGTGCACTGAGAAATCCAAAATTTTGAGTGACAAAAAAGTGGAACTTTTTTCTTCTTAGACCTCACAGAAGCAACTCAACTAGATTTCTCACTCAAAACACACACACACACACACAGACTGTCTCTCTCTCTCTCTCTCTCTCTCTCTCTCTCTCTCTCTCTGTTAAGTGTTAGAAGCTTGTAGCTTTAGTTGGTAGTTAAATGTAGTTAGCATATAAATGCAGCTGTCTAGAGCTCCGTGTAATTAGAAATGTTTCTGTCAGATTTTCATGTTTCTATCGAATCATAACTAACACGACTACAAATCCAGAACTTTAAAATCTAGAAATTTGACTTGTAAACTTTGATTTAATAATATGTTTTTAATTTGACATTAAAACATTAACTTTTTCCTCAAATTATCATAAATATAATCCATAAAGCTGTGATATATTGTATATACTCATTCATCAATTCATTAATCCTAATTAGGGTCGCGAGGAGGCTGGCACCCATCTCAGCCGACTCTGGCCGAGAGCAGAGTACACCCTGGACAGCTCACCAGGCCATCGCAGGGCTATTGTACATACTGTAATTTATTATCAATTTTCATTTAGTTTGAAGTAAAGTCAATCCAACTAGCTGTGGCATAGATCTCTTGTATTTATCACACACTTAATGAATGTTTTGTTTGCATCACGAAAGAGATTAGCCAGAACAGGGTAATGCCACAGCCATGCGCCATCCAGAGTCCATGGGAGCTAATTGGTCTAATTACAATGATCACTAGTCAATCATGGGCATCTGTAAGCTAATTTGTACAAAGAGACAGATAATGACATCCCTCCGCCCTTAAGTGCGCATGAGCAGCAGTTCATAGAGATGCAGGTGTAGGAAAAGGTTCAAAATAGCTGCCGCCAAAAAAAAAGAAAAAAGAAAAAACCTCCCCACAAACTCCGCCCTTAATTCATTTTAAACTTTAATACGAATAGATGTGTGTTATGTTTTCTCTGTTTGTATGTGGGTGGTGGGTGCTAGTTGGAAATGTTTCTTTTTTCTGTGCTAATGTTTGTTCCAGTTTGTTGGATTTTACCTACTCAGGGTTGGTCAGGGTGCGATGTACCACACTGACCGGACACCGGAGCGCTTGCATGTCAGTGACTCATCACTAGAATACATGGTAACTAGAACACAGCCAGGAAAGTGTGCTTCGCTGTTTAGCTCTTTCAGTTAGCATCGATCATTTTCCACTAAATTAAATCAGCGTTACGACTAGAGTTTATTTGTTCAGGGCCCACTTGTATGACTGCATTTGTCCATGTGTGTGTGTGTGTGTGTGTGTGTGTGTGTGTGTGTGTAAGCAGTCAGTGCTAGTCCCCAGCGAGGTTCATATTAAGATTGGACATGGATGTGGAATATTAAATAAGTTGAACTCCACCGTTGAGCTTTCGGAACATGAGTGCGGGAGGTTTTTTTGTAAGCTGAGTGTATTTGCTTAACTCGTTTTTGAACACTGATGTGGAACTTAGTATTCTGTGAATGAATGAAAACATACACACACAGACACACACACGTGTTTGCTTGGGCAGTGTTGAACTTCTTTCACAGTTCGACTAGTGTGCAAAAGCAGAAAAAAAACAACACTTTGTCCATATGTTATTCTTTCCGTGTGTGTGCTCTTTCTTTCTTTTCTCTTTTTTTCTTGCTCTCTCTTTTTACTTGCTCTCTCTTTATGTTCTCTTTCTCATTTTTGTCCCTTTTTCTTCTCTCTTGTTTTTCTCTTACTCTCTTTCTCTCTCTTCTTTTTGCTCTCTCTGTCCTTCTCTCTCTCTTTTTACTTTCTCTCTGTAATCTTTTCTCTCTCCCTTTTCTATTGCTCTCCCTCTTTCTTCCACTCTTCCCGCCTCTCTCTCCCACTTATTTTAAACCCCCCCCCCCCCCCCCCCTTCTCTCTCTGTCTGGGAAGTGCTTCCTCCGCATCCGTTGCCAAACCTAACAGAGGAAATGGTTCCTATAGTTCAGGTGAGCTGAATGGAGAAACACGTGTTTTCCACATTATTTACTTTCCGCTAAAGTGGGTTAAAGAGTAACATGTGTAAAGGGAAAGAAACACTCAGACAGGGCTCGCTTTCTAGGTCAAAGAGGACCTAATTTAAAAATGTTTTATTTATGGAACTGGTCATATCATATAGGCCCACTCTGAACTGATATGCAATAAATCAAAATTAAGTATTTAATATTAAAAACACAAGAAATGTGAAGGATGCTTCCCACACTGATCTGATGTTCCTGCCTGTATGTTTGTGGGTGATCTGAATTGTGCTTAACCTGTAACGCAGTCACCTGTTTATCAGTATCATCAATGATTTCCATGTTTTAATGCCCTATTTGGTGCAATAAATACTAGTTTAGCCAGTAAGCCAGGAAACTTAAACAAATCATGAGCGCTGTGACAGTGCTGACGTAAAATAAAGTTCTGTTAAAAATTGAATTTTTTGGGGGGGAAAGATTTTGTGAAAACATTTGTTTGATTGCACCTACGTTAATCTGCGCCTCATTAAACTGTTTTATTAACAATTATTCAGAGAAGGCGAGGTGGATGATATGTCCAAGTTTGCTTTAGTATAGACTACATGAGAACATAAGCAGCAAACTATCCATCAAAACAATTTTTCATATATGAACCATGACAGAACCAGGTCAGGTGGGCGCCGCTTGCTCTGAGCAGAACACTGCGTAGCTGCCTGTATGCTTTTCTTTGAAGGCTTTGGTATATACTAGACAGAAACACAATATAAACAAACTAAAAGACGATTTTTCTCTATTTTACAGTGTGATAATAATGACACTACCTGCTCAAGTGACCGTGACAAACTGTGAGTATCCATCATTTTGATTCAGGAATTATCCACTCAGAATAATGATTTTTCTTCTCTAGTGGACCAATCAGACCCCACCATTCCCATGTCATATATATTAACTGCAGTTACCCCTCATTCACAGGGATGTGCACAGTGATTATGGTTGATATGTAGACTGATTACAGGAACAGTCGATGCTTTTTAGAGTGAAAAGTTTTGAAATATGATGTAGCAAACTGCTTTTTTCCTTAATTACTTCAGGAGGTAGTAAAAAATAGATGCATAAAAGAGACACATAAAAAGTACCATGTTTCATTCTTAAATCGATAAAAACAGTTGTTGGTGGATTACTGTGGTATAAAAGGAATAATAAAACACAGTGACTCTGCTACTCTGCTAGTTGAAGATTTTCATGTAACAGCCTGACTCAGAGTGTTTTATTCATTAGTTAATGAAGTTTACCTGCTCCCTGGGTCTTAATTTGTGGTCCAACAGCAACACTTTAGCTCACTGTTTTTACATTTGCATAAAATCCAATCTTATAAAAAAAAATAAAATGAAAAATGCTGTTTGTGCAATCCCAGAATCCTTTGCACATTTTTCAAAGCTGCTGAATTTGTGTTCGGTGTGCATGAACCATTAAAAAAATTTCATTTATTCCGGAAGAATGTTTTACTGTTTATATTAAAACACTGTTGTGTTGATTTTGATGCTGCATTCTGATAGTAAATGTTGTTTATATAATGTTTTGTACTGATGTGTGTCCTCGTATTTGTGTGTAAAGATTGGCAAACACCCCCCCCCACCAAAAAAAAAACAAAAAAAATTTCATGTTTTCATCAGCTTTGTAGCAAAACTTAATTCCCATCATCTATAAAATGTATGTTTTTGGTTGCCTCTGTGTTCCTGACGGACACCTATGTGTGATATGATGTGACTCCAGGGAACCTACAAATTCTCCAGGTTACTTAAAAGAAGAAAAAGAAATTTCACTGTCCATCTAATGACAGAAATATCTGTAGAAATGAAAAGTCAAAAAAGCTCCACATACTCCTCACTGGGTGACTTTTTTTCCCCTGGGGAGTGAAGTGGAGTGGAGAGTGTCTGTGTGTGTGCATAAAGTGATGAAGAAAAAAATGAACTTTTCTCATATATATGCTAATGAGCGAAGGAGCGTCGGCTTCTCGGTAGAGTTCGGAGGCTTTTCAGCATCGTGTCTTATTGAAGCTCTGAGATTACCACACGCTTCCCCAATAAACTCAGCACGGCTATCTGTGTGTGGGCAAGTGACAGTTATTGTGTGTGTGTGTGTGTGTGTGTGTGTGTGTGTGTGTGTGTGTGTGCGTGCGCACCTGAATGTGGATGACTCTGCACACATTATTAATCAGTATTACAAATAATAAACAATTTTTAAGGAAATATTTAGTGTTCAAGTTTGTGACTAGCTCGTCATAAAAGTTTATGATTAGCAAAATGTGGTTAACATCACTTAAGCCCTTTAAAGGTAAGATAGGCAATTTAATTTAGAAGCATCTTTTGGTATATTTCTTAAAATTCACTTTTCATCCTGACAGCTATGAATAAATCCAGTTCTCTGACAAAACAGATCTCGCTTCTGTGGTAGGTAGGAAAAAAGTCTAATTATTTGATTTAATGAATTGATTAGATGTGTTGATTGGATGGATCGATTGAACAGAATGATTAGATAAATGGATTATCTGGATGAATTGATTGACTGGGTTGACTGGATGGATGGATTGGACAGATTGATTGGATGGATTTATTAGATAGGCAGGTTGGATCTGCGTTTTCTCTATACCAAGCTCATTAATCCTTTATCCCCACTTCTTAGCTAGCTAATTGTTGTGTCTATGTTGTTTGATTGCTTAGCAACAGTGTTCCACATTAATGCACTATTTTCATGATCCCGAAAATCGCTCTTAGAAAATACAGGAAATTTATGAAGCATTATTTCATGTGAAGAAGCGCAATTATAAACGGAGTAATATTAAATGTATTATTAATTAATTCCTGAACTTAATAATTTTTCAAAAAACAACCTACATTTCCTCTCAAACTCGAGCAAAAGGACAACAGCTGCAATGTTATATTTATTAAAGTATGGCACATCTTTATTTTTATCCATTCATATTTCCATTCTTAATCACATTAATTTAAAAAAGTGGCTTATTGTGCTACCGAGAAGCCACAAAAAAATGAACTTCTCTGATCATGTTACAGTGTAACCTTGGACTGTTAGAAGGTATTGACACTGGAGATGCCTTTGTTAAAAATAAACACCTGAATAAACATGTCCTGATTAAATACAGCTCTATATCAGCAATTTCACACGTTCATGTGGAGCATCCACTGTAAAATCTGCATCTTAGTGGAAATAATAGAACATATTAGAGTGAGCAACACTTTCTGACCAATCGGCATGGAGGATTCAACAGCACTGTAGAGTACACCAATTCAACTTGCCTCATGCAGCTTTTTCAGATCTTGGATGTCTAGAGTGATTTATTTTCCAACTGGGAATTCCTTGAATTGGACATTTAATGTCACAAAGAGTGATTAGTTTCTCGTTGTCTTGACCCTGGCTCACTTCTGACCTCCAGGTTTTTTGGGTCTGTGATTCTCAGGGCTGGATAAGCGAATGGTGTACAATGGCACAGCGAGCTCTCTGGCTGACTGCTTTGCATGCTCAGAAGGGACTCCCTGTGGAAACGCCACTGAAGGTGGTGTTTATTTACAAGCAGCGATACCTCCCCGGGCGGCTAGCTGAAGCGATACATCCGTGTTTTTTGTGGCATGTAAATAGAGGGCTATTGAGGGAGGACCACGTGGGTTATGGGACAGCTGAGACTTTGAGACCTCGATGAACTGCAGAAAAGAACAGCAGCGTTCCTTTGAGGATACCGGAGAGAGAACAGCACAGAGAACAACTCGTTACCTGTCAAGGGAACAATCAACTACGGTTCGAGTGTCACTGAGAGAAAAATGCTGGTCATGTGAAACTCCAGAGAGAGAGACAGAGAGAGAGAAAGACACAGAGAAGGGAGAGAGAGGGAAAAAGAGAGAGAGAGAGAGAGAGAGAGAGAGAGGGAGCAACAGAGACCGAGAATAGAGAAAGAGGGAAAGAGACAGAGA
>JAQMYF010000023.1:15206514-15227482 GCA_030014195.1 Neosilurus mollespiculum | reverse complement strand
CCGGAGTTGGCTGAGATGGGCGCCAGCCTCCCCGCGACCCTAATCAGGAATAAGCGGTTCAGAAAATGACATGACATAATAATAACAACAACAACAACAATAATAACAATACTACTACTACAAATAATAACAACAATAATAATAACAATAATAATAACAATAACAACAACAACAATAATAATAATAATAATTTAAGTCACTTGTACTCAAAGCTGTCTTAACTTAACAAATAAATAAATGAATAAATAAATGTATAAATTAAATAATATTAAAACTGAGAGCAAAATGAATATATCCGAGATAAACAATGTGTTTTTTAATATGAAACCTGTTATGTTTATATTGATATTTTGCCCTCACTGTTTTGATATAAGTGTCCATCACACCTGAGTTCACACTTGTGTGCAGTGCAGTTTTGCTTCAGTAATCACTCCCCGCCCTCCCACCTGCGCTCCATGGGGGTGGGCGTGGTGCAATCACAAAACCCCGCCTCTTGGGCGTGTCATATGCAAATAATCCAGAGACTGCATCCACCTGCCGAGGCGCTTCCTGCAGCAGTCAGAGACAGGCGAGACTCCGGAGCGCTTCACCGCACCGCACTGCGCGCTTTCCTCCTCAGTCTACCCCAGATCTGGATCACCCATCTTCTGAGGAGCTTCCCATTAAAGCTCAGTGTGTCAGGAACATCAGGACTGGAAACACGGAGATCCACACACACACACACACACACACACTGCGCTGTGGATTTGTGCGCCCGGATTGGCGTGGGTTTTATTGTTTTTATTATTTTTTTCCCCTAAAAGGGGTGAGGATTTCCACTCCAGATCTGTAGGTAAGATCTCATGCAGTTCTCTGGCTTTAAATCCTCCTCTGCTTTTAAAAGATTTATTGAGTTATGATTATTTTCTCTCCTCTTATTTGATGTTTGTGTTGTCAAATAAAGTGAGTTACAACTTTATTATGAAGGCGTCACTGCTGCAGATTTCGGATTGATCCCCACTGTTAATCTTATTTCCAGAGTGAAGTCAGGCTTTAACAGAAACACATCATGCACTTCACAGGAAACACAATAAAAAGCATGAATGAGCTGCAGCTCTGTGCGTGAAGCGAGTCTTCATCGTGGGGATCTTTGTACTGGAAAGTTGGAAAGTTTCACGGATGATGCACTTTACCTGTATTTTATTGCTGGGTTTATGATCTGATAGGTCAGATCAGGATCGTCTTATTTCCTTTACATAGATTTTTCTTTCCAATCAATACTGTGCGCATGGAAGCTGGATTCAGAGAAGACTCTCATATTTCTATAAAAGTATGGAGTTGTTTTCTCTTCGGCCGTAAATAAAATTCCAACAATAATCCTTATGACTCCAGAACATTTGATTCTTTTCTAAGCACAAGCCACTGTACAAGTATAAATTACTCTGTTAATATTTTAATTTACCCTTATAGAGCTTTTTATTGCAGCATGTTGTATCACATCCCATCAGTCTGGCACTTATGTTTTTAATTTGAATGCAATTTCATTTTAATTCAGTTTGAAAGGATTTAACAAGCCTTTAATTCAACACAACCAATTAAGCTGAAAATAGAATTCGGTTTTTAATGATGGCAGTTAATACTGATTATCAAAAGTATACTGATCACCTCTGAAAGACATACAAACATTCCACAAATAAAATAAAATCAATAAACTCAGGGCCCCTGAATTTTCTGCTCGGACTGAGGCTGGTCCCTGAACCCCCTGTGAGAAACATGGTCATCATCAGTACAAATGAATCATCTGGTATGAAAGACACCAAAAATGAAATCAGACAGCCAGCCACTGTGTTGAATGACACCTCTTGCAGTGTTGTAGTGTGGTTCACTTCTATTTTGGGAGGTTTTATTAGTGGACATGGCAACCTGCTCACATTGTCTTTAGGATGAAGGATTAGTGGATGCTGTAAGTGCTGGTGTGTAATTCAGTTTATAGCCTGACGCTCACTCATCACCCACTGAGTCTGTGAGCTTTAAGTCCTCAGTGTGGGGATCTTTAATGCTGTTTTTACTTTCTGATCTTCAGAGTATACGGTTTGTAACACTCTATAATACTTTCTAACACTCTTACAGTCTGTAGGGTGTATACCATTCTGTAAAGGTCTGTAACGCTCGCTAACACTCTAACGTTCTATAAAGGTCTATAACAGTCTGTAACACTCTCTCCTAAAGTCTTTGCCACCATGGAGCTCTCTGTAAAGGTCTGTAAAGGTCTGCAACACTCTGTAACATTCTGTAAAGGTCTATAACAATCTGTAACACTCTGTAAAGGTCAATAACAATCTGTAACACTCTGTAAAGGTCTATAACAATCTGTAACACTCTCCCAAAGTCTACTCTCTAACTTTTTTTGAAGGTCTATAACACTCTGTAACTCTCTGTAGGGGTCTATAACAATCTGTAGCACTTTCTTAAAATCTATGCCACTCTCATTCAGTAAAGGTCTGTAACATTCTGTAAAAGTCTATAACATTTTCGAACACTTTAGAAAGGTCTATAACAATCTGTAATATTCTCTTCTCTAAAGTCTGCGCCACTTTGTAACTCTGTAAAGGCTATAACACTCTGTACAGATTCATACCACTCTGCAAATGTCTGTAACACACTACCAAAGTCTATGAGACTTTAACACCCGATTAAGGTCTGTACCACTGTGCAACACTCGCAAACATTCTGTCAAGGTTTATGCCATTCTATAACACTTTGTAAAAGACTAAAGCACTATCCAGGTTTTACATTAGCCTTTAACAGCCTGTAGCTGGCTACTACCATCTATAAGAATTATACATACCCCTGCCTGTAACAGTTTATAGCTGTCTGTATCATTCTATGGCACTATAGCAATCTAACACTTAATCTGTAGATATCTGTAAGTGGGTATTAAAGTCTTTAACTGCTGTTAACAATCTGTTGCAGACTATCACTCTGGATGAAAATCTAGAATCCTCTGAGCCCGTATATAGCTGCATTTATCCATCTGTGACACCGAATAGCATTCTGTGGCTAAATTTATAGACATCTATAAGTGTCTGTAGCAGTATATAACTGTCTATCAAAACTTTATAACCATCTGTAACAATCAGTATATAGCAGTTTCAAATAAAATCTTTGGAAGTCTTTTAGTGTCTATTACATACAGTAACAGCTTATAACAGTGCGTAGCAATCTGTAACTGTCTACAACAACGTGCAACCATTTGTTACAGTCTCTGCCTGCCTGTGGCATTCTACGGCACAATTTATCAGTCTAAATGTAAAGCTGTTGGCGTCTATAAAAGCCGGAAACAGTCTGTAACTGTCTACTGTAATGGGCAGTAACAATCCATAACTGTCTATATCTATTTATAACTATATCTGCGCTAGTCTATTAGTGGCTGTAACTGTAACGGTCTATAATGGTCTGCAACTGTCTGGAACTATCAGTCGATGGCTAAATCTTTAACAGTCTGTAAGTGTCTATCAATCTGTATAAGAGTCTATAGAATGCTGTACATGTCTCTCAGGTTTCAGGTGTAAAACTGACAGACTCAGAGGGACTTTATATTCTCTCTCTTTCTCTCTCTCTCTCTCTCTCTCTCTGTCTCTCTCTCTCTCTCTCTCTCTCTCACACTTGCTCTCTTTCCTTTGTGGTGATGGTATATAATTGTTGTTTAGTTTTCTCTTGCTTGCGTGAAGAAGGTGGTTGTGCATTGGAATAAACACGGAGACACTTAACAAATTGCCTGCAAATATCTGAGGTTTGAACAGCTGCTTCCACTCTACTCAACCTCCCTCGCTCTCACTGTCTCGTTCTGCCAGGACATCGGACTGATACATAGTGGCTTTTTGGGGAGTAGTGCAGGGTTGCCAGTTCTTTGTAAAGGAAAAACAGGATAAACTCGTAAACATGAGTATAAAACAGAGTGTGTGTGTTCACACAAAGTTCAGTGTGAGCAGAGTGGATGAAGAGTCCTGGGATGAACACAGGACAGTCTTTATGATCACAGCAGCATCTGTAGTTGCTGTAAGTGCATTGATTTGTGTGCTCTTGAACATCCAATAGGAAATAACTGAATCTTAGCTCTATATACTGTCAGGATGGCATGGTGGTGCACTGGTTAGCACACCCGCCTCACCTAAAGAAGGCCTGGGTTCGATTCCTGGGCTCGGGCGTTTCTGTGTGGAGTTTGCATGTTCTCCCTGGACTTGCATGGGTTTCCCCCTAGTACTCAGGTTCCCTTCCACAGTCCAAAATCATGCACAGTGGTCTAATTGGCTGTTCCAAATCAACCTTAGGTGTGAGAATGAGTGTGAATGGTTGCGTGTGTGTTGGCCGTGGGATGGCCTGATGAGCTGTCCAGGGTGTACCCTGCCCTTGCCCTCAGTCGGCTGAGATGGGCGCCGTGATCCTAATTAGGATTAAGCACTTAAACCTGTGAGTCAAGACTGAACTTTCTTTTTGTGACCAGATGATGTTGAATCTCTTGCCGTGTATGTTTATGATTTCCTGCATTGTGCTGCTACTTGTGATTGGCGGATTGCATGAATGAATAAAGTGTCTGCTGAGTGTATATACTGTTTATGCTGCTGTTTGCTAGAGTTTGAAATGATTTTTTTATAGCTTTTATATCACAGACGTTCTTCATGGGTTTAGACCTCATGAACTCTCAGGCAGTGTTTTATTGCCACCATCACCTCAAGCTTGCTTATGATGAATATATGTATAAATGAATATGTTTAAAATATATATGTGGGATGTTGAAGTTATATATCCCCTTAAAGCTTTTTAGTGATAATGTCCATCTCTTTATTATTAGCATTAAATCATCACTTAATCATTGCTGAACCACTTAACCACTCTGGAGTCATGGGGAGGCTGGAGCCTGTCTCTGGTGACTTTGGGCAAAGGTGGGGTACACCCTGAACAACCCTGAACAGACCAGACCATTGCAGGGCTGCAAACATGCAAGCATTCATGATGACACTTACACCTACGAGCAATCTGGAACAGCCATTTAGCCTAATGTGCACGTCTTTGGACTGCGGGAGGAAACCAGAGTACCCGGAAAATGCCCATGCATGCATGGGGAGAACATGCAAACTCCAAACAGAAATGCCCGAGTCTGAGACTTGTACCCCGGACCTTCTTGCTGTGAGGCGGACGTCCTAACCACTGCGCCACTGTGCCGCTCGCAATGAATCATGTGGAGCAATATTTACACTGTTATGCTAACTGCTTATTTTACTTCTTTAAAAAAAAACCCTCTGTAGTGCATTCTGTCATTTAACTCTTTATAATTCAACAACATTTTCTAAGGGAATAAATAGGTATCGATTTGTTTTCACCCAAAGGTAAATTTATTGAAACTAATTATTGTCAGGTTCTCGTGTTTCATTGGCTCCCAGATCTAGTAAACATTCTGTGAAGACATTATTATGTTGATTTCCTGGTACAAACATGCGTAAAAGAAAGCCAAGTAGATTGTGAAGGTTTAAAAAGGCTCAGAAGTCACTCCAGAACAGTGAAGTTTTTGAAGATATGGAAGCATTCTGTCCTTGTGGCAGCTGCTCCTGCTGTTTAACGATTGAGCTGAGGGTCGTGACAGCGTGTCTTCTGTTTTGGTTTAAAATCTTGCTCCACATGGTCTGTATTTAAGTTGGACACAAACGGGAATGTTTTTAAGCTTCAGTTTGAGTTTGATGTCCAGGAGATGAAAATGTGTGTGTGTGTGTGTGTGTGTGTGTGGTAAATAATATAGCACTGTCCTCTGATTTTTATTAATTAATTTTTACAGCTTGCATGGGTTTGATTGGCAACAAATCAAAACCAAATGTACTTCTAACATCTTGATTTCCCTCCCAGTATTCTGAAGCACAACCTAGTGCACAATGCTACCGGGCAGGCTCCGGATGGTCTGGATTCTCCTCGTTCTGTTTGCTCTGCTGGTTCTGAGCTCAGCCAGTGATGCTCTCTCCGCCCCTCGGGTCTACCTCTCCTTTAAAGGTAAGTGATGGGTCTTTGTCTTCCTTGTGTTGCTTCCGGAATCGTTCTTGATTCTGAAGAGTTCAATGCACTTGTGGCTCTTTGTGTGTTTGATGAAAAGAACCTCTTGGTCAATGTTTAGATTTGTATCAGAAATCTGTCTGTGAAGAATGTTTCAGAATTCAGTGGGAAACGTCATGCACAACTTGGCAAGCGCTTTTCATGACCAGCTGCTTCTACGTGAACGTTGTGTCGGAGTAATTAAAAACACAAATGAAGGGAAACCACTAACAACATCTGAATCCAATGCTGGAGAAAGAAACCTAAAAAACTTTTCCGAGCTGTTTGCATGGATTCAGCCTGAGATAATTTGTTCTTTTTAAAGGCTAAATGTCTTAAAATAATCCCGCCCAGGTACCCCTGTTTTCATAATGCCAGGTCAACCACATGCAAAGATCCATAAAAACCCCCTCACCATGAAACTTTTCACTTGATTAGTCCGGCATGTCTCCAGGAAGATAATGGTATTTTCTAGACTCTAAATTGTCTAGAGCATTGAAGCAAATCACAAAGCTCAGGGTCCATGCTGGAGCTGATCAGCCCTGTGATTAGACTGAGCAGTCGAGGGAAAAGCCTCCTGTTCTCCTGCTCGCTGGTGCTTCCTCGGAGTTGAGTTAATTGTGTGGCCGGCGCAGTTCATTATTAGACTTGTTTTTTTTTTCAGTTCTAATAAAGACGGATTTAACACGCCACTGTGTGCATATGAAGTCGCCCGTTTTCATTCAGAGCCTATTGCTGCGAACTCGACGTGATTTTCCTCATGATGGATTTTTTTCGCCCTTATCTCCCTCCTGCTGATCAATACACACCTGAGTTTCTGCTTTCTGAAGCAGAGAATTAAAATTTGCACTTTGAATAAGCATTACCAGGAGGATACTGTTGATCTAGAACTGGCATTTGCAGCATTTCAATTGCAGCGTTTCAGAATGCAGCGTAGACTTCAACATTTTGGGTCGCAGCGCTTAGGATTGCAGCATTTCTGGTTTTAGTAATTTGGGTTGCACTGTTTTGGGTTTGCTGCATTATTGATTGCAGTACTTTGGGTTGTAGCATTACTGATTATGGTACTTTGGGTTGTAGCATTACTGATTGCAGTATTTTGGGTTGCAGCATTACTGATTGCAGTATTTTGGGTTGCAGCATTACTGATTGTGATACTTTGGGTTGTAGTATTACTGATTGTGGTACTTCGGTTTTGCAGCATTACTGATTGCGGTACTTTGGGTTGCAGCATTACTGATTGCGGTACTTTGGGTTGCAGCATTACTGATTGTGGTACTTTGGGTTGCAGTATTACTGATTGTGGTACTTTGGTTTTGCAGCATTACTGATTGTGGTACTTTGGGTTGCAGCATTACTGATTGTGGTACTTTAGGTTGTAGTATTACTGATTGTGGTACTTTGGCTTTGCAGCATTACTGACTGTGGTACTTTGGGTTGCAGCATTACTGATTGTGGTACTTTCGGTTGCAGCATTACTGATTGTGGTACTTTGGGTTGCAGCATTACTGATTGCAGTACTTTGGGTTGTAGTATTACTGATTGTGGTACTTTGGGTTGCAGCATTACTGATTACAGTACTTTGGGTTGCAGCATTACTGATTGTGGTACTTTGGGTGGTAGTATTACTGATTGTGGTACTTTGGGTTGTAGTATTTTCAGTGGTTCGTTTTTTTGCAATGCAGGCTGAACCAAAGGCGCTAATGGAGCTGCTAGTGCTGCAGTAATACCATGCGCTCTGCAGATTTGTCCCAGTGAACAAAAGCAAAAAATAAATGTTGGATATTGTACAAAATATTTTAAATTTCTTATTTATATTATTATCTAATCATTTCAATTCAGATTCAATTCAATTCAGAATTATTGGATTGTGATGCAACTTTAGGTTTTGTCTCAAAGTAAAGACTTTAGAACACATTCTACCTGAACCCATTTTCTCTCAGGAGCATCAGCAATGTTTACTATTTATGATATATTTAATACAGTATAATATGAATGTCGAGCCTTCATATAATATACAGTATGTTTGGGCAAATCATAAAAAATCTGGACTCGATGTTATATCTTTGGTTTTGTACAGTACATGTGGTTGAAGAAACGTATTTTTAGCTAGTGTCTGAAGTCTCTCCAATTGATTTTGGAGAGCAGCCTCAGAATTCAACAATGAACTGCACCTGCAACTCATCGTGTTGACACCCCCTCCCCCCAACCTGCTTGAAAGCTAATTAATGCACAATTAATCACAGAAGGTTCTGATGAGCTATAATTTCTGACTAACCACACTTTAATCACGGCTGCTTATTTTACTTTCTAAAACGGTAGTTTCTTGGCAAAGCTTCCACCGTCTTCAGACTGATTAGCGTCACCACTTTTTTCCTGCACTTTCTTTCTACTGATCATGTTTTTAGCCAGATTGTTTTTTGAGCGCGTATCCTCTCTCCTGTAACATGAGGTGGGGCAGACCAAGCACATGAGACACTGCTTCTCAAATCGAATGGCTTGCTCTGTCAGGGGGTTTAGGAGGCACGACCCCTTTATGTGAGAGGCACTCGGCTACCCGGCTCAGCAGAGAGCAGGGACGCCCCGCTCTGAGAGTTAATCAGGAACACCTTAATTGTTCTTTGAGCTTTGTGACTTCCTTCCCCTCGTGTGCAGCTCGTCAAAACCCTTCCCTTGGGGTGGGGTGGGGGTGAGGGGTTTGAACGTCCTAAGCAGGGGGCCTAAATCAAAGACAGCTGCGGAGCGTACAGGACCTCATTTAGTCTGGAATGATGGATCGGATCTCCAACGCATGTTGAAATCCTAAAAGATACAAATTTCCAAGCTGTTGTGTTGGATTCTGCTTAACATCCAAGGTAAACAAACCACACGTACTGGAGGGACAGTATGGGAACCGACAACCGTACACATTCATTTCAAAAGCCTCTTCAAGTTCTTTTCACTTGTTAAGAGTGCTTAGCTAGCTAAATGAGCTCTACTAGGAAACATTTCAGATAAATAAACACTCTAAAGCCCTTGCAGGTTCCCTGAGAGTGACACGTCAGCTTCAAGTTGGTCTTAATGAGTCTGTATTTTGTGGTTAATTATCATTTGGCACACCAAATCTATGATGTGTGGGGGTATTCAGAGTTGAGTAAAGTGCACACAGCATGGGTTTAATACCTCAATTGTGTAGATCATTATTCAAATCGCACATCACTGCAGGAAGCTGTAACCATTCCGATTTGTTTTCACGGTTTGCTGGATCAAGTGCTATTTTATTGTTTGAATTTTTCCCTTTTTTTAGTCTTGGAATTTCCCACCCATCTAGTATGCCTCTCTATTACATGTGACCAACACTTATCACTTAACATCTTCTCCTATTTTCCAGACATGATTATTAGCTCCTGTTGTCACCGGAGCGAGAGCTATAGAAATGGGTTCAATTCGTTCGTTCACAGTGTTTTATACTGTACTTGTTTTGTTTTGTTATTGCAATAACTTTAAAAGGAAATTTACATAGGATCATTAAATTTGGTGTATGAGTCCCCCTCAGGGGCAAATGGGGTAGGGCTGTATATGGGTCACTTTGACCTCACAAAGTCACTTTTTTTGTATTTGTATATTGTATTGTCAAGGATTGTTAGTACGATAACTTTAAAAGGAAATGACAGAATCACCAAATTTGGTGGATGGGTTTTCCTCAGGAAGGTCTTGTTTCAAGGTAACAGCAGTCAAGTTAGTGAATTTTTGTATATTGAGGATTTATATATACATATATTAACATAATATTTTGAATTACAATGAAACTAATTTCAATGTAAAAATTACATTCGAACTAATTTCACTTTGTCTTGTTGCTCACTTCTGTGCTGAGAATGTATTCTGGCTAACTTTGGATAAAAGTGTCCTTCCTTTATGAGCGAATCTAAATAGCCATGAAGTAAGCAAAATCTGAATAACGTAACACATTTGTACAAATCAACAACCTGAGTAACTGATCCACAGTTACTCCGTCATGCTGCTCTGGAAAAGACGTAAGGTGAGGCAGCGTGGAGAATCGATTACGGCTTTCAGAAGAGGATCAGTGTGTATATACGTATACACTCGCACAGCTAGTGCCTAGCCCAGTCGCCAGCAACCCTCTGGGGGGGTTTGACCCTTACCTCTTATGCTTAGACGAGGCTAATCATTAAATCCGGCCCCTTAAGCTGATCTGTGAGCCTGCAGCTTTCCGAGTGTTCTCTTGTTAAGCTTTAGTCTGGGTTCCTGAAGCTGCATCAAAGAAAATGAAGAAAATGTTGATGTTTACAGTGTTTAACATGGAGGGGGTGGAGACAGCATAACATCACGTACAGTTACGATATGACACGCATGACCAACGCTGACCTTCTCTGTTTACCCATTTTTAAAATCTCGCCATTAAAAACATGAAGCATGGGGTGATTTGAATAATTCACCATATATACATATATCCAGGCAAGAAAAGCATTTAAACATGTGACAGCTGATCATCAGGATCACTCAGTTCTCAAGCTGCATCAGGGGGAAAAAAGCCATTATGAAATGACAATAGATTTCCCCTCCATCCCTGCAGATTACAGCTTTTGATAGCGCAGCTTGTAACGCTGATTAAAACAGAATGAGGATGAAAGAAAAAGGAGTGTTTTATTGGATTGTTAGCTAAAGCCGAAGCCTGTTTCCCAGGAGCAGTTCACTGGCCATGTTTTTAATCTGGTGCAGTCATTCTTTCCATATTAATCCATGCTGATCATTTTAATCTGTTCAAAACCCAAAACCCAGAAAAAGAGGTTTGGAATTCTGTTGGTGATTAGGAGGTCCAGATTTTCTGAGGTGCAGTAACTTGTATGTTGTACCTGCAAGATCCCGAGTAATGTTTCATGAGTGGCTTGTTGGGAAAACATGTCGAGATGCATAATGACTTCTGTCTTCCAATAGGATAGAAGGAGAATTTTATTCTTCCTGGAATCTTAGAGCACGAACAAATTGCAGTATCTTTTATGTTGAGGCTTTTTCTTGTCGAGTGTTGGCTTCGTTTGAGGAAATTATTCTAATGTCTTCCATCCCATATCCTGGATTTTCCTTATGCCTTCCTTTCTGTATTACTCCTCCCTTATGCTTACCTTCCTCCATCCCTTACTCCTCCCTCCCTCCATCATGCCTACCTCACTCTATCCATCCCTTACTCCTCCCTCCTATTCTTATACCTACCTTCCTCCCTTACACCTCCCTTCCTCACTTACACCTCCCTTCCTCCATCATGCCTACCTCACTCTATCCATCCCTTACTCCTCCCTCCTATTCTTATACCTACCTTCCTCCCTTACACCTCCCTTCCTCACTTACACCTCCCTTCCTCCATCATGCCTACCTCACTCTATCCATCCCTTACTCCTCTCTCTCCCTCCCTCCCTTGCACCTCCCTTGCCTCCTTCTTTTATCCCTCGCTTTCCAAGTGTGTACTAGAATGTACGGTGGCCATTAGGTGCATGAAGCATACTTCAAAATACTTGTGTTCACGCTCCCTTGCTATCCCTTTCTCATACTACATGGTCAGTATGAACCTCAGTGTTTTAAAATTTGGATTCAGAAACTTGTTAGCAGGCTCCTTTTTTCATTTGTGTCCTTTTCTTTATTTTTCATCTTCCTTTCAGTCTTTCCACAAGGCATTGCCTAAAGGTTTATCCATTCTGGGCTTCTGTAGAAACATGGCAGCGTAACATGGCGGCTCTGTGGATGAGTACCCACCCCAATGTGAATATACAGGGCTCATTCTCAGCTTATGGAAACACAGTGATTTATAATAACAGGTAATTTATAAATGAGAACATGATTATATATACTATATTTCTTACGATATTCCACTTCTACTAAAATATAATCTCAATTTTGCATAGTTTCTTGCATAGTTGCACACTTTCAAAGCGTATTCCACGTGAATACATATAACTCTCACCCTAATACAAAGTCACTGCATGTTGGGTAATGATTTAATGAATAATTTAATAATTTAAAGGATAAATGAAAGTCATTTACTGGCTTAGGTTCCTGAGCTCAGGTTATTGTCTCCATTTCATTTTTGCATGTTCGCCCTGGGTCTGTGTGAATTTCCTCTAGTTTCTCCAGTTTCCTTCCACTTCTTTAAATCACACCAGTTGCCGTATGGGGTATTTTAAATTGTCTCTTGGTGTGAATTGGAGTGATACTATATTCCAAGGTGTATTGCGTCCTCCCACCCAGTGTTTCCAGGACAGACTCTGGAGAAGTCTCTATTGGGAAGTTAACTTTCAGAGCGTATGTCCAAGTTTTGTGTGGTTTTCCGTGCTCCAGTTGTGGAAACTCTCCTTTTAAGAAATCCTGTACATGATTCTCAGCACTTCTAGAACAAATCCCTGATCTCAGATTCCCACACTGAAAGCACAAACTGACAAATCCTCTGTGTGACCTGTGTGACTGTCCTCACGTGTTCACAGCAGACTTTTTTACATCCTATTTTAGGTGCAGAGGTCAGGAACACCACCAAAGGGTTAACGGTTAACGCATTGGAATGACAGAAAGCCCTGGAAGAGGATTCAAGTGGCTAGTTTGATTCAAGTGGCTAGTCACAGTTGATTTTGAGGGACAGAAAAAGGAAGAGAAATCTGGGTCTTCTCTTTCACCTGTTTCACAGTCCATGTCCTACTGTACGTCTTAGTTTTACGGTTCTGCTTATGTTTAAACGATTATCAGTCGTCTGAGAACAAAGAGTTTAGTGTGTATCCAGAGCAGGAAGATCCATTAGCACACCGAAGGAGCAGATCAGTCTCCTGCTTGAATGATCCTGTCTTTATACGAAGCATTAACTTGGCTAGTGAATGTATCCCATTACGTATCAGGGCTGCCGTGAAAGCACACTGCCTGTAAGTCTGTCCTCAGATGGGACGGCCCACGGGTTTTCTCAGATGGGGACGGTGTGGGGAGATCTAAGTAGATAGTGTGGCCATGATGATACTGTGGGGTGGATGCTAATGGAGTGTTCTCATGGCCTGCTAACTTTTTTCCCTCATTATTAGCATATTTTATCTAACTCATCTTTCTACTCATCTTAAAATGTAAATCATTATCAGAATATTATATGTAACTGGTATGCTGGAAAAACAGCAATAATAATTAAACAAAAATGACCAAAAAAAACCCCAAAACAAAAAAACAAACAAAAACCCCCAAATCTAATTGTTAATCAACACGGCATATGTCTGATCTGATTTTTAGATACATTTATTGGGTTACAGCCCTATATTCCAACAGCCCGTTGGTTACAACCCTCTGGTTTGAAAGCCCTTACCGTAACCCAACTGAACTGAGTAGGCTGCCCAACTGATTTAAACAAAGTGCCCATTTTGTATGAGTAAGGCATGAGTAATGTTATGGAATCCATAAAACATACTTTACATTATTCAACTTTTACTGTTATGCTGAATCGTTGACACTAAAGACTCCTTCCCTGAATGTTGCATCAATGTCTCCTCATGAAAATATCAAAGATTGCACACTTGTTTGTGGGTAAATTATCTGGCAGGATGGTGTTATGAGCTCTGATATGTGTTCTAAATGCGGTAGGAAGTATGAATGGAGCAGGAAGTGTGTGTGTGTGTGTGTGTATGTGTGGTGTGGAGTAAAGTCACCCGTGCTTTAGGATGTGGGTTTGGAAGAATGGATTATCCATGACTCGCTAATAACTTACACACACTCTCTTAATCACTCGGCCAGCACTGTGGCATTTTTATTAGGTGGCAGGATTCCAGTTATGAGCATAGAGCGTGTGTGTGTGTGTGTGTGTGTGTGTGTGTGTAAATGTGAATTTTCCAGATTAAGGTTTAGCACCAGCATGCTGCTCTCACCTTCAGAGTGAATAGAATGCCTCATTATCCCGTCATCTCCTATACATGCATGACTAGATTCTAAAATTGGAAACAAATCTCTCATTCCAGAATTGTTCCTTCTTTAAACTCCACTCTTCTGGGAAGGCGTTCCACTAGATTTTGGGGCGTGGCCATGACGTTGTTGAAGTATGGTGTGGAGTTTGTGTTTCAGTTCATCTCAAAGGTGTTCAGTGGAATTGAGGTCCATGCCCGGTGCAGGACATTTGATTTCTTCGACTTTTTTCGGACGTAACAAACCTCGTGTCTTCATGGAACTGGCTATGTGTACAGAGAAATAAACGCATGTTCACATGTGCCTTGATGTGTTGAAGATGTTCTTAATGGGACACACGGAAGTTTTTCAGAAAAGGAAGCAGCACTACGTTGAGTGAATGCATCCAAGCTTGAAGATCTCAGTGGAGCTGAAGGCACTTGGGTGGCCTGCATTTGTCACTGGCAAGTGTCTGTGTGTAAAGAACCAGATGGGAAGTTCTACCAGGATTTATGGAGCGTTTGTACACATCTGCATCCGGGTGATACAAGACGGATGTTATGGTTAACACCTGGTTAAAATGAACTACTCTGTCTCGCTTCCCTTCCCTTTACTGTCCTTTACTTCCAGTTTATTTCCTGTTCCTTCCAGTTTTTTCCCTTCACTTTCTGCTTAGTGACATTGATAAACTTGCTATACAAATAAATTTCCTTTCCTTCCCTTTCCTTCAACTTTCTTTTCTTTCCTTTCCTTTTTTGTTTTCTTTCATTTGCTTCCTTTTTCTTTTATTCCAGTGCATTTCCTTTTCTTTCCTTGTATTCCCTTTGCATTCAATCCTTTTTGTCCTCTCTTTTCCTTTCCTCTGGCATTGACTCACTTGATTTGGCTCAGAGATAGAAACTGAAGGTGCTCATGATGATCTTTCTCTTAATCTTCAATCGGTTCCTCAGCTGAACACCTCGTCTGGCTTTGGGTTCCCAGGTCCATCGCGATCTGGCGGCAGTGAATGAGATGGAAACCGCTCCTCCCTGTGGGTCGCCGTCACATACATTTTTCACCCCACAGAGCCGGAACTTCACTGGTCCATCTGCTTTCTGCATTAGAGCTCGTTGGTGAAAAACACCTCATTACTCATGCGTATGACATTCATGTTCTTGTTCCTTTATCCTCTATCTTTCTTTAACACTCTTTAATAATTATTTAGACAAAAGACAGACATGCATTTGTCAAGTGTTCCTCTCCACCATTATTCCTCTTTTCCTCTGCCGATATCTGACTTGGTTCGAAGCTGCAGCCTGAACTTTTAAGTCTGAATTGTACATTAAATTATATTTTTGAGTCATAGACTAACTGACTGAACTTTGTTTTGTTTTACTATGAACTATTTAATGAAAATATGCAAATTTTTGCAATTTCTGCAATTTTTCTTACTTGTCAGCTAGATTAGTCATTCAGCTAGTACGAAAAAAAATCAGACCAGACACATTGATTGCGTTTGATGTGAAGGGAAAATTGTACCAATTTCACTTCAGCCTGAGCTCTGCTTTGCGTCGTTGCTAATTCACATTGGATTGATTTCAAATATATCTCCAGAATAATATTTGATTATATTAAATATAAATCTGTCCCTCCTCAGCTTCTGAAGAGCTCAGGTCCTGAGAATGGCTGAAAAGTATGTGGGTGAAGATTCTCTCCAGAGGTTGAAGAGAGGTCATGACCTCTGAGGGAAAGGGGTCAAGAGCGGGCACTTGTCTCCCACTACCCTGTGCAACACATTTAATCAAGCGTCTGTCAATCATGCTGGAATTTCACTGCGAGCCCATTAAAATGGGATTCAGTTCTTTTGGGTGTGTGTGTGTGTGTGTGTGTGTGCGTGTGTGCGTGTTTCAGGTCACTGGGCACTGGTGGAAACTGGTGGTCTTTCCAGATGATGTTTATCTGCTAGTTTGTGTTAAACGTTTACTGCATTACGGAATTGCAGCATGTTGCATCATGGTATCAGGATGGATTTGGGGCAGAATGTGTGGGGTTTTTTTTTCCACAAATGCTTAAAAACTGGCTGAAACATTTGTACATTCAGTTTTGGATTCAGAGCACTATTATTTTCTGTTGTTATTATAGTACGTTGTTTGCTAGTGATTATATGCATCATTTTAGTCATTAAAATTACACCTTGTGTTTTTTATCCATTCATAGTCTCATTTAATATTGTGGAGCAGGACTGAAATGAGTTACATCTCATGACAACAATAAGCAGTCATTCCTTTGGGGTTGGGTGATATAACCTGAAAAATATATTGCAATATTTGTACACATTTTTATGATAATGATTTTTATCATGATGTACATAATGCCATGAAAGTAATTTAAATGATTGCACATTCACATTACTGTTAGTAAGTACACAAACGCAGGGGAGAGATTCAGGGTGTGCGCCCGCTCTCTTGCTTTACAGTCTGGACAGTCGTACTAAGCATTTCACTGCATATTGTACTGTGTATAATTTGTATGTGACGAATAAATTTGAATTTGAATTTGAATTTGTGGACAATTGTGTGTAGCTTGAACTTGTCGGACAGCTGTCATAATCAGCACGCCGCTCCAACATGGATTCCTTATTCATGATTTTCAGTGCTGGGATTTTTCTGTTTGCTCCTGAACATATTTGCATTGCTTTTGTTCCTGGTGTTTTGGTCTTGGCGGCACAGCAGTGTACTGGTTAACAAGTCAGCCTTATAGTAAGAAGGTCCTGGGTACAAGTCCGGGGTTCTGCAAGTTTGCAAGTTCTCACGTTTGCTCTGGGAACTCCAGTCTCCTCTCACCATCCAAAGACATGCACATTCGGCTAATTGGTAGTTCCAGATTGCCCCAAAAGTGTGAGTGTGAAGGGTTGTGTGTGTTGTTAGCCCTGTGATGGACTATCAAGCTGGTTCAGGGTGTACCCTGCCTTCACCCAGAGTCGACTGAGGTAGGCGACCCTAGGATTATGTGGATGAATGAATTCATGGCTTGGTCTTGTTTTCTGTATGGTTTTTTTTTCTGATTCTTGATCCAGTTTCATGTTTTTAACGCTGTATTTTTTTTCCACCTGCTCCTCCGTCTCCTGATACTGACCACAGTAAGATTGTAATTTAACAGGTTTAATAGGTATGAAGCTAGTTTTACATCAGAGTGATGTGTTGATAGGGATGGAAACACTGCAGATAAAACACAGTCCTGGAGGAAAGCTGACATTTCTGCTAAATTCTGATGCTCATTATATTCAGGTGGCTGATGATACGAATAATCATATCGTGATACGGCAGTTTTATTTATTTATTTTTTGTATGTTATCTAGCCCTATGTTTCCTCAACATTTGTTCAGCAGCAGTTTGTCATGTTACCAAGAAACCGTGAAACATTTGACTTTCCCCTGCAGTGTGAGTTTCACCTCTATTCTGAGCGTATTAATAATGTATACACCCGTGCTACTATAGAAACTGGCCAGTCAGGCTCGAAATCTCTACTCCCTGGACTGATACATTCTACAGGACAAGACTTTGTAAATGATTCTGTCCATTCTTTCTGTTCCTTGTCTCATCTTGTCATTCCGGGTGTCTGTGTTTGAAGTGGTCAGTGTCAGTGGTCAGTTGTCCTCTTTCAGCATTTTATGATGTGGAGAGGTGGGTGGAGCTTGTGCTGTAGTGGGACTCTGCTCATCCGCTTGTCCGCCACAGCACCCCTTTGATGTCTTTATTCAGCACTGATGCGCATTCTCTGCTTAGTTGAGTGGGTGGTGATTGTTCAGGGGCTCTCAGAGAAGCGATGCCACTCCTCCTGCCCACTCCTCATCCCCACCCCACCTCCCACCCGCTGTGGGGGATGGCCTCCTACTTCTTGCATCCTTAAAAGTGTGGCGAGGCGGAAGGATAAAGAGCCGGAGCACACATGGGAGTTCTCTTTTGTTTTAGTTGACGTTGTTGTTTCTGAGGGTGTCACTTGTGAGGGGATGGAAAGAGTGTGTAGGTGGATTCTCATTCATTAACACTATTTCTTTCTCTCTCTCTCTCTCTCTCTCTCTCACATACACACACACACACACACACACACACACACACACACCAGTCTTCCATTCATTAAAGTTCATTCTCATTCCACCAGGGGCGTTAAAGTTTTCTCATTCATGAAGCTTCAGCATCCTGTAGAGCTCAGCAGGACATGCATCCTTGTATGTAAACACTCACACATCATATAATACACAAAGACACGCCCACACTCTTGGGTTTGTTTCGATCTCTGCTTGAGAGACAGCAAACTTACAGCAACAAAAGCCACAAAGAGAGTGAAGATCATTTTGTCCAAATAGATCTTTTGATCTGGAATGTGTGAGTGTGAGAGAGGTGGATCGAGGGAGAAAGCAACTTTGCATCAGCAGATTTTCTCTTCGAGAGTGAAAACGCAACATAGTGCAATAGTATACAGTGTAGAAAGGGGCCTGTGTGTGTGTGTGTGTGTGTGTGTGTGTGTGAGAGAGAGAGAGAGAGAGAGAGAGATCAAAGTAAGGTAGCTTCTGTAAGGTACTCAGACATTATTCTGCTTTTTTATGGTGTAAATCATTACTAATCAGCACCCCTGTAACATCTCTGTTTAACCCTTTCACTTCCACTACATTCTCAGATGCTGTCCTGTCCGCTGACAGGCTTGCTGTCTTGGGTTTAATCATTTCAGGCCCTATGGACGTCCCACTGTGTTTCCCAGAGTATCATTACTGAGTTTTAGCATTTCCTTTTTGCTAGGACACACACACATACACACACATACACACACATACACTCACACACACACACACACACACACACAAACACTAGTACTTCTATCTTTGTGGGGATAAATGGGGATAAACTTACATAATGCATTCCCTAGCCCCTTACCCTACCCAACCTATGACCTTTATCCTAACAGATTTATTCATTAGGGTCGTGGGGAGGCTAATGCCTATCTCAGCTGACGATTCCAGTCCTCAATATGTAGCAGATACAAGCACATACACACACGCACACACATAAACATAACATATTTCCAACTCCCTATACCATAAGCTTAACATTTACAGCCAGATTCTGAAACTCAACCTTTGTCCTTACCCTAACCGAAACCTAATCCTAACCTGCACCGTAAATCCAAGTCTTAAGCCTCAAACAACCCTTTGAAAAAGGGAGGACCATCAAAAATATTCTCATTCTGTTATCAGTATGTCGCAAATACATGTGCACACACACACGCACAGACATTGCACATAATCACATTTTGGAATGTCTGAATTTCTGAATGAAAGGTGAATTTCTGCACCTTTCATAACCATAAGTTGTCAGCGTTTCATGGCAGCTTAAGCTACAGTAAAGGTCAAAGTAACGTAAACCTCAAATGTTTTTCTGCTGCAGCTCTACTGCGGTAACGTGGCTTCCTGGCAGGACGTTTACCAAATCTGTAATTCGCTCCTTTATTGTGGTCGACACTGGGATCCATTTTCTTGTACAGACATTTAAAAATGGCTGTCAGTCTTCATCGAGTTCCTGCTTGAGCCTGGAAGAGTTTGGCGTTGTGTTTGGAATCGAGTCGCGGATTGTGTAAGCGATGCTGGCTCCACACACTCTCACTCACATGTGTCAAGTCACAGAATAATTTCAGGTGCTGCTAATCAGCGCTGAGCTGTGAGACTTAAAACTGTGAGACTTAAAGTGTGTGTGTGTTTAAATGGGAGGAAGTGTGCATGCTGTATGGATTTGGATTCTTGTGGTTTGAAGTTTCACTCTCTGTGCTTAGAGATATCCTAGAGAATAAAAAACTGACTTGTGGTTCCTTCATAATCTTAAATAATTTAATATAAATTCTAGAGCTTTTATAAGGGAATGATGTTGGATAACGAACTGGGAAGCAAAACTAAAATTAGTTATGAAAAAAATTAAGTGAAATGAAACTTAATAGAACATAAAAAGGAATAAAACTGCAGTGAACAATGCAGCAATGACCTCGCTTCGTTTATATTTGTTTCATTTCCTCGTTGATTTGCACTGCAGATGCTACACCACTTATCATGAAGATGAGACAGTAACTGAGTCATTCCAGAAGGTGGCAGTAATGTTACGTAATGAAAAAAGAAATTGTATAAACTTACAGCTAACACAAAAACTAAAACGAAAAATAAATTAAAACTTCCTCAAACTACCTGCAAACTGAACTGAAATGAAAATTTAAAAACAAAGAGAAGGAAGAAATAAAAAATAATAATAATTTTATAGCTGTAATAAATCTCTGGCTTGCACTGGAGACTCCTTTCATAAAAACAATAAATAAAACATCAGTGACTGTTGACTGTAATCAGGTGTTATTATAGAAATACAATATAAAAACAATTGGGTGAAAAATGAAAGATCTCCAGTGCATTTTTGTTATTCCCATATGGAAACTTTTGGCTCCTCATGTGTTAAAAAGCAGATCAGTTCTGGACATCATGAACCTAAAACACAGGCCATAAACCTTCAGCTCTCCTCTGCTCTGTTCTTGGAGGGAATTTATTTGCAATAAAAGTTTCAGCCAAATGAATCAACATAAAGAAAAACCTCACACCACCATCTACGGCCTGGTTTGTTCTTCGGGAAAATCCGGCACGGTTCTGAGGAACAGCAGTAACCAGGACAGTTCTGGGCTTCACCATGTAGGACATTTTATAAAGCATTAATCTTTGCATGGTGGCCAAATCCAGCACCTTCCATTTGCCGCGGATCCCTCTGCCAGGGAAAGATCAGATTGTGTCCACATGATCGAAGTGAACAGAAAATGTATCTGTGGGGGGAACAGGGGGTCTTTAAATCCTGGTGCTGGCAGTGGTTTGATTTTATCTGGTGAGGTTTGAGGGTTTCTGATGAATCTATTTGAATGTAATTTGAAAATTTCAAAAATGATGCATTTTTGTATGGTGGATTCAATTTAAAATTGAAATTAGATTTACATTATTACATCATTTTAAAATGTATGTATA
>JAQMYF010000023.1:15191045-15204744 GCA_030014195.1 Neosilurus mollespiculum | reverse complement strand
ATTTATATAATACATTTCTAAATAACTTAAATTTTTATAATATTTTTGTTTTAATCGACTGTAATTTTTGAAATATGTGTTACTCTCAGTTGCATTCACAACAATTGATTGATATGTTTGTTTTTTGTTTTGTTTTGTTTTGTTTTTTACGAAAAACTATTTCTTGTATTTCGAACTGATGTTTGAAGACATTAAAAACCCCACTATGAATTAAATATAATATCTTTAAAAAGGAATTGGTAACTACTAACTTAATAAATTACATTGTGTTTATTTGGTGTTTATTAGTAGTATTAGAGATTTTCTACCTGGTGATGTTATGCTGACTCAGATCAGATCAGGGTTACGTAGATGAGATCGCATCATCATCATCCTGTTAACTCTTTCTATTATCCCAGACACTTAAACTCAGGATTAGTGAATCATTTCTAATTATCAAGATGCGGGCACACACAACATATAGGGTGGTATGGCGTGTGTGTATGTGTGTGTCTCGGAGGTTCCCATAGCTGTGTGTTCTTATAGTTTCTGTATAAACACTGAACATTTCTTTTTCTCTCACATGTTCATGTTAATCCGTCTATTTCCCGATGACCTGAGACTAAAACCAGCACTGTTTTTGGCAGCATGAGTCCTGCTTCCCACCTGCGGCTCATCTCACACACTTGAGTTGTATCCTCTCGTCTTGTTTTGCTGGATTGTGCATTTTTAGAAACCTGGAGGCTTCTAGTGTTTCACTGCCTCTGTGTTCGACTTTCACTGGAACTGAAGTTTCATCTTTTAGATCACTTTCCTGCTCTTCAGTCACTTACCACATGGGTGTGTGTGTGAAAGAAAACTTATGTTCCTGATCTTAATGTATGAACATAGTTTTGAGTGGTTGGTCGCCATTAATTGCTGCAGTGTTTAATAACTTCAGAGTCTTGTGTGTTTTGTCCCCCTGTACTACCACGAGACAGTTTGTGGTTCGGATTGCTCGAAGAGCTGAAGGGTTTTCACTGAACTATCGCCAGTCCGTCCCTCCCTCTACCTCCCGCTTATCTCTTTTACAGAAATTCTACTCAGCAAAAACACAACAAACAGACGTCCATGATGTGGATCTCTGGCCCTTGCCCAGATCAGATTAGCATATTACCCAGTGTTCACAGAGCCAAAACTTCTATTTCATCAAGATAAAGACAGTAAAGGTGGAAGTGGCGAGGACTGGCGTGTAAAGATCAGAGAGGATTGCACGCAGGTCGCAGACCGAACCCTCAGCGGCTTCTCACGCGCAACAACAGACAAACACGGTTTTGTGTTGTTTACTTTCTCATCAGGAAATGCTGTTCGGTTTTAGATCATGATAAATGTATGATGTGAAACATTTTGTGTCATCTTCAAAGAGTCCTGACACATAGGAAATCCACCAGGCTGTGCAGATTTTCCTTAAAGAAAAAAATTCTGCTTTTAGTATTTTTACAATGAATACATTGTCACTCTCATTACTGAAACCGCGAGTTTGATCTCTGCAGATGTCTTACTTCTTACAAAAGAACACTTGAGAACCCCAAACACGTTATCAATCGATCTACTGTGTCCACTGTTTGTGTTCTGAATTGATATGTAGCTTCTCAGTGTAGTGCCAGGTTGAATGTACCTATGTACTACAGTCGTACTTCAAGCAAGTATTACAGGAATATCGTAGAAGGGTTTTTTTCTGTCTTGCAGCAATCGTATCACTTTCATACGCTTACAGACCTGAACTATTCTCCCCAAGACAGATGAACAACACATATTTTATATATGAATGCACCTACACGGCTTTCAAATCCACCAAACCTGCGTCAGCACCTTCAGTCGTAGTGCCTCTTAATTCGTACAAGAATAAAAATCACAGGTTGTTTGTGAAAGGGGCTTTACCAAACGCTTTATTTTTTTTAGGTAACTGCCAGGTGAACTAGCTAGCTTGCTCATTGGCAAGCTATCACAAACTTGCTAACGTTAATAGTTTTCCAGGTTCTTTAATGAAATGGTGTTGTGTAAAGTGGTGGATGGAAGTTACAAGATAGACGAGTATGATTTCATAACATTTAATAGCATCATCAAATGCCATATCACAGGATCGCAGTCATATCATGTGGGCGCTGAATGCCATAAGTTTCTCACACTATCATAACAAACCATTAAAGGCATGACTTCATTTTGGAAGCACAAACTTTGCTAAAATATCCCTAACAATATTGCTCATGTGAATTTTTCTGACATGTAATCAACTGTGGCCTTGTATCCGTCCCCAGAGCCTCTTACAACTCGTTTTACATTTCTGAAATATGAAAATTGTGTATACAGTCATCTCGGAAATGCGCCCCCCCCCCGGCTTTTTGGATCTGATGCTACAGCTTTTCCTTTCATTCCGGAGCTGCTTTATGTCCAGCGTTTTATTGGACTGACTGTATATCTATGGCTGTTTATGAGCCTCTCGGTATTTGGATGTCTAAACAGGGCCAACAATAACACGGCATATTAATTGCTAACTCTCCGGCGTGGGGGCTTTGTGTGTGCTTGGCATCGGGTGGGAAGTCCATTAATCTCGTCTGAGGAACAAGGGGACGCTCTCAATGGATGCTGTTCCGCCCATTTTATGCTTCATTCTCAAAACCTGGAAAGCCACAAAAGAGTGTGAGAAAGAAAGAGGTTCCCCTTAACTTGATCTTTCCGAAGCGTGACCGGAGACCCTGATAGAGAGATCTTGGCTTCGGCGGATGAGGGAAGGAGTGTGTTTTACCCATTGCTGAAACCAAACGGGGTTTTATAAATTATTGGTGCTTGTTATTGTACAGTTTGCACACTGTTTAATGATGTGCCACTTGAAATAACAACACAGTCTTACAAGGGCTAATGATAGAGTGGGTTTCATCAGCTTTCATGCAGAATCACTTGGAAGACTGAATATTAAGTACAGCTGAAAGAAACATTAGAAAAGTGTCTAATGGAACTCTGGCAGTACATGCGTTTTGGGGCAATTGAGGGGTGTTCATATTTGATGTATGGGAAAAACTGAACTGGCTGTTTGTATGGGTTTCAACCTGGGTCTCTGGTTTCCTTCCAGCTCCCAAAATCACTGGTAGTGTTTTGGCAAATCACTCCATGGGTGTAAATATTGTATAATGGTTACCAGAGAGCATTACATTTTCACTTTGCTGAAAGTGTTACTCTTTGATGAAATTTGTGTTAAATACACTTTGGGGTCTCCTTTTAAACTTCCTTCTCACGTGTCTTTGCCTGGGGGGGACTGACAGCTCTGGGTCAGAGATCAGCCATGAGGTCACAGTTTAGGATACCTGTCCTGTCAGTCAAGCATGATTGGACGGCGTATCTGCCAATCATACGGCCCAGAAACGAGCTCTGACAGGTTCTCAGGATGGTGATTTTTATTAAGCTGGTCCGTTGCTGGAGGAGATTATCACTCTGATCTGAAGGATATAAATCTGCAGGTCTGTCTTTGTTGTTTATCTTTTACCTGTTATGTGTGAGCTGAAGGCAAGAGCACACCACCATAACGTTCTCCTGAGTGTAAGAGCTGGGAAGTTTTCAAACTGGTTCGTTCAATCCTTTGGGCATGTCAGTTCTTCTCAAAAAGTTCTATAGCCAGATGATGATGATGATGATGATTTTGAAGAAGGTTTTGCTGGAGTTTTAACTCTTGTAGTTTAAAAGATGAATTATATATGGATTTAAAAAGGATTCCTTAGTGAGTAATTTGTAAAGTCGAATTGGAACCAGACCTCAGAAAGATTGTATATGTAAAAAAATTTCCTTCCCTCAAAGCCCAATTGCGTTGAGTGTCACATAAGGGTACAACCTGCTTGTGCCCCATCGCTCACCCCATGGCTCAGAGGATTAATGTCAGTCTGTGCAGACAGCAGAGGAAAGAGATTGATTCTGTTAGAGAAGCTTTCTTCAGCTAGGGAAGCCGGTTGGGAATTGAGCACAGGGGCATAGAGCAAGTGGCCCTCACATTGAACACAGAGACTTAATACTGAGTTTGCTTAAATAACATCTCCAACTTGCTAAAAAAGGCAATGAAGCTGTAGGGATTATGAAAATAAACCATTGTAAATGGATATGGGTGTAGTGGAGCATAGAAGTACTGCTGTGCAGTGTTGGAAGTCTGGTTTAACATTTGGGTTAATCAAAAAAACTAACAAGTGTTTCTCAAGGATACTGCAAAGGCTCCTAAAGGTGTTCTGGATCTGTTTGGGAAAGCATTTGGTGTCCAGTTCAGCACAGAGTTTTTAAAAGTTCCTGCTGTATTTACAAACCAAAGGACCCTTCAGTACCTTTTAAAGGCTTCTTGAAACTTTTTATGAAAGAGAACCCACTGATTGTTGGATCCTGTGTAGAGTTCCCACCAGCGCCACCAAATGTAGGACTTCATCATCTCTAAAGATGTTTTGAAAAGTTATATGAAAGAATCCATTGCTTTTAGGGCTCATATAGAATCTTTATGAGATTATTTTAAAAGTACAAACTAAATCACCCTTTATGGCTTCTAAAGGCAGCTTGGAACCTTCCATAACAAAAAAAACCTTCTGTTGTAGGATTTTACATTCGATTTTTAATAGTGCCTAGGTATAAGCCAAAGGACCTCTTGGGGCTTTTTGAAAAGGTGATTTTTTTGGGGGGGATCATTTTGTGAAAAAGAAACCATCTTTGTAGAGTTTGGCATAGAATTACAAGAATTTACAGAGTCCCATTAGGGGTACCAACCGGAGGCTCTTTAAAACCGTTTATTAAGGTTATGGATGAAGGGTTCTCATTGTGAAGCCAAAACAAAGAACATTTAAATATGATTTAGAAGAAAATATAATCTTCTGTAGGTTCTATATAAAATCTTTTGGGTAGTGCAAAATAAAGTGTATATGGACGAAATGAGTGTAATTAAGGCACATCAACTGCAGTTTTGTCTGATTTTACTTTATTTGTTAATATTCTTAACGGTTTTTCCAAATGCCTGTGTGCACTCATTAAGGGTTCTCAGCTTTCTAATGAGGTATTGCAAACAAAGACCATCTATAATCGGGTTTTGCAAAAAGGTTCTTTAAAAAAAATGTACATTTAACTTCACAAGCTATTTTTCAAATCCATATTTCTAAAAATTAATTTGGAGCTTTTAAAGCCATCCAGAAGCATGAAACAGATGTGGGATGTCTCTCTGGGAGAATACTTAGAAGCTCTACAAAGAACCCTACTAAAAAGAAAGGAACCCTTGAAGAACACCTTAGGCTCAGAGTTTATCACCTTCAAGATGCGTTTAAATTAAGCCACTGGTTCTGAATGTGTGGTGGAGGATTTGGATGTTGAAAGCCTCAGAAGGGGTAACAGTGAACTTGCATGCCAATGCGTAACCTAAAATAAAAGAGGGGGGAAGCTGAGGAGTTATGGGGCCATTCTAATCTGTGCAGATGTTTAGGAAGATGGATGGAGCTTGTCCAATCTCACCCATGCCCTGCACAGAACAAGGCCAATGAACTCTTAAGTGCATTTGGGAGTACACATGGGAAGAGAAATATGACTTGGCTGGTGTCCTAATATTCCACCGGGTTCTCACTAAATTCCCAGTGAAGTGCAGATAAAGCCCAGCATAGCTTAGAGCACCGGGCTGCGTCTCATTTTTTAATAGAAGTTTTGTCTAGGCTTGCGGCTTTAAATTATAGACATCACAGTGAATATGGATTTTAATTTAATTAAATAAAATATGTTTGCCAAAGTTTAGCCTTTGTTTTAAACTGGCAAGGGCTACTTACTTTCACTAACACATCATTTTATATTTATTCATATTATATATATTAAATTATATATTCATATAATTTATTCTGTTTTAGGGTAAAAACCATCTGAATTTTAAACACAAATACATATAAATTTAAAAATGAAAATTACAAATTAAAACTCAAATCTCAAAAATATAGATTTTATATAAATTAGGCCAAAGGTGAAGAATCCAGGATTCCCAGAAAAAAGATGCTTTCAGCATCAAGCCTGACAGCACTGAATAAATTTGCTCCTCTCAGCTCGTTGTTCTGAGAAGAAACAGGCATTGGGCGTGTTGAGCGTTTTGTGGTTGGACACATGACTGCGGAAGCAGGGAGATTTGCTAAATGCCTCTGGGATGCATGTCACCATTGGGTTTGTGTGTTTCTGTCAATGTAGTCACTCGAAGGGAATGTTTTAATGGACAGAGATGATATTTTGTCCCGGTTTGCCCTTGAAGCGATACAGCAGTGTTGGTAGTGTTTTTTTCCCTTTCTTTTACCTCACGTTGAAAGCAATAAAACCTTTGAATTTTTTTTTTTTTACTCTTTCTCACTTCCCATGCCTTCAGACTGCATTATGGGAGGTTGACACTTAGTCCATTTGTCTCCATTTTTGTTTGGCATCTGTTCACATTGTCTGATGCTAGCATTTCAGAGAACTCTGGGTAATGGGCCGTTATCTGGGACATTAGTTTCAGTGGTGGAGACTCATTATCTATCTCAGATAGAAGTGAGTGACACTAGAGAACATGCGTCTGTGTGCCTTTCGGTCGTCTAATCACGCTGACTGATAAGCGTAGCTACGATAATAGCAAAGATAACTTCATGATAGATTCTCGAAGTGGCTAATAAGGGTGACTTGTGGTGTCAGGAACAGAAAGAAGACCACCAAAGGCATGGTGTCTGTTTGGTTTCATGAACTGTAGCAAAACAAATCAAGAAAAAGTTGCAGGCTGATATGAAGGGGATGAGATGAAGGCTATTTCTGGAAAAGCAGATTTCTGGATGGTGTAGCAAGGGTTAAATCTGTAAATATCTTCTGCTCTTCTGCTGATATAAACAGCAGGAGAAGCACGAGAAACATGATGAAATCTTTGGATTCTCGAGAGGTAGTGTGCTTGGCTGTGGTGGAAGATTCGCAAAAATCAATTATAACTGCTGTGTATTTGAGCTTGTATTTCACATTTCCTTTCCCATCAACAAAAATTACTATATAATTATTTGGTGTCTTGAGCTGATGTGAAAACAATCCGAAGTGATTTAATGCCAACGTTCAGGATGTGAATCTTCCTGTCTGGACAGCTATGCTAAGCTATATGCTAAGCTAAACCATCCCTGGCGTGCAGTTGATCATCATTAAAAGCGACTCACTTGGTGCTCGGTTGTTAGTGATCAATCTCAAGAGTGTGTTTATGAAGTACAAACAGAGAGGTAAAAGATTGAATGAGGCCAGCTGGGTTTTTTTTTTATTGATTCGACCGGCATAAGGTCTGAGAGAGCCGCTTCACTTCTTCGTGCTGAACAGTCTGGCTGATGGATGCTCAGGTTTATAGACTGGACATATCAAAGCAAAGTAAAACAACAACAACAACAACAACAAAGCTAATTCTCTCCATCAGGAGTCTGCAGCACAAAAGAGAATGAAAAACGTTTTTTTTCCCTTCGCGTGAATCACCTGAGCGACGAACGCTAAGCACTGACAAATTGCACCAATTTGTGGCTCGTTTGAAGTTTTAAATGCTCTCAGACCTCCTATTTCTTAAGATAACAGCAAATAACCAATTGAACCCACTAATTTTGACATGGGGGTATGAAAAAAAACACAACATTCTATACCTTTGCCTTTTTTTTTCTATTTTAATTCATCTCGCACTTCACACAGAAGATACAGACCTCAGGCTTAAAGGCACCGCAGCATGACTTCATCTAATACATGTGCACAAACACTCAGCTTGAAGGTCGATTATTAATGACGCTCTGTGAAATGACTGATTGCGGCCCAAGTGCACATGCTATTGCTACGTATGTAACGTGACCTGGAGTTAATGTTTTAGCCTCCTGTATCCAGGGCTTTGTTTTTTTATAAGATCATATAGTGAAGCTTACAGGAGTGTTAACGCTGTTCGAAGTCTGTTAAAGTTTGTATTTGAGTGTTGGGGATCTTTCAAGAGCATTGTCACCCAGGTGGCTCCACCTGTAGGTTTTACGGTTGTATTTATGATATTGGACCTCTGTCTAAAAACTACTGCAGGAGAAAAGGAGGAAAATGTGTAGTAGACTGTGTTGTTGTTTCTAATAGTGGTTACATGAGTCTGAGCTGCAGAACCAAAACACCAGGGGGAGGAGCTAAATCAGATCGAACTCCACCCACAAGTCGAGGTTTTAAACGTAATCCAGGAAATACTGCACAACACACACTGAAACCTTTTGACTTGTCCCCACCCACTGGACCTTTGGTTCGATTTCATCCAGGTAGGCGGAGCTGAATCAATTCCAACTCCTTTCCTCTTACTTTTGGTACACTGCAGTGGTGCCAATTTTATTTCGCTACTGCCTTCTAATATCTTCCTGTTAGTGATGGTAGCACCATAGCAATGTCACAAGAATTTATGTATCGTTGAATCCTGACACTTCATTGATTTGCTTCAAATTTCCCACGTCATGAAGGAAACATTCTCCGTGATGGCGTCCATAGTCTCTCTGATTCTCTGATAGACCTGCTCCTCTTCATTCTGTCCCGGTTATTAGGGACGCTTTGTCTGAGAGCAGAAACCGGAGATAGACAGGCTTTTGTTCACATGCTGATGATTGTCCTCGTTCTCGCTCTGCTGCTCGCCTTTGCTGTGGTCATGATGGCAGGAGATTACAGACCACAAACAGAGAGCAGCTAAATCGGCTTGGTGACCCGGGATTCCATCATGCTTATCATAGCTGCTGTCTGTCCCTCTTCTCTTCTCTTCTCTTCTCTTCTTTTCTCTTCTCTTCTCTTCTCTTCTCTTTTCTTCTCTTCTATTATATTCTCTTCTCTTCTTTTCTCTTCTTTTCCCTTCCCTTCTCTTCTCTTCTCTTCTCTTCTCTTCTCTTCTCTTCTCTTCTCTTGTCTTCTCTTCTCTTCTCTTCTCTTCTCTTCTCTTCTCCTCTCATCCCCCAACACACTGCTCAGGGATGCGCAAGGTATCTCCTTGGAATTTTTGTTTGTTGAATTTGAATGGAAACTGAGCCTCAGGTGGGTGTTGAGGGTGTGTTTTCTTTTCCTGTCTCCATTTCTCTCCACCTGTTCATGCAGGATTTTGTGGACTTCATTTCCCCATTGAAGACATTTTGGAGAACAATAAGAAGCTTTTTAAAGCTAACACTGAGCTAAGCAGGATTAGAGATAAAAGCCTCCAGTTGCTTCTGTCTCTTCTTGCGTCTTTATGCCTTCCACAGATTGTGTTTTTTAAAGGTTAAAGGTCACCAAACATTCATTTGATCACTTTGCCAGCTTGAGAGGGTTCAAATCATTCATCTGAGGTAGTGCAGGCTTTTACGGTGACGACCAGACAGCAGATGGGCTTGACCATGCTGTTTGAAAGGAACAAACATACACTAATAAACTTCACATTAATGAGCTCAAAACATTCTTTATTTACTGTAGGCAAAAAGCAAGTACAGTAAAGGTGGAGGAAGGAGCGGGGATTCTAGACGGATGGTAAATATTTGAGATTTCAAAACAAAACCCCTGTGCACGAGTGGATAATTATTCCAGATTTAAACACTAACGCTATTAACCAGACGCTATTAAATGTCAACTCTTAGTCTTAGCCATAGTGTACGCGAGTTATGCAAACAGTTGTAAACGCAAGTATCACGCACATATTTTTATTACACAGAGAAGGCACATCTGTTGGTACGCTGCGCCTCATCAGATGCGATACACTGCTCATCCAACAAGGGGTAGCAGTGTGTCAAGTGAAATTTCTGGTGAATTTGAACACAAATTTCTACGCAAGTACGGGTCAAACCCTCTTTGCTCAGCTCAGTGTGTTCACGTTCACGTAGCTTGTGTAGGCTGTGAAACAGCCCTTCTGCCGTATTCCGATTTCAGCATTTATAGCTCATATGCAAAACCTAACAGAGTGTCCAGTAATATCCACAAAGGCTACGAAGACCACTGAAACAAAAAAAACAAAAAAAAACAACAACCCTGCAACCAAGTGCCAACTAGCATCCAAGGACCTCTCTAAACCTTTCAGGACCTTGACAGAAGTATTTCTCACAATTCACCCCTGATCTGTACGAGTTAACTCTTCAGAAATGCCTGAGTGTATTGAGGGTTAACACCAGGCACGCTTTCCTTTCCCATGGGAGTGCAGTGGTGTTGCCGAGGGGCTCCGTTTGTTAGCCTCTAATCACCTTTCTCACAGATGAGTGGCCCGTGAAAGAAATGATTGGATGGATGACCTTGTTGACATGAACGTGGGAAAAAAAACTAAATAAAATAAGACAAAAAAGCAGTAATCTCACTTCCTTCCTGTTCGGTTTTAGAAACTGGGTTGATCGTTGGTCCTTTTTGGCACATGGCTGATCCCTGATAGGTTAATGGAGCATTTCACCTTATCAGCTTGGGCTAAAAAATGGAAAGAATGTCATGGACACAAAAGCGCTCAAAGCCTGCTGGCCACGGGGATGAGAGGAAAAGCTGATGCTGTGATTTCGGAGGAAAGAACTTGCTCAAGCACACAATGGCGACCTAACAGGAAGTCGCAGAACAGTCTCTCGCTCACTTCGGCCGTGCCGTGACCCTAGGGCTGCAGCAGTGATAACACAGCATTCCTAAAAACTTGCTTGGGGAGGATGCTGGGAGCTTTCCCCAGCTCCCAGGTCACCGAAGGTCACCTTCCTGCTTTCACGGCTGTAAATCAGTTGGAGAAAATTGTATTGTTTTTAATGTACATCATTTAACAAATATTACTCAGAACAACAGGAATGTGTGTGAGGCTCTTGGATTTGGACTGGAATTGTACAGAGTTCATGTTTAAAACATATCCAATGTTATGACAGTTCGCTGAACAGAATCGCTGTGTAAACAAGATTTCACAAAAACAATATGAATATTATTTTTTACACAAGAGAGTTATTGTTTAAAATAATATATTAGCAAATAAATAATGAAATGGAAACAGTTCTCAGACTTTTGGACGCTACCGGAGATTCACCCCTGGGATGTCACAGAATGCAGTGAAGTGTTGTAGACCTGAGGAGGGAAACAAAAGATGCAGACCTCCTGAAATTTCCCCTATAAACCTGTAAAACGCTTCACCCCACCCACTCCTGCTCCAGTTTCCGACTCCTGTCTGCCACATCTTTCCCCTCCCACTCATCCTCGTCGTGTTTATTTGGGGAGTGTATTGTGTGCTTGTTAGCTGTGATGTATTGTCCTCATCCTGCTAAACAACACCGCCGATTGCTTCCTGGGAATTTAGGACGCGGATGCAGGCTTCGTCTTTCTTTGGGTGTCACAATCACAAAATAATTTCTGACTTCTATACTGAGCCCAAAACTCCCTAGACTTCTGTTTTGTCCTTGAGTTCAGCAGCTCAAGAGGATTGTTTAAAGGAAATGGACACATACTGTACAGGGGAATAAATGCAGATTTTATGTTAACAGGAAATTATTCAAAACCTGTAATGCTAAGATTCACCACGTCACAGTGTCCTGGAATAAAATTCACAAAGCGATTGCCCCACCCACAATTTAAAATGTGCACAGGATGCAAATTGGAATGAACTTGTAATGCATCTTTTCTAAAATCTGTGATACAATCAAATTTATTATTATTTTTTACATGGCACATTTGCATACTCGATTCTAATTGGGCAATCTCAGCATTCAGCGATCTGTTATAAATTTATAACACCATTCCATTCTTGATCACTCTGTCGGGGTTAATTTTGTGGTAATGCCTGGATCGCTGTATGCTGTCCTTATTTACATGTACAGCATTTAGCAGATGCTCTTATCCAGAGCGACTCAAAGAAATCCCTTATATAATTCAAAAACAGTTATTCACCGAAAGATCAGTGCATGTCACTGAACATCCGACAAGACAATTCTGATGAACCATCAATTCCATGACCTCCACCCAGCTTGGGGAAGATTATTGATTATTGAAGTATTGATTATACTTGTGTGTGTCGGTGTGCGTCATAACAGAGTCTTTACTCATTTAGACTATAAACTACATAGAAGACTGCAATCGCCTGCCGAGCTTTCAGGGTGAACTCTTGCCCAGAGTCAGCTGACATGGGCACCAGCCAGCCTCCCAGGAACCCTAATTAGGATTAAGGTTCAGAGATTGAATGAATGAACTGCAAAGAAGAAAAAAGTTAACTAAAACAAGATTTTGTAAATAATATATTAATTTCTTAAGTCTGAGACTGAACACAACTGCTCACTCACTTTATTATATCCTTTAAAATATATACATTTTTTACATTAAAAAACACAAAGGATGTAAGTATGATATTTCTTTGTATGTTTTCAGACAGTACTTATTTTTTTATTTCTTGGATTTCAGAATCAGTGACCATCACAAACTGTCAGCCATATTGAATCCAGCACTATCCACTCAGGATAATGTTTTAAATCCCCAGATAGCAGACCAATCGGATTGCCCTGTTCCTGTGTAGTATATACTAATTCTTGGTGGAGGTACTTTATTGTTGTTAGATGTGGGCAGAAGTTTTTGACCTATAATTTTATACTTAGTTAGATTTTTTTTTTCTAAAACATTTCCCAAGGGCTTTCTCTCATCTCCGCTGCTGTTCGAGGTCAGGTCTCACACCTGGTGGAGATGTGTCCTGGTGAGTCACATGCAGGGAGGATCATGGAGAAAGAAGATTTACCAAACTAAATGATTAGCATTATATTATTTAGTATTGTGCCTTATTGTGTAGGATGGGTTTTGTATTTGTAATGAATGAGACACAGAAATCAGTTCATCATTTGTCACATGAGTCTGGAGTTGATGGATAATATTCCACATTAGCCTTGGAGTAATGTGCAAACACAGACTTGGTTCAGTGATGTTCGAAACACAGATTAATAGTTCACTCACGTGACACAAGGTGAATTCTCAAAGTGAATTCTAATAAAGTTTCATGACGCATTAATTCATAAGTGAAAAAATTGAATCTAACTATGTGACTTTAGCCTGTGTGTTTATGGTGTGTAACCATCACACCACCTCTCAGGCTCCCTAATTTCCTTTCCAGAACATTTTTGCTCTGAATTATGAGTCCTGACATTTCAGGACGGTTATAAACGAAGCTCCATGACTGTTTATTCCACATCGAGTCTTCAGAAGGAGGTCGGTTGAGTAGGAGGTGTTTTTGGGCCACTGTTCACTCTCTCTTTCTCTTTCTCTTTCTCTCTCTCTCTCTCTCTCTCTCTCTCCTGTTTAGAAAGAGGAAAAAGATTTTCTTTTTTTATCTTAGCAGGCAGACACAATTTTTAGAACACTACATGAGAAAAAGTGGCCAATGTGAACATGTCATGCGTGTGCTGACAGGGGGTCATAGGTCACGAAGAAAAAGCAACAGCCGCCTGGAGATGCAGATTAATCTGAGATTATCTCTCAGGGGTCAGGGGTCTTCTGGCCCTGGGGGTGAGTAGAATCAATGTGAATGGATGATGATCTGATGAGAAGAACGATCTCAGTGAGGGAAAGTGAATAAGATGAAGCCAGAGAGAGAGAGAGAGAGAGAGAGAGAGAGAGAGAGAGCACTCAGGATGGAAGGATGAGGGTGAGATGGGAGGTAGAGGGGGAGGATGAGACGAACTGATAATGAGGTGGCAAACGGTGAAAAGCAGAGCTGCCATAAGTCTTAATGATAGAGCCATGAAAACACACACACACATAC
>JAQMYF010000023.1:15178596-15188596 GCA_030014195.1 Neosilurus mollespiculum | reverse complement strand
CATGTCTCTGACCTACAAACACAACCCCGTCTGACGTACTATAAATCAGACTACACAAGCACAGCACAGCTCCTCTTGCCATCAATCTCTGCGTATTGACACAGTCTGTATATTTAGACCTGCCACAGCAATGCATGAAGGGAAATTTACACTCCCTCTGTGTTAGGTGAGGGGACAGTGATTTATTTTCACTCATTATCTTCAGTGATGTGTCTGGCTGAGACATGCCAAGTGACAGGTGTGTGTGTGTGTGTGTGTGTGTGTGTGTGTGTGTGTGTGAGATGTAGGGTTTTATGAGGTCAAAAACTCTAAACCCCTCTCTCTCTCTCTTTCTCTGTCTCTGCAGAATTGAGGTCCACGAACACGGCGCATCACTTCTCCTTCCTGTTAAACACGTCGGATTATCGGATCCTGCGCATGGACGAAGATCACGACCGCATGTATATAGGTAGCAAAGACTTCATCCTGTCGCTGGACCTCCACGACATAAACCACCAGCCACTTATTGTACGTAAATACACACACACACACACACACACACACACACACAAACACACTTACTTTCCTACCTTCAGCCTGGTTCAAAGGCTGGTGTTTCTGTGTGGAGTCTGCATGTTCTCCCCTGCTTGTGTGGGTTCCTCTGGGTTTCAGCGGTTTCCTTCTAAAGTTTGTCTGCCCACCTGTGTAAATGGAGTGTTTTTTATTCTGTATGAGTCTCAGTGGTGGTGCATGACCCTCATTTTCTGGGTTTCAGTTTCAAAATGAGTAAACAAGTTTTTTTGTTTTCAGTGATGCATAGCAGCCAGTCAGCATCAACTCAGCCATGAACACGTGACAAGCTTTGAAGTCATGCTCTATGCTGGTCAGGAGCTCCGATATAAAAAGAATTGTCATGTCAACTTAATTGACCCTTTTTTCTTTTTGCACATTTCAATTAAAATTCATTAGATTTGATCTTTTGACCGAGATACACGATTGTTTTCAGATGGACTTTTTTAAAGCGTTTGTCTGTAACAGTCCATTGGAAACAAGGTGTGAGCTCATATGTTAGTCACACCAAAGTTTTGGTCAACTGACATAAAATATTTGATCAGTGTGTACAGCCATGCTTTTAACATGATCAGATCACGTTGCCGTGGCAACTCTGTAAGTCTGCTTTGATGGTCTGCTTGGCCCGTTATCACTGCTTGCAAACTCTATTTAATTAGTATAATTATTGGCGAGGAATTTATTTTTGTATTATTCTCTCTCTCTCTCTCTCTCTTTCTCTCTCTCTCTCTCTCTCAGATCCACTGGCCTGTTTCCTCTCCGAGAAAGATGGAGTGTGTGTTAAGCGGTAAAGACAACAATGTGAGTTTTTGAGTATTAATCATAGAAAAAGTTATATTGTGTGTGTGTGTGTGTGTGTATGTGTGTGTGTTACTTTCACATAGTGTTTGTATTATAGCATTAAGCTAGTTGTTTCAGCTCAGTGACCCCAACTAGTGTTTCATTTTTGTCCAAAAGACAATAACAGACAGTAATATTCTGGTCCATTTTATTTGAACGTGACTTGTGTTTTGGGTAATCAGTCATGAATTTTTTTTTATTGACTTCTCTATATAATTAGACTTCACCTAAAATCTTGCTAGCTGTGTTTCGAAAGTGAATGCTGTCTGCATCACTAATCTCTCGTTACGCAAAAACGCTGTTAGAGTTCTGGAGTTTTCCGTCCAAAATTCTTAATGGGAACAGCAATAAGTCTCAGCAGCACATGACAGAAGGATCTGAACACCTGTAAATCGATACGCTTTAGCTCCACTGTGCATGATTTGTGCAGGATTTAATGATGATTGTGTTTCGTGTTTGCTGTGATGATGATAAATGAATTCAGGAAGTGAAATATTAGATTCTTCTCTTAACATTAATGCGGTCTTTATACAGGTCATTCCAACAAGGTGTCAAAATGTAGAGTGTGTGAACACGCACGCACACACACACACACACACACACACACACACACACACACACACACACACACACACACACACAAGTTACTGTCATCTTTATTGCTTAAATTCTACCCTGATGGGTTTTCTGTGTGTGTGTGTGTGTGTGTGTGTGTGTGTGTGTCGTAGGGTGAGTGCGGTAACTTCGTGCGCCTGATCGAGCCATGGAACAGAACTCACCTGTACGTGTGTGGAACCGGAGCCTACAACCCCGTGTGTACTTACATCAACCGCGGACACAGAGCCATGGTAACCACACAATTCACCCTTCCCATTATAATATCACTACACTGTAGATCACCCCCTCTATCACTCTTCTCTCATTTATCCCTGTAATGTAACACTTGTCCTCCTTCTCTACTCGTTTCTTCCTGTCCGTTTGATATCCCGCTATTTTTCCTCCAATCCTTAATCTTTCTCAACTTTTATCCCTCTCAACTTTTATCCCTCTTTCTTTCATTTATTTATTTTTTACTTTTGCTTACTTTCCTTACTCTCCTTCCCTTATAAATCTTCCTTACTTTTTCTCCACCTCTCCCTTCACATCTTCCTTCCTCTTCCTCCTCTTATTCTCTCTTCATCTTCTCCTCTCTCTCGTTCTTTCTCTATACCTCCATCTCTTGCTCTCTTTCACTGTTTTCCCTCTTTTTTCGCTTTTTTTCCCGTTTAACTTTTTTGTTTTTTTCTAACACTCTTTATCACCACCTCTACCGTCTATTCTCTCTTTCTCTTATCCTTCTTTTTCTTTCTCATTCTGTTCCTTCAGGTGATGGAGGGTTAGACATAAAGGTCGACTAATTCAAGTAGTGTTTTCACATCTGATGACGGAACCAATTTATGGATATCACACCAATAGGGGCTAATACTTTTGCAACCCCAAATTTTATGATTTATTTATTTTTGCCAAATAAAATGTATTGGCTAACTCAAGGGGAAGTGTGAATACTTATGAAACGCACTTCATATCCAGTTTGAAAATGTAAAAATGGCAACACAGTAAATTTGAGTCAGAAAATGCTTACTCGCAACCTGCTTGTTTGGCAAGAGGTAAAGAATAGTTGCAGTATGACACACTGTTTTATTTGTGACAGCTGATAAAATAAGAACAGTGTTGGCTTATTCTGTTAGACCCAGAACACTGGAGGAGACCGTCTGTGCCCAGAGTAGACAGACTGACTCACACTGTTGGCTCCAAAAATGCTCATCAGCCCAGATGTGTGGACTTACAGTGTGTGTCACGCTCAACTGTCCACACAGCAGGAACTTACGATCACACCGCTGCTGTTTCCACCATCTGCTCAAACACATGATACCAAACAGACCGTGATCCCTCACAAAACACACACACACACACACACACACACACACACACACACACACACACACACACACACACACAGTGCAGACAGCAAACAACCCTTCACATGCATTTTGACTCTCGCTTTTGTGCCTGAAACTTGAGGCTCAGGTTCAAAACAAATTCCTCGATTTGCAATCAGTGGGCGTGGCCAGGTGCCATTGAGACTTGTACAAAAGTGGCTGGGCCGGGATTTCCCATGAATGAAGGCCTTTTTATCAGTGGGTGGGATGTTTTTCCATGGGTGGGTGAAGTCTGGTAGGGTTTTTTTTTCTATGAATATGGTTCTTTCTAGAAGTGGGTATATGGGGTATTCTTTTGCAGGTGTGTGGGGTGTGGCCTTTTTGACACATTTGGGAGAGTTGATGGGGGTTTTCTTTCTGCTAAAGGTGGATGGGTTGACGGTCTTTTTGCTACAAATGGCAGGTGGGTGTGGCCTTTTTGCTGTAGGTGGGTGAGTTGATAGGAGTGGTATTTTTGCTACAGATCGGGGATTCGAGTGGTCTTTTTGCTACAGGTGAGTTGGTGGGTGAGGTCTTTTTGCTGTAGGTGGGTGGGTTGATGGGCATGGCCTTTTTGCTACAAATAGGTTGGTGGGTGTGGTCATTTTGCTAAAGGTGGGTTGGTGGATGTTTTTTTGGGTTTTTTTTTGCTATCGGTTGGTTATTGGGTGTGGCCTTTTTACCTCTGGTGGGTGGATTGTTGGTTGTGGTCTTTTTGTTACAGGTGGGTTGATGGGTGTGGTCTTTTTACTGCAGGTGGGTTGATGGGTGTGGTCTTTTTACTACAGGTAGGTGGGATGTGTCTCTTTGCTATGGGTAGGTGGGTTAAGTCTTTTCCATGAACAGAATGCTTATTGCAGGTGGATGAACTTGGAGGTTCTTTCTTTTGATTAGTTTTCCTTTCCTTCTATCTCTTACCTCTGTTCTGATTTCCTTTTAATTTATCACACTGGTTCTCTCTCTAAAATGTTATTTTCAGATACCAACCTAGCATTGTTGCATCCCATAGGAGAGAACAGCACCGGTTAATAAAAACACAATCTGTTTATGTGTTTTAGATGCCCCTGCACCTGCAGATGCCCCAGATCAGAGGGAGGTCAAATCGGGCAGCCGAGATTGAGATTGTGACTGATGAGACAGGGTTACAGGTATGCAGAAGGTGGATCATATATTTACCCTCCCCCGGGGTATGTCCTGTTGGATCTTATGTACTTCTTGTCTAATTAGTATGTATCAGCTAAACCGATTTTTAGTTCACTCGTAGAAGCTTCATCAACATGGAAACATAACTGGGAAAATTGTCCAAGGCCTGGGCTCTGTGTATTTGCCCAAGGCATCCAGTGACATATGGGATACGTTTATTTGGTCAAAATGTGCTGGTGAAAATTGCAGTTCTTTTGTCCCCCGTGCCAAGGTATTATGTACAGCAAGCTTGTCTCTGAGGTTCCATTACATCCCACTCTGCCAAAGGAATTTTTAAGTGAAATCTCACACACACATGCACGCAGAGACAGAGAGCGAGAATATCATTCTTGTTGATTCAGAGCAAACAAAAGGCATCTTAACTCTGTTATGTTGTAGTAAAAGATTGTGGAGAGTGGTTATTGCTCAACAGAGATAAGTACAGCTGAAATACTTTAGCCTTGCTACAATTCATCACATTTTTCTCTGATCACATGACTGGCAAGGCCAGTGACCTGTACCTGTGGATTCAACAAAACCGTTTTCGTTGTATTTGTTCTGTTGAACACGGAAATACATGGGTACTTGATCCTAAAATCACAAGTAACATTGTCTGGTGCTTAGCATCTGGAATAGTTCGGCTTTTAGCTCTGCTTCCCATTCGGTTCAGTCATGACAGATTAGTAGGGGTATACGATTTCTGAAATTCCTGATAGACAACTGGTGATCTTTGTAATTCTTAGGACAGAATGTCCAGAAAGTCCAGCTGTCAGTAACTGCATTGAAAATGGATTGGTAAACTTGGCCACCTCTAATAATCTGAGGTTCAGAAACACCACTGCTGAATGTTAGAAAAACAAACAGCTAAAGAAAGCCTTTATTTGTTGTTAGCCGGTGCTCAGTGCTTCTGGGAATTCCTCGAGAACACAACAGCTTGGGAGGGTTATAAAGCCTGAGAATTTTTTATTCAAAAGATCAGAATCAGGAACCTTTGCTGGGCCCCCTGGGATTTCTTTAAATCTGAAATTAGAAAGAGTCTTAAACATCTAGAAAGAGCTTCAGATGTAATGGCTAAAAGAAGTGCTGCAAACAGTCCAAACATTTTTGAGTATCCAGTGGAAACCTCAAGAGCTAAAGGAAAAATCGGACTGTTCACCTTAAGTCCACCTTCTAAATCCTAGACTGGGTTTACTGTGTTACTCAGGTTTGCATCAGACCATAGGGAAACGCTCTGAATAAAAGCATCAGATTTCTTAGTCCGGACTTGAGGCACATCAGAGCCTGAGATATTCTCTGGATTCCTGGCAGGGTTCTTTTTTACCAAACAGGAGTTTTAGTCCTAGCTAAAGGATATCTTATACATAACATCTGGCCAGTTTGGCAGGCTTCAGCATTGAGTGATAATTTCTAGTGATATTTTCCATTTAAAAAGTTTAGAGAATCAGTACAGAGAGAGAGAGAGAGAGAGAGAGAGAGAGAAAAGAAATGGTTGAGGTTTTGAAACATGTTAGTACAAGCTCATGACAAGCCATAAAGCACCTGTCCAAAAAGCTGTCATATAGCTCGGTCTGGAAGGTTCCTAAAGCACAGTGGGATTGGACAGCATCCACACGTTTCTGAGGTGTGACACCTTAACAAACTGTGTAGGTCATGTGACACACTGGCAGGACATCATGACAGAGAGTCGAGTTTGGCCGCCAATGGAGCATGGATAAGTGGACTGCCTGTTACATTTGGGTGCCCAAAGTTCTGGAGACCTTTAACTTTTTTAACAGGGTTTCCTAAGTCCCAAAAATGTGGCTTTTTCTGAGTTGGATCAGGTTTGTTTGGCCCAAAAAACCCTTAAAATAGTTTTACTCTTGAAATAATTTGTTTTACCTTATAACCAAGATTCAATTCCTGGCACGACGAGTAACCATTATTTTACCCCATTATGCTCGGACCCGTATCCTGTCAACTTGATGAAACACAATTTCTTGTGATATACTGCGTATCATTTTTCTTAAATACCTGATTGTAACATTTTCAGATTTTTTTCAGGTGTGAGTTTAAAGTTGAAAGGTTTACATGAACTGTTTCCATTGCATGACTTTTCTTTTTATCTTGACACCAAACCTGTCTTGAAGACAATTATCATTTTGATTTTGTGGCAGGAGTACATCTTCCGCTTGGAGCCAGGTAACGAGGATTCCGGGAAAGGAAAGTGTCCATATGACCCCAAACTAAACAGTGTCTCTGCTTTGATCAGTGAGTATCATCAGAAGTTCATTGCATCTTCCATTTGAATGTATTAAGTGAATTCTTGTGTCTTTCTCCCTCTGGTTTTGCGCTAACAAGATGATAAAAACAACTGTCCATCCCCTCTCCCAATGGAGCTCATTTCTAAAGTTCCTTTGGATCAGTTTTGCTTTGTGTTTTATGTTTTATTGCCGATCTGTGGCGAGGGAATGCTGGATGGTGATGTTTTCCCAGTGCAAAGTCCGCGGCTGTTTTTCTCATGAGACCCGATGTTCTTTTCCTGACATGAAGCTGAAGATGGAGAAGACAAAATTAATTCTCATTCGTTTCCATTTGCTGCATATTTGATCGTAACGATCCATTTTGTGGTGTCTCAGTGACTCATAATTGGAAATTTAAGTGTTAAAAGGGCAAACTTCTAAAAACAGACCAGCCATTGATGCAGATCCTTATAAAAACCAGTAACGGTGTACCTGAGGCTTTGAGTCATGGCTATGATCGCTGTAATGTAGTACAATCACGTTCTCTTTTTTATTAATGAGTGATCACATTACAGAGTAGTAATTAAATCATATGTATCCCATGTATAAAGAAAAATATATTTCATTTTTATTCCGGTCATGAAGTATTTAACCTCTAAGTCTGAGCTCAATTTAAGCAACTGCAGGGTTACGTAGTCACGTACAGAGAATGTGGAGACATAAGCAACATGTGGTACTTAGCTTTCATTTTACTGGACAGGCGAGACCGTTAAAGTGAGGGAGACTCATGCGAAGTGAGTGTAAATAATCATGTTGTGAGATGGTTTTTCACTTGGTTCTTCCCGGGCATATCTAGGATTTGTTTGTAGTTTTCCTCAGACTTGTCTCGATCTTCACTATTTGTCTCACCAAATATTCTAGTTGGTTTTAAGCAAGGCCAACTGCATTTTTTTTATTCATTACACATAATAGCGCAAAATGATCATCTTCAGTCAGAAACTCAAAATGAACTGATAGGTAATGCTCTCAAAGAGGATTGTCTTTTTTCTGTCTTGGTCTTGACTTTGTCACTTTCATTTGGACTCAAGACTCTTTGGACCCAAAACTGAATTTGATCTTGACTTGAACTCGGTCTTGACTTAGACTTGAAACTCTTTGGACTTTGTCTTGACTTGTCTGATGCTTACACTTAAGAAAGATATCCATTCGCATTTAATAACTGTACTGCATTATGCAAATGTACCAAGTCCTTACCAAAGAAATATCACTACCAAAAAATGTGTTTGCACACTTCTTTGTATACACTGTCTGAATTAACTGTTTCACTCTGTCTACCCAGACACAAGTGTGCATGTGTCAGGGGGAAGCTCATGCTTGGCGTTCCACTGAGATAAGCTTAATCATTAGAGCTGGAGTAGGCAGTTTCTTGGCCATGTCTCAAACCGGTCCCCCATAAAAAAGTGCCAGCTACAGGCACATATAGAGAACTCACATACCTGCATATTCTAAGGCTAGTGCGTACAGTATAAGCACCCACATGCACAGGTATGCATGTAGGTAGATAAAATAAAAAATCTCATGATGATACAGAGTTATTCTCTTTGGACATGTGATGAAATAGTGATGAAAGTTGTCACTGTGCATTTAGTGCCAGAAAGAGGAGGGGTTAAAGGTCAGACAAGGGAAGGCGACCCCCTCCGGCTTCCTGCTAGAGGCTGCGGTTGGCATCATGTCACAGAGAGACAGCGAGCATGACTAAACCTATCAATTCCCTTACACCCCCCTTCTCTGTCTGTCTGCCTGTCTCTCTCTCTCTCTCTCTCTCTCTCTCTCTGTCTCTCTCAGACGGAGAGTTGTATGCAGGTCTGTACATTGACTTCATGGGAACAGACTCCACTATTTTCCGAACACTGGGGAAAAACACAGCCATGCGCACGGACCAGTATAACTCCAGATGGCTGAATGGTACAAACATTATTCCAGCTACTAGTAACTGTGCATTTGGTTTTGTATTCATGCTTTAGTATTAATTAAGGGTTCAACCCAGTATCCCCTGTGGGTTTTTTGGTTAGTCCTTGAGATTTTCTTTAAGTAAAAAAAACCTCTCCAAACTTAGATTGGGAGTATGCCCTTATCCACAGTGATTTGCAGATTGATGGTACAAGGGCTTGAAACCCCTCATCTTCTTATTAGTAACCCAGAGCCTTAACCAGTGAGACACCACTGGCCTTATTTAAATAAATCCCCTTATTTCAAAGCTAAAGAACTTAACCAACCATGAAAATTTTGAGCTGAAGGTAATGAATAATTTTCATTCTCTCTTGGCCAGACCCCTCCTTTGTGCACGTGCACCTCATCCCAGACAGTGCGGAGAAAAACGACGACAAACTCTACTTTTTCTTTCGCGAGAAGTCTTTGGAGATGGGCCAGAGTCCTAAATCAGAGGCTCGCATCGGACGCATCTGCCTGGTGAGTCAGCCCTCCTCATAAATGCTCATGAGCTTCCTACTCCCTAAAGATCAAATAGTCATATAGTGAGAAGATACTCTGTTTATATACTCTCTTAAAGTACAGACAGGTGACAGAATAAAGGAAAAGCCCAACCTCATGTGATAGTGATGTGTTGCACCACTCTGAACCACCCAATCATCCACCTGCAATGCTTCTTTTTATAGATTCTACAAATTTCTGGAATTGCATTTGAAGGAGGGAGCTTTGTTGCTGTAATCATTTTTCTTTTACTTCAGAATACCCCATAGGTTTAAACAGGCTGTGATCTGGTAATGAAGGTCATTTCATTTGGAATGGTGATTGGATCATCCTGACAGATTCCATGCCCATCAGGTGCTCAGTCAGTAGAACTTTATTTTGATTTGTGGACCCCAAACTAGAACAGAGCCACTGGACAGTGTCAGGTTTTTCCATGTGCATGCTAAAGAAGCTAATTATCAGTCATCTTCAGTTATCAGCTCTATATTAGCAAGGACAAGCCTGTTAAAACTATACAGTGCTATATGCAAACATTCAAGACTGAATTTTTAGAAGCCTGTCAGGTGAGTGTGTATTGGTATGGGTTATAATGATACACTGGCCTTGAGCTTTAAGGCTGGTGGTTTATTGCCTCCAAATTTCAAATTCAAATTTTATTTGTCACATACAAATTATACACAGTACAATATTTAGTGAAATGCTTAGTACGACTGTCCAAAATGTAAAGAATAAACTATCAAAGCAACAAGAAGAAAAGAACAA
>JAQMYF010000023.1:15149101-15159680 GCA_030014195.1 Neosilurus mollespiculum | reverse complement strand
GTAGAAAAATCACTACACACAACTCTATATATAGATATATATATATATATATATATTTATATATATATATATATATATTTGGAGAGAGAGAGGTGGCTGTAAACTTCACTGTAGTTCATTACTGACTTCCTTCATTCATGTCTTTTAAACATTTTTTAAAGAACTGCGAAGGTGTGAATCGTGTCGGATCAGTAAGTTAGAAAATAGCAATAATGCAAACCCACACAACACTGACTCAATTTTTCCTTTATTTTTTATTATTTTTTTTTAGCATTATTGTTGTTATTTATAATTCATTACCATCAAACGAATGAAACTGAGAGGAATACAGATTATAAAGGAGAGAGAGAGAGTTCTGAGCGAGCAGAGCTCGTACGGCCATGAACAACCACGGTATTGGCTACAACAAGAAAAAAACAACAACTCAACAACCAACACACAATGATGCAAATGTTTTGCACTAAAAAAAGCATTGCTTTGAGTCGTATTAACACAGTATTTAATTGCGGTCTAAGTGTGTACATGTATTCTGTAAAACATTTTACTCAACATGGAACGTAAGAAGTTTTACTCTCACCCTCCTGGGTATCGCTTTTAAATAAAATAAAATAACAGAAGGATTTATTAGTTTGATAAAAAAAATCTCACATAATATATAGCAAAAAAAAAGATACATGAAAACAATTAATAAAATTAATAAAATCAATTTATTATGAACAAACACAGCACTGGTTTATTTATATATATACATAATTCCCTTTTTGTGTAAAAATGGATGAAAAAAATACATGAAAACCAGATTTCAGCACAAACACACACTTTCTTCATGAAATCCATAAATACAGCCTTCACAAAACAACGTCTGGAACCTCTTTCATCCCTTTTGCTACGTTTCTGTTTACTTAGCCGCTATGCTAGCTCGAAAAGGACCCAGGTGCTTGGATATGGCGAAAAAGATTCTTAATAATTATTCACTAGATAATTCTGAAACAATGTTTCGGTAAATATTGCAATGATTTTAATAACAAATTGTCATAATCAGGATTTAAAAAATGAATTCATTTCAAACCTGTTGAAGAAACATTTTGCTTGCTAATATGCTTAAAATAAAAGGCATCACTAGTTCAGCATTAGCCTCTTTAGTGCAAGGCTACAGAGTTGAGAAGTGAGGAAACTTCTGAAGCTTATTCTTACTCTCTCACCCACTCATTTGCAGAACCGCTTACTCCTGCAAGTGGTGGGGGTATCTCAGCCAAAACTGGGCAAAAGTGGGGTACCCCTGAACAATTTGCCAGACCATAGCATGGCAAACACACACATCCCCATTCACAATCACATCCACACATAGGGGCAATTTGGAATAGCTAATTATCTTACTGTGTATGTCTTTGGACTGTGGGAAGAAACCGGAGTACCCACAGGAAACCCACGCTGGCATAGGGAAAACATGCAAACTTCACAGAATCCCCCAAGCCCAGGACTTGAACCCAGGACCTTCTTACAGAGTGGTGAACGACTACACAATCATGCTGCCCGTCTGAAGCTTCGTGAGAAAGTTTTTTTTGATGGAGGTTTTTGGTCATCTTTGAATTCATCAGTAGACACTTTTAGTAAATCTGATGATTTTAAATAATAGCTAGTAAATAAATAAAATATATGCAAATAAGTAAAATATGGGACTTTTGCTTTTACTTATGCTTTTAAAGAATGAAACAGAAGAAAAGAACAACAGATCATAAATGTTTAAAATTAAACTTGAAGTCCGTTATTCATTTCAGCTGATGACTGCTCAAAAGTAGCTCTCAGCACTGGCTGAAATTATTCCCTATTTCAGCATTAGCTTTTCAACTCTGGAACCCATCACAAGCATCAAGGCCCTTAACACTCCCTAAAGTTACAACACAGGAAGTACAGTTGACGGATATGCAATTTTAATTCACGCTCTACATTCCAGAGCTGTTTTCAACTTGCCCTTGTCAAGCTGAGACTTCAAAAAAAGAGTAAGCATGTAGTGTATGCAATTAGTGTAGACGTGTAATTTTCAAATCAGTAGCGAAAGTCTTCTTTGCCCATGGGGATGACCATGATTACTTACTTTGCGTTATTAGCTAGCTAATTACTTAGCTTGCTGACAAACTACCAGGATAAAGTACTTAAGTTCCATCCATGGTAGGTTGGCTACATTAATAATTCCTTTGAATGCAGCACATTGATTGTTAGCTTGTATTTTTTACACGTACATTATTGCTTTTTTTTTTTTACATTTCCTTTTGGAATTGCAAGGAGTTCTACATAACATTTACAGAGATAATTCTACATTGCATTCACACTAGCAAGTGATGAAACAAAAAGTGAGTGTTAATTTTCTATGTACATGCACGTTGTAACAAATGACAGACATAAATTCTATGCAAATTAGGCATGATGACATGAAGCAGCAAAAATCCAAACAATTGTCTTGAACGATTCCTTGGGACAGTTTTATGGTGTTATAGTGTGGCTGATGTTTATGTGCAAACCATAAACATAGTTTCATGTCATTTTGTCTTATACAACTAATTAATTTGTGTTAACTAGTTTCATAGTTATATATAGCTACTACAGCTTCTTGTCAAAATGATACAAAAGCACTGGATAGGCCATGCCCCCAAAACAACAAGATGCGTCAGTTGCTACATGCCCCCAAGAGACAAGATTGACTTGTCACTTACTGGTCTTTATGTAGGTTTGGATTTCAGGGGATGAAATTTCAAAAGTTTAATACGGCAGTGTAACAGTGTCATGTTTTGTCATGTTGCCTCTATGACCGTAGCAGTTGACAAGGGCTTGCTGAAACAGTACTGAAATGCAGTCACATTCAACCTCCTGGTATTCCAGTCATAACACAAGCACATTAAAGCCATTTGAACAACGCAAGAGCGAACAGCAGGAACACGCGTCACAGTATCGCAGTAGGTCAACTATTGCTCTGGTTTATGCTGAATACACTCCTACACCAGTCACTTTACTATACACACATGTGTCTGTCTCCTCGGTCATGCCCAGGGTTCTCCTGTGTACTTCATGCTAAAATGCATGGAATGTCTAAATATATATGTATATATATGGAAATATATAATTAAACATGTATTAAAATACATAAAACAGAATCCTGTACAATGGATTAATAAAGTTTCATAGGTTAGAATGATTCAATACAGAATTGCACACATATATTGTTATATTATGTAATTAAGTAGCTTATGATAAAATATGATATTTTATTGTATAATAAAAACAATATTGTAATATTATATATTTGTTTTGCCTGTGTTAGAATTTCAAAGTGTAACCAGAATATGAATTTATGAACCGGGTTTATAAGCATGGATTAAATAAATAATCATAAACAAACAAATAAATAAAATATATAAACAAACAAATAAATAAACAACACAACACTGTGTAAATATTGTAAATACAGCAGAGCAACAAAGATGTTTTTGGAGTTACTCTCTTCGACGCTGATGTTGTCAATAAGCAGCATATTGTTATTTCTGAATCCAAAAGTTCTTCCTTTGATTTTTGACAATTTCATCGAAAGCATGAAAAAAAACCTCACAATGTAGCAGAACATTGACATGACATATTTGCGCCACCATATTTTTCCAAAATGCTAATTGGTTGCAACACCAACCCACACACCTGCCTCCCAAAGTGGAAAGTATAGCTGTTAAGATTCTTGCTTAAAGGACATGTCTTTTTATTTACCACGATTACAAGCATAAAGTGATAACAGTACTAGTACTAGAGTTCACCCGGGTCATACTGCACTCACATTGCCTCCCTTAATAAACCAGGACACTTTAAATTTACCGCTCTCCGAATGTTTCCGAAAATGCTCTCTTCGGCATTTTCCGCTGAAACTGACTGCTGATGTCACTTACAGAAAACCCTTCAGGCTCTATAACCGGGACCTGTAAATTGTTTAATCCCCCATCGACACTTTCATCTCTGTCCGATGTAAGAAAGTTGGGGGCTGAATAATTGTTTAAGGCCTCAGTCCGATTGCTAAAAGACCCTTACGAAGGGAATGGAGAAGCTTCTCTATAGCTGGCCACCATTTTACTGCAGGCCACTATTTTACTGTTTTCTGGAATCTACGTCACATTGTCACGTGACCAACTTAGGCTCCGATGTGAGCGTACTTGGGAATATTCGGAAAACACTGAAGTTTCTCAGCTGGCTTTAATAACCACAGTGTGTATTGGTCAAAAAAAGCCATGGATGTATTTATATAAGCCAACCCAACAATTTACATGATTTTGCATCGTTAATTAAGACATGTCCTTTAAAGCTAAAAGCTCGAAACAGTTTCCACTGCATTAGATTTTTAGCTAAAAAACCACGCCTCTAAATGTCATGTCTTAGCTAAAACATTTGTTGAAACGTGAAAGTTTACTAATTATAAATGTGTCGGACATCACATTCTGTTTCATGGACATAAACTGCTGACCTCGAGTGCATAGTAGCTAAAACTCTGAACGCATGAAAGTGTGAGCGTATAGTGTAATTAGCAGAGCATGACTTAATGCAACCGAGCCAAAAAAATTAATGACTAACATATAGCATTTATTAAAAATAAAATTAAAGTGTTTCTTCACCAGTGTAAAAACAACCAACCTGCGAATACCGCGTTTTCATTTGCTGAGCTACCATGCAGATCTAAAGCTAGCTGTGCATCTTCTTCCTTTTGCATACTTCAATTTCTCTTAGCTATCAAACAAACTGCAGCCTAGATAGCTGAAGTATAGTATGTAGCACAATTACAATAGAAATCTTCTGTTATTTTATGTTTAAATATTTAAATATAACATAGAAATGGCTGAACCCGGGAGGGACAAACCTCTCCATGTAAGGCCGATATTCAGACATCTTTGTCAACGCACAGGTTGGCAGGACTTGTATGAAATAAACAGTAATCATAAAACGCATGCTGTTTTTTGGCTACGTATCTCTGGAGTTTCATATTTACAGAAATTTTACAATCACTAATGAGCCACGGTGTGCTTTCCTGAGCACAGGAGTGAAGCTGTACCCAGAGGTGCCAACATTGCATTAAAAAAAAAACATGCAAGTTTGATAAGATCGTTTATTATTAATAATAAAGCTCTCCTGGATTTTTAACCAGACAAATAGACTTGTTTTTCTTGGGAATTCCCAGATTGAGTTTTTTAACCTTCAATAAAAACAACAACCCCCCCAATTGGTGTACCTTGGAAAAGTCGAAACGCGTAGTCTTTAAGGTATTTTCTATATCTCCAGTTTCAGAAATTCTAATTACTACAACTATACTAATAACTAATACTTAATTGTTAACACCTCTGAGTAGCAACAAAGAGAAAAACTCCAATGAAAGCTCGAAAATTTATCAAAGTAATACTCCATTCTCTTTATTTCTTAAAAATTAAATCTATATGTGTATAACACAATTACTGCAAAGCAAATCCTGGTGTTTTGTAACTTATGTATCTATTTTAATAGAGTCTGTGGCAGTATGGCTTTTAAGATTAGCATATACAAGAAAAGACAAAGCTCAGGAAAAGACGTTGACGAGGCTCTGCAAGACGACTCTGGCGCTGCTAATGTGAGCAAAGCAGGCTCTGGGTGACCGTGCTAGATGCAAATTTACAAGGCTAAGGGTTTGCTGTGAAGGATGTGGAAAAGCAGGGATAAAATGATTGGCTTTAACCATTCTGCTCATCTCCGGTCTGTGTAGTGAAAGGTGGGGGAACGGGAGATTCACCATTGCACCGTGATGAGGAAGCTGCTGCATTAGACGCCTCCAGGCCAGCAGGGGGCTCTGTGCCTGTGGGGGATGTGGACGCCACAGCTGGAGCCTGGGGGTTTTCCTGTGCTCCTCCTGCAGGGTTTGTGGCTCCATCACTGGACTGAGCTGCAGCAGCAGTTTGGTGGTGCTCTGGAGCTCTTAGCCTCTTCATGATGGTTGTGACTCGCACAGCTTTCTGAAGAACAGAAGTAAAGTTTGAGGTAAGAGGATCCATCTTTACAGGAATGCAGGACAGGAATTTTCAGCTGTTCAAAAGGTTCCCTCTCATTACGATGGTAAAAACTTGAAGTTGTACCTGTGATGCCTGGGAATTTTTAAATGTACAATGAACATCATAGGTAAATATTCACAAATGTTTATTATATGCTCTTAATCACAAATGTTATCTGTAAGACGTGAATTGTAATCATCATAACGGAGTAACTGCCCTGCGATGGCCTGGCCTTGCCCAGAGTCGGCTGAGATGGGTGCCAGCCTCCCCGCGTCCCTAATTAGGATTAAGCGGTTCAGAAAATGAATGAATGAATGAATGGATAACAGAGAAACAGTTGTAGATTTTGAAACCTGTTTATGAATTTGCTTAATAATAAAATTAACTTTCTATAATGTAAATACAGAAAAAAATTTAACTGTTGACATATTCCCATGAAGGAATGAAAATCTCAATAGCATGGTGTTACAAATAAATAAAAATAAAAAAAACTTTAGGCTGGTAATAATAATAATAATAATAATAATAATAATATGCTTTACTTTCCAACTTAAGAAGATTACTAGACAATGCAAACTTCCACCAAGCCCAGTAATCCCCCATACGAACCAAAATGTCAAAAATCATTCTTGCAATGTTAAAAAATTCCTGGATCCAGAGATTGATGTGAATCATCTCCGAAATCCAATGGAGTCCTCCTTGTCCAAAGCCCCTCCTCTGGTAGAAATTTCATGAAAACTATGATGCATAATTGTACTAACCAAAAAAGAAATAATCCGAGGGTAAAACATAACCTCCTTGGCAGAGGTAATCAATCAATATAACTTTCACAGTATCATATCCCGAACAAACATCATCCAGTCAGAAAAAACATCATCCAGTCAGATGTCAGAAAATGTCAGATTCATCTCACTTTATTCCTCAGTAAACAGAAAAGCAATCCACTCCCAGTATGTCCAATAATAAAAGATGATAAAGAAAGAAAAAAAATTGTATGACATGAAGAAAGTCTAATGGAGTACGACTTGGACATCAATAATTACCTTCCACTTGGCTCTTGCAAAATTCTTCTCCATCTGCGCGCACACATTTTCTTTGATGTTTTTATCTGAGGCAGCATTTCCAGATATCCTACAGAATATTAAACAAATTCAGATATGGCCAAGAAAAACTTTAAATCATATTAATTACCTACAGAAAAATGCATGACTCAGCAAAACATGAACAGAGATTTAAAGATAATAAAAATGTCAGTACCACTCATGGTTGATGGCTTCCTGTGCCGTGAGTCTCTGGTCCTGGTCAACCTCCATGAGACGTGCTACTAAACTTTTAGCTGGGAAAAAAAATTAGAAGATGCATGTTACTTTAACTCATGGCAGTCAAAATAAAAATGAGTTAAATGTTTGTGACTTAAAGGAGTCTTGGTAAATCACCAGAGTCTGAGATTTCGTCCCAGTACGGTGAATCAAACTCATAATCTCCTGCCAGAATTTTGCGAAAGAGGTTCTTGTCATGGTTTTCATAATCATCATCATCTGCTTCGTCGTAGAACGGAGGATTGCCAGAAAGTCTGAGGGGAAGAACAGTGAGAGAGATCAATCTCACCATCAAATAGGAAAAATTCTGACATTGTTTTTTGTTGTTTATGGTATTTCTATGTCCCGTCTCTTTCTCCTTCACTACATTTACAGTGATTGGTTCTCTGGTTTGCTCATTTCCATAAGCTTTTAGCCCTTAAGTTTTCAATCAATCTGCATAACATTCAGAGCTGAAACTCTACATCATCATTATTTACTATTGTTACCTCCACAAAAATCTGTCCTGGTGGAGGTGTTGCAGTCCCCAGAGTTTAAGTCAGTTTGTTAGTTTGTCTGGGAACAAAATCTTGACCACACCCATGCACGGATTTTCTGAGTCCCAGAGATGATCTGATTTTAGAAAGTCAGGGTCAATAGTCAAGGTCAAAGCAAGGTCATAAAGTTTTGGAGATAGAGCACTTATAACTTTGAAACGATTGCCAATAGATATGCTGTTACTATGGAACACTAATAGAAAACCATATGTGGACTTTCAAATTAGACAGTCACCTTTGATCTTGAGTGACCCTGAAAGGTCAGACCATAGCCATTTTTTTAAATCCTTCAAACAGAAGTTTTTTGTTTGTTAATTTATTTATTTTTGGTAATTTGGTTGCATCCATGTGCTATAGAACATTTAAACATGTAGAATATGTAAAATGAGCTCATGGGTAATTAAAAGCAGAACAAAAGTTTAATGTAGCTATTTTATCTAATAGGCCTCATTCCAGCAGCTGCATTTGCCATTATGCTATTATGAGTGCTATCAAGTAGGTTTTATTGTTCACACAAAAATTTTGTAATTTTAGGGCTGATTCAGTATTTTGTAGATTCTGACTCTTTACTGTGTGAAATTTCACTGCTACTTCTAAAACTTTTATTTCCAGTGCTCCAATGCACTTGAGCCTGATTCAAGGTTTCTCAGGCACAGTTTCTGCTTAGATACTCACAGTATGTACATGATCACTCCAAGAGCCCAGCAGTCCACGGGTCGGCCATATCTCTGTCTCCCAACAACTTCTGGAGCTAAATGAGACACAACAATGGGCACCAGGTAACTCCACACCAGCATTTCTACACTCCAGTCCTCTAAACTTTAAACTTTAACCAATACAGTTTCTTTTTCTTCCAACACCACAGAGAGCTAAATAATTAAATGTAAAGGTTACTATAAAAACACTTTTAAAGGCTGTTTCTGGTAAGAAAAAAAAATGATGTAGAACCTTTAATAACCTTCATAGTACCTTTAATGCTTCCCCCAAAGAAACAACTAAAGAAACCTTAAAGTGTAATTTCACCCCCAGCTTTGAGACTAAACCCACCCACTGCATCATTAAAAAAATGTTTTTTTGATCAGCATATATCTGAGCAAGGTTTCACAGACTACCTCAAATGTAGGTACTGAGAAATTTGGGGACTGCCCTCATTTCATTATTTAGAGATGTATCACAGGGTTGCCTCTATGTCAGCATGCAGCTTTTAAGGTTCACGAGGTTTTTATCCACTAGATGACTCTTTGAGGGACTTTCAAATCATAAAATAATGTTTTTACTTCTTCCAAAGAGGTTCTGTTTTTTGTTGTTGTTGCTTTTTTTGCATTGGTTTGTTTGTTGTCTGTTTGTTTGTTTGTTTCTTTGTGAGGAAAATGGATTTTGCAAATTTTTTGAGGGATGGAGAAAGACCCATGTAGTCTGATGATCCAGATGAAATTCTGGATCCAGGAATTTTTTAAAGATTCTTAAACATTGTGAAATAGTGTTATTACAGCCGTTGTTACATGTTATTACAGACACTGTGTACTTTCTGTTATTTTTGGCCTGGTGGAGGTCATAGTTTATGTATAAATTAGTTTTCAACTGAAAAAACACATTTAAGTGTGTTGTATTGTTTTAATGATACTAGGAGTATACTTTCATGACATGTTTAAAACAACCAATAAAGCCTCATACCCAGGTACTCCGGAGTCCCACATGGTTCTTTAATAAGGCCATTCTCAAGCTTGGCCAAGTGGAAATCACTGATAACTATTTTGGAATGCTTCAGCCGATTGTAATACACCAGATTCTCCAACTGAAACAAGAAGCAGGTTTATTAAAATTAATACAAAACATTTTTATGAACCAAAATAGTTTTTCAACATAAAATATGCCAAAACAGTGCCATGTACCTTTAGATTGCGATGGACGATATTGAGGGAGTGCAGGTATGCCACGGCCTCTAACACCTGCCGAATCACATTGCTGGTGTCTTTCTCAGAATAGTACCCCTGATCCAGGATCCAGTCAAACACCTCTCTACCTGTAGCACTGCAATGGAATCAGAAACAACAAGTGTCTACAGTATGTTGTCATCTGAGCAGGAAATACGTCCTTTTAGCTGGCTCACAGAGTGCAGTCCCCCTTTTAAGTGCACATCTGAAATTTGAGGTCTTACAGTTATAAAGCGTTTCTAATTTTTCAACTCCAATGTGCTTTTCTTACTTTTAGAATTAGCAAGGACACATTGTTGATTCACATTCAGCACATCAAACACCCCCACAAACATCACCCAGGGAACAAACAATTTTAATGCAGAAACTTAATGAAGGCAAATCTGAACCCCAGCAAACAGAAAAGAACATGGTGGAAGTGCCTCTCTGGATGAGACAGCGAGATAGAAAACAGAGACTGAGAGACATTCGAGTACAGTGTTTCTACATGACATCCTCAGGCTATAAGAGATCAGGTTCCTCGAGATGTGCCTCAGCGCCGCAGGCTCTGCTGGAGAAAAGGCGAGCAGCATCTCAGTTGGCAGGAACAGGGGATTAAAAAGGAAAAACAATCTGCATCACAACTTTTTTCTCAGGGTACTTATGAAATCTTGCCAGTAGCATTGCTGCTCCTTCTCATAGCAGGTGCCAGGTAATATGTGACCCAGTCTGGCAAAATGAGTCACAGTGACCAAAAATTCAAAATTGAG
>JAQMYF010000023.1:15144060-15149001 GCA_030014195.1 Neosilurus mollespiculum | reverse complement strand
AGCTTTAAAATGGTATGGCTAACTCAATTTTGAATTTTTGGTCACTGTGACTCATTTTGTCAGACTGGGTCACATATACGTATGATTTCCTGTTTTTGTGTTTCATGCCATTGTTTATTAAGCAGTTGTCCACTCCATCCATTCCTTTATGCATGTTTTTTTTTTAGCGTCCTGTGCAAAGCCGTTGGGTGTTGATAGTTTCCTTAGCTTACTTTTCTAGCATTTTTATTTTATGAAAACATAACTGCCAATAATACACACTCAGAACCTCATCCCTCAATTTTTAGGTAATTATCATTTGGCTGACAAGCTTAAAGAAAAAAAATTTAGATACGCAGGCTGGCATCAGCTTTCCTTTTGATTGAGATTTAGTTGCAGAGTGCCAGGAAAAAATCGAAACCTTTACAGATTGATCGACCCGTGTGAGACGACCTGGTGAGGTTTCTGGTGCTGTACTGATGCAGATGCACAGGGTTTAACCTCAAGAAAAACATTATATCCATCTAAAACCCAGTGTTTTTTCAGGTGCATGTTGATCCCTGATTAAAGAAAATCGGTTGTGTTAATGTAGAAGTTTCCATGCGTGACTTACAGTTCCAGGAAGAGGAAATATTCTTTTCTTGTCTCATAGACGTCCACCAGCTGGAGAATGTTAGGATGCTTCACCCTGAAATGAAAACATGAAATGAGCCAAAGTATTTTTAACTTTTTTTTTACTAGCTTGTAATTAGTGATAAACCTTCAGGTCTTGAATGACAATCTGGTCTTTACATTTTTTGTCACTTGGGATTTGGGCGTGGCCTCTGTGTCACAGTGGTGGAAGAGGTGGAAGAGGTTTATGTATCTGTCGGTCCCAGTGAAAGGGGTGTGGCTATGTGTCTGTCAGTCACAGTGAAATGAGTGTGGACTATGTATTTGTCAGTCACAGTAAAAAGGGTGCGGTCTATTCATCTGTCTGTCCCAGTGAAAGAGGTGTGGCCTGTGTGTGCTAGTCTGAGTGAAAAGGGTGAGGCCTCTGTGTTTGTGTCAGTTAAGTGAATGAGGTGTGGCCTATGTATCAGTCAGTGCCAGTAAAATGTGGCCTATGCATCTGTCTTTTACAATAAACGAGGGTTAACTATGTATCCATGAGCCCCAGTAAAGGAGGTGCGGCCTTTGTATCTGACAGTCACATTGAAGGAGGTGTTGCCTATGTATCTGTAAGTCCCTGTGAAAGAGGATTACCCTCTGTATGTATCACTCACAGTGAAGGAGGTGTGTATGGCTGTCAGTTCCACTGAAGGAGGTGCGGTCTCTGTGCTTGTCAGTTAAGTGAAATAGGTGTGGAGGCTGTCTCTGTGCTTTCATTTCCATTAAAGGGGGTCTTAGTGTCTAAAAATCGCAGTGAAGGTGTGGTCTGGCCTCTGTATCTGTCAGTCAGAGTGAGAGACCGTGTATGGTGTAAACTGGCAAGATCACGTTTACAACAAAGATCTTTATGGAAAAGCATCAAATAAGGTTGCTTGGCGAAGACTTGGCCTAGCGGGGCACTGTTACCGACATCACAAGCTCCCTGTTTGCCTCCTGGTATCCTGGGAGCCAACGCATGGCTTTCGCCGTCCTGGGTGACCTCATATATCTTTCATGGACACTCTGAAGGGAGACACTGCACCGGCAAACACCGCCAAGCTTACTGCTGAGCCTGAATGTTGGATCGTGATGATTGGATCGCTAGGTGTGCAGCTTGGCTAAGGCCACCCTATGTGATTAGTAAGTAAGAATGAAGGAGGTGTGGCTCCAGTATTTTTCAGTCATAGGGAAGAGGTCATGGCTTCTCAGAGAAATGGGTGGGGTCTCAATTTTTTTTGCAGGAGGCGTGGTCTTCTGCTCCATTAACTTCTTTCTATCAAAATCTAAACTGTTTATACGAGTACTTAACTGAATTGTTTTACATCCTATCACATGTTTAAAAGCTCTGAGTCAGGTTATACAGCTGGTTTTACCATTAGTTTGTCATGTGTCATATTGTCTGAGAAACAGGGACACACCCACCCAGTTACACACTCTGAGATGATGGTCCCCTAAAGCGTTCCAGCTTTATGCCATTAGTCTATAACTATAACGGTCATTCTGTAAAAGCAGTGTTAAGTCTTCTGCCAGCCATGTTGTTTATTTGATAACGCTTCACTGCAGATGCTCATCAATGTGTTATTATTATTAAACTCAAAGAGCAAAGCTTTTAGGAGACTGCTAATGAAGCTACACAAGGGACACCTTACAGAGGAAGGGGACAGGCTATTAGGAATCTCAGCCTGTTGTTTTGGCTGTTTGGAGTGCAGTGACGTCAGTGTGGTTCATCACAGAAATAGCTGAGGAACATCTGTCTCTGCGTTCCTCACCACCCTGTCTAGTCGAAAGTGCTGCATCTGCACTTACTCACACACATTCACTAAACCACTTATTCCTACTAGGGTCACTGGAGAAGTTGGAGCCTATCTCAGCCGAACACTGGGCAAAGGCATGGTTCACCCTGAACAGTTTGCCAGACCATTGTAGGGCTCACACACACACCTATGGATAATTTGGAGCAGCCAATTAGTCTAATGTCTATGTCTTTGGACTGGGGGAGGAAACTGGGGGACCCGGAGGAAATCCAAGTACAGTGAGAACATGCAGACTCTACATAGAAATGCCCAAGCCTGGGACTTGAACTTTGATGCTAGGCAAACATGGTAACCACTATGACACAGTGCCACCCCTGCAAGAAAACAGCTAAACAAAACGCAAGTCTGTAAAGCTTTCCAGCAAATGTGCTTTTACATTTCTTTTTTCATCAATGTCAGCCACACTAAAATTAAAAAATGTAATTACTTCTTGAAAAAAAAAAAAAGGCTGAAACACAAACTCTGTCAAGGTGCTCTCTGAACTCACATCTTCAGAATGAAAATCTCGTTCTTTGCAGCCTTGCGCACTTTCCTCCCATCCTTCTTCAGAAACTTTTTACAGGTGTACATTTTTGACGTTGTTTTGTCCTTGGCTCGAAAGATTTCGCAGAACTCTTCCCTTTAAAAAAAGAGCAACGGACACTGAAGGTTATTGTTCTTAACAGCCTCAGAAAATTGGTTCTAAGGTGTAAATCTTTGAATGCAAGGTTCAACACTGGGCTCAGGTTTACATCTGTAGCTTTACATCTGGAGCACACTACATTCATTTCCCTTGTATTTTCACACTGACATTGTAAGGTGTAAAGAACCTGATTTAGGTGCAATGGTGAAGCTGATTGAACTCGGAATTGCCCAATAATGTCACAGCCATTCAGAACCAAGAGTCAGTGAAAGAAATGAAAAAAAGTACAAACAAACAAAAAACTATGGTCTCTTTGTGGGAGTGACTACATTACTCTCACCTGTTAATCATAGCAACAAAGCCAAGCGTACGTGTACGTTTAGCGTACGTGTAAATTATCCAAGTAACCTTCTGTGTTTTATAGAAAACTTTCACTCTTCATGCTTGGTAGCTGTTGAGAGCAGTACATTGGGGGGTGGGAATTGGAAAATTGGAAGATGTATATGGGCATTTTGGATTCTGACGTTGTGGACATGTTTCGGGGCACAAACTAAACTTTATTCACACTACAACTATTTTACAATATTACTTTATTGTAATGCCCCATTGGGGGCATCAACGAACATGGTCTGAATGGACAACAATCTCCAGAATAAGAAGATAACCTCATAATCTCCTCCAACAGTTGCTCATCAATCTTACGTTTGTACGTACTGCGCTTTCTTTTAATCCCATGCAAGTAGTTTTAAAAAATTTTCAGCTGTATTTCATATGTCGACTACCTGGTAAGATGTGTAACTGCCTGCAGCTACTCCCATCTACTGGATCAGTGTATAACTGCACGCAAGTCCATGCACATAAGTCTGCATGGAGGCAAAATATATGGTGCTGCACCGATTTTTTGTTGATGATGCTGAGGACTAAATTAGTCATACATCATATATATATGTGTGTGTGTGTGTGTGTGTATATATATATATATATATATATATATATATATATATATATATATTCAGGGGGTAGTAATGCAGTAATAATCCAGTGGTGCTTACGATTTAACAATCTGGCCAAGATCATATCTGTCTGTGATGTCTGTGGGACTGTTGTAGTCCCTCTTCTCCCCGAGCGTTAAACAGCCAAACGGCATTGCCCTCCTAGAGAGAAAAAAAAGAGAGACATTAAAAGAATAATTGAGGGGTCCATAAAGAAAAATATAGAGAGACATAAAAGAAAGATGGAGAAAAGGAAAAGACGTCTGAGTTCTATTCAAATGTAAATTGAGCTCCAGCAGCATTCAAAGCAAAGCCTGAATCTAACATCACAAACAGGCCTTGAATAAATAAATCAATCAAATACGAACGATTTGTACCATAATGCCCATCACTGTGAGTGATATCATACGCTCAGTGTCACTCTGAGGCTCAGTTTCACAACCATCCCATCTCATCTCGTCTGGGCAATAAACACGATGCCTGAATAGAGTTTAACATCAAAGCTTCCAAATACAGGAGTTTGAGAAATAGCGTGAGGTACTGTGGGACTCGGACCCGCCAGCAAAATAATCTCCAATTGCATAGAGATGGGCAAACCGTTGGTGTGTGTTTGACTCGCGGAGAAAAAATGACTCAGGACTCCAGGGAGAGGAGGAAGATGAAGACAAAGAAGTGGAGAGACACTCATGAATTCCTGAGATAAATTCTGAAAGGAGCTGCAATTTTTCAAAACCCCAAAGAATTACGAGATAGCCTAAGGAGATTTTGAAACTGCAGTATGTTGGGAATTCCAAAAAGCAGGAAATAGAATAGAAGACACATAAAAAAAAAAGATCCTAACCTTAGTGTTCGCCAGAGCAGACAGAAGAGAACCTTATTAGTAGAGAACATTATGAAGTGTTCA
>JAQMYF010000023.1:15129060-15141560 GCA_030014195.1 Neosilurus mollespiculum | reverse complement strand
TTCTCCCTACCTGTCTCTCTCCCCAACATAATCAAAGTGTGCAGGCCTGACTTGTTGTTGTGAATCCACCTCCTTTACTCACACACACACACACACACACACACACACACACACACACACACACACACACACACACACACCTTTGTGTCTTTGCATCAAAGCTCAGGCACTTGTTTTTGAGGAACTGTATGTTCAGGTACTTGATGCAGGTTTTTAGTTGGGCCTCTGGAGTGAAGAGCTCTATCAACTCGGTGGGTTTCAGAAGGTGAGCGCTCTTACTTTACATGACATATGGGTTACATCATGGAGGCGCAACACTTGAGTGTGTAGTCCAGTCGAGTTCCCTCAACTCCATCTCACAGTCTCTATTATCTTCTCTCTTATTTTCTCTCAGATATTTGGTTAAAATGCTGTGTTATCTTGGTGTAAACTCACGGCCTGCACTAATCACACTGAATCTCACAAGAAAACGATGTCCAACACTCAACACTCTCCATCCTATCCTCACACTCAGAGGAGACTGAGCTGAACATTGCTCGAATGTGTTAGGAGTGTGTCCAGAGTGTATGACTGCATGTCTGTTTCTGGTCTGATATTATGACAAGTCGATGATTAAAAAATTCAGTGTGTTCCTAAAAAATCAATTTCAATCATAGTGTAAAAATGCCTTAAGGAGTAGAATTTGTAGTAGCAGTGACCTTTACTGTCACAGACAATTAAAAATGCCACACCTCCTTCACTGAGACTAACATATACAGAGGCCACTCCTTCACTAAGACTGGCATATATAAAGGCCACACCTTCTTCACTGAGACTGACATATATAGAGGCCACACCTCCTTCACTGAGACTGACATATTCAGAGGCCACACCTCCTTCACTGAGACTGACATATTCAAAGGCCACACCTCCTTCACTGAGACTGACATATTCAGAGGCCACACCTCCTTCCCTAGGACTGACTTCTACAGAGGCCACACCTCCTTCCCTAGGACTGACTTCTACAGAGGCCACACCTCCTTCACTAGGACTGACTTCTACAGAGGCCACACCTCCTTCACTAGGACTGACTTCTACAGAGGCCACACCTCCTTCAATGAGACTGACATTTAGAAATGCCACACCTCCATCACTAAGAATGGCATAATCGAAGACCACACCTCATACACTGAGGCTGACATATCTAGAGGCCACACCTAAATTTTACTGTGACTGCTATATATACATCGGGCACACCTCCTTCACTAAGACTGACAGATATAGGGACCACACCTCCTTCACTGAGACAGACATATTTGGAGGCCACATCTATTACACTGAGACTGATATGTACAGAGACCACACCTCTGTCACTGAGACAGGCATATTCGGAGGCCACACCTATTTCCCTGGGACTGATATATACAGAGGCCACACCTCTTTCTTTGAGACTGACAGGAAGTGAGGTCACACCTCCTTCACTGGTACTGACATACAGAAGCCACGCCTCCTTCATTGAGACTGACATATCCAGCGGTCACCCATATTTTATTGAGAGTGACAGATACAGAAGCCACACCTCCTCAACAAAAACTGACATATTCAGAGGAGCCACCTATAAGGATAAGGAAGAAACAGCTTCTTCACTGAGACCGACAAAAATGATATTCCCAGATCATTAATATTTCAGAAATTTAATTACTTTACTTAAGCTAATTAAGTTTTTTTAACAATGTTGAATGAATAAATATTTAAATACATATAATTGATGTATCACACCTGGTTAGTGAATTAATCCTTTTACCTCATTGAGTTAGTGGGGTGTGTTAGCAGACAGAGCAGCGCATCTCTAACACTGAAGGCTGGTCCAGGGTTATTTAATAATACTTATGTACTACAGATGAGTGTGTGTGTGTGTGTGTGTGTTCACTCTATGCTGCAGAGACATGCTGCGACTGCAATCTTTTTTTTTTTTTTTTTGCTTTTCGATCCCCTTTTCTCCTTTCATTGGCCATGAAACCGTATTAGCATGACTCCTCCAGAAGCGCTCTAAAGCAGATCTGCTGGAACAGAAAATAATGAGTGCAACCATAATCGGCATTCCCTTTGGTTTGAGGTGTAGGGTACTCACACACACACAAACACACGCACACACACTTTATTTGAGAGTGAGAACAACGGAGGCTATTTTAAAAAGGCAATGAAAGAGTTTGGCATGGAAATGAAGTGTGTCGAGATTTTGTGGCGCTTCATTTGTAAAAGTGCAAGAGGCATTGATCCTCCTTTTTTATTAGCTTAGCTTCACAAAACGCACACACCCACACACGCACACTCCCACAGACAGAGAGATACAACATGTTTGTATGAGAACACAGCCGAATGTTCCTCCTCTTCTGTAACCCCATGGCAGAGGTACACTCTTACTCTTCGAGACACTTTTCTCTGACCAGCTGAGGGCATGATTTCATCACTGAGTTCAGACTTATAACAGAGTAAGTTTTTCCAGAAAATGTGTCAAAAGATGCTCATCATCTCACCAGTGATCCATAAAAAAACAGCTGCAGTAAGTCAGCTTTGATATCATAACAGAATTTTGGATATTTTATTTTTAACATGAAGTTTATCCCAGAAGCACCGACAGTCTAGTTTCCATGGCTATGACACAACCATAGATTTATGTAGCATTTGACTTAACTCAGAAATAAAATGTCTGAACTTGGAATTACCTCATTTCCTATCTTTTCATGAAATTTCGAGCTACTAAGTGGGAGTAAAAAGCACAAATATCTCCATGACAACACGTAGCTAGCTAGCTAACATTAATAATCATTACTTTATTTTATTGACTGTTGACGGTGTGAGTAGCCATGTTGACATGAGTTATAAAGAGTCCAACAGGATGAATTTGAGGATGCACATATGTTTTCTTGGGATTTTCCTAGTAGGAAGTGTAAAGTTACGAGCTGTACTTGAAGCCACGATTGATTCTGCTCCCTCTAACTGAATGACTGTTGTTGACCAAAATGAATCCAGTTCTTTCTTCTAATTGTGCACCCATACAGGTCTTGTGCTAACAATATTATACAGAATCACCACATTAGAGAATATGCCATAATGGTCTAGAAGATGCAGCTGATTTTATGACTTCCTCGCCTCATCGTCTCTATGTATCCGTTTTGCTGCCTCAGCCATCGCACCCGATAAAACTGAATTCATTGTATGAATAATCTGAAGCTGTGGAAGAGGATAAATAATGACGCTGCTGGACATTAGTACAGCACAAACACTAATTGACGGCCCTGTTAGACTGCTGACTCAGAGATGGACCCTGGAGAAGCGATTACTGACCGTAAATTCAATCAGCTGTCACAGGGAATGAGTTGAAAGATAGGCAGTAAGATTGACTTCAAACTCATACACACACAGACTCAAAGAAGAGCTTCGATATGCTGTTATATCACACATGAAATGGATTGTCATTTGGATTAAAATGCAGGAGGAATATTTTATAGCGGTGCATAAATTGTTTTTCTTTTTGCATCTCATATTTTTTTATGGTCTTTTAGATAGCCACTTAATATATAGTATAAAAATAGATCGGCGCTTGGTCATCATGGACTCCAGCCAGGGTCGTAAAAAGAAAAATAGATCTGCCATCAGCCAATGTGTTAAAAGTGTGATGGTTCTGAGAAACTGCATCATCTTCTCCTCTTCTGCAGTTATGCCGTTCTTTCTGTAAATAAATCTATGGTTACTGAACACCAATCCTACAGTTCTATAGTCTAATGTCAGGAAAATAGGGATCACTAAAATAAATAAATAGATTTTAAAAAATTGATTGATTGTTGAGATTGTAAAGTTTTCTCTAAAGGCCCCTTTACACTAAAGTTTCACGAGTTGCAACAGTGTTTTGAACTGAACATTGCAAACTGTCTCATAGAATTGCAAGAAACAAAACCCCTCAAAACTGCTAATAATACATTCAGGGCGTCAAAATCAGCTTGGTTAATTTTAGTGCATGCATTTAAATGTGTAATTGAATGGGATGATATAGCAGATTAACTACAATAGTTTAGGCATTCACAACTCATAACAAGGTAATTGAAGGGATCAGAGCAAAAAGAAGGTAGCATTTTGGGTACAAACATGTATTATGTATTATTACATGTAATATTGTACCAAGTAACAATAAAAAGTAAGTATGTGGCTTAGCCTTTGTTTTGTTCTCAACTATCCAATTCGTCCACAAATCATGCTAGATAATTAAAGGTGAGTTTAAGCAAAAGTTTTAGCTTCAGAGGCAAAAAACAATGAACAGAATAATGCAATAAAACGATTCTGATTTAAAATGTAAATAGGCTATTTTTTGAACTCACACTTTAAAAAACAACAACACACTACAGCATTTCTGTCTGTTTAATTTGTGTACAATGCATTTCATAGCTTGGAAAATAATGAATAACTAACTGCAAATGTAACCACGTAACAGTCATTCCAAGAAATAAATTGCAGAATGTTTTAGATCAGAGTTCTCTCAGTCCTAGGGCCATGGTGCTGTGAGATGATGCTAACTCTCAGACTCTGAGCTCGTGCTTGAAGCTTCACAGCGGGGGGTTGCCTGTTGGTGTTTTTAACCCACTCAATCTTAGAGTGGCCAACATGCCATATTTTAGTTAAATTGTATCCGAATTAATGAAAAATAAGCACTATAATACTTCATTCAAAAATCAAGCTTCAGGCGAACTACAAATGTTCATTTTCTGACAAAATAAATTTGCTTCAATTTAAACATAACGCCCCATCCTGTTTTTCCCAAAATAACCACTCTACACAGTCAAGTACCTTTTTATTTGTTGATATGGACTTTGTTGTGCACAGTCAGATATGTCTATTTCACAGGCAGTTTAATTAAAAAAGAATAGAAAATTTATTCATTTTAAAACAACGTTTAAACTTTGTTATTTTGAAGGATATAACAGTGTTTCTGGGATTTGTGAACAGTGAGACCAGTGGATAGTGAGATCATCTTATCAGTAGGAAACATACATATGGTATAACTTTGTTTGAAGCATTAGACTGCAGGTGAGTAAAATGTTTGCTCCTGTTTTCAGGAGGTAAACAAAGCAGGAAAGTTGGTAAGGCAATAAAATGGTAATGCATTATCTTGTAAATGTTGCTACTAGTGCAGTTGCTGGTGAACCTTTGCTATGAACTGGAACCTAAGACTCATTTATTTAACATTTTTGGACCTTTTGGACCCAAAAGAAGATGAGGGTTAAACGTGTGCTAATGACTATTTGAGTTGCCAGCAAAGTGTGAAGCATCTACGGTGCTTGTGTACTGTACTGTGCTTGTGTGTGTTTGTGTATTTGGAAGATCATTTCTGAATTAGCCTGAAATAACTGTGTTCAGTCCAGTTCAATCTATACAACGCTTTTAACAGTGGACATTATCACAAAGCAACTGCACAGAATTCTATAATTTCTGCATAGAATTTTTATAGAACCACTTTGTAAATGCATACATTTTTCTTAGAAGAACCAGAAGAACCCACCTCCACAAATAAATAAATAAACAAATAAATAAATTAATGAATGAGGGCGGCATGGTGGCGCAGTGGACGTTAGCACGTCCGCCTCACAGCAAAAAGGTCCTGGGTTCGATTCCCAGCTCGGGCATTTCTGTGTGGAGTTTGCATGTTCTCCCTGTGCTTGCATGGGTTTCCTCCGGGTACTCCGGTTTCCTCCCACAGTCCAAAAACATGCACGGTAGGCTAATTGGCTGTTCCAAATCACCCCTAGGTGTGAGTGTGAGTGCGAATGGTGCGCAACCCTAATTAGGAATAAGCGGTTCAGAAAATGAATGAATGAATGAATGAATAAATAAATAAAAGGATTCAACAGTGTGAGTCTTGGTCTTCTGGTGGTAAAAGATATGCACATGTGTGAGGTTGTGGGTTCACGTCTCACATGGCCTGTGTGAGTTGGTGAAAGGCCTGAGAAGGAGGAAGAGGGGAGTGGGGAAAGAAGTGATGGTATGGAGGAGGATGGGAGGGAGGAATTAAAATAAGAGGTGGGTGGAAGTAGGCTTTCAAAAAGCTATTTTCTGCCAGGTGCACAATAGTAGTCTTCATTCTGGTGCTTTCACTTTCTGCCAATCAGGTTCATTCATTTTGCACTCTCATTTACGAGTCCACTGCCTGTCAAACTGCCCGCCCCTCTCAGTGCACTACCACACCCAGTCCTAGCTTTTTGTTGGCCCCTGACCGCCCCTTTCAGTGTGCCTTGTCACCAGTAATGTCACATCCATATTTTCTACATTACTTAGGACATCTTTCAGTTATTGCATTTTTAATCTGGGCTTTGATCTCACAACCTCTAGTACCAGACGTAAATATCCACCTAGTCAAAAAACTGTTTTAAAAAGCATTTATCTTTCAGAATCTGCTTGTTATTAAAAAACGGACTAAAATGAGACTTGACCTGAAGCACTTCAGCAGCAGAAACCAATAACACTATCCACTGAACTCTGCCAGAGCTTGTGTTTTGCAAGTTTGTCGAGTTTTGTCTAGGGACACATACCAGAACACATTTTTATAAATAAAAAGACTACACTTTTAGAGTAGATTTCTCACTGATTCACTCATGTGCTGATCTGTTTAATCCTACTTCTAGGATCACGGGGAACCTGTGTCTATCTTAGCCAACACTGGGCAATGGTGGGATTCACCCTAAACAGCCTGCCAGATCACTGCAGGGCTGGAGTAGATGTGAACCTGGGATATGCAGCATTAGTGAATTATTTGTACCCACCAGTCTCCACATAAGTGACAACAAACAGCAGCACAGCTTCTTCTTTTTTAAAACATATTTTAAAAAAAGGGTCTCTTTCAGATGACGGGCATTAGTACAAACCTAAAGAAATACATATTTAAGCCTCTACATCTCACCATAGTGAAGTAATACTTTAAGCACTGTGCTCTGGAAAAGCGGTGGAGTTTTCCGACAAGATTACCATTAAAACAGTGCTCCTCAGATTGAGATTATTCAGAGGAAACTGTTGAAAAGCAGATTTGAACCCTTTAATATGATGTCTCTAAGATTTAGGTTATTAATAGGAAACAGATTAAAAGTAGGCTTGAACATACAGCATCAGGAATCATTACTCTAATCACTACAGAAGAGTGATACTATTATTGAATCATTGGACTTTTGTTCTGCATCAACATCATCATCAACCACAAGAACCCATTATACAAGATCAACAGGGTCTATTAGATTGAGGTTATTAACACAGTAGATAACTGGCAAAAAGCAGATTTGAACCTACACCATTAGGGAATATTACATTAACCACTGTACAGTGGATTGATGCTGGGGCTGAAACATTGGACTTTTGTTCTAAACACAATACCAGTGTAAATGTGGTGTTGGCCTTTACGTTAGTTTCAGTCAGTAACAGGAAGCTGCAAGTGAGGCGTCCAAACCCAAACAACACCAGTACAAGCCCAAACAATACCAGTCCAAACCCAAACAACATCAGTCCAAACCCAACCAACACCAGTCCAAACCCAAACAATACCAGTCCAAACCCAAACACAAGTCCAAGCCCAAACAACACTAGTCCAAACCCAAACAATACCATCCCAAACCCAAACAATACCATCCCAAACCCAAACAATACCAGTCCAAACCCAAACACCAGTCCAAACCAAAACAATATCAGTCCACACCCAAACAACAACAGTCCAAACCAAAACACAAGTTCAAGCCCAAACAACACCAGTCCGGACCCAGAAAATACCAGTCCAAACCAAAACAACATCAGTCCTAACCCAAAAAATACCAGTCCAAAAGGGAAAGAATTTGGTCTATTACACTAATTAATTTGGGTTGATTCTTATTTTCTTTCTGAAACAACACACTGCACAATGTTTTAAGTCTTAGCTTGATTTAATTAAAGATAATAATAAACTTAGTAGATCCTGAGATATTACTCACTCTGTTAAAAATAAATCACGTAGAATTTGCCAATACGGCTAATAAACAATTCCAGTGAGAGTCTCCAAGATGGTATGGTGTTCTTTCCATTTTCTATAAACCCCTGGAACTATGCAAATGACAGCACTCCCAAGTTTATCTATCCAAATCTATGGCTTAGATACGTCTCATTTCTCAGTTACACCATAAGAAATTAACATGATGATCCATACAACCCAGTTGCGAAGAGCTTTTCCTCCAAGAGAGAAGATTTGGGGTTCAAATTCTGGGCAAGGGCCAATCTTTGTGGAATTAACTTGTTCTGTGTGGATTTCCTCCCTTCATGCTTTGGTTTAGAGCTACAAGTTATGAATCAGATTGGACGTAAATACAAAGAAATAATAATATGTGATATAAAACTGGATGATGTTGTATTACACGTCCACACAGATATACATGGTTGGCCCACTTTTCTAGACTTCTGTAGAACTGGCTTTAGAGCTGGGTCGCATCTTCCTCATTGTTTCTTATTTAGGAAATGATACATGGCTTTATTCATTTTCCAAGACATTTCCAAGCCAAAGGAAGTAATTTGCAAAGAAAATCAATAGCATAGCCAATTAATGGTAATTCTAAAGAACACTCCAAGCTAACTGCTCCCCGATTGCAGGCGGCAATATTCTTCAATAATATATTTCAAAGTTTTATGAAGCCCAAAGGGCCGATTAGCCTGAGTAATGTTCATTAGAACAACGTGACATTCATTAGGGTTTGTTCACAAAAGAATCCTATTGAGTAATAGAATGTGTGGTGATGGATGTTCGGATGCTCGGGAATCTCAAAGTTGGAGAAGGAGTGTGAGTCAGAGGTCAGCAGGCCTGCTGTGGAGGCGTTTATCTGCTCTTTTGCTTTTTCCAGAGGGCTTTGAGCTGCTTTATTTACTGTGAGAACGAAGGTGTACATTGACCTGCGGCTCAGAACACCTGCACAGACACCACGTTCACTTTGCTTACACAAGTCCAGAACAAACTTTTCTGAGTTTTTTCCCCCATGTCTGATGGCCTGGATGAGATTATTCTACATGAAACAGATGAATGTTTTACATTAACATGACAATTTATTAAACCAATCAGCCACAAAAGGTGGGGTAAGATACCAGAGTTGTGCTTTGAGCTGAGCAAAGTGCTATATGGGTCATTCTCTGAAACTGGTACCATAAAATTTGACTTTCACATCCCCAAGTTTCAATGAAGTCCTGCTTATTTCCCTCGATATTGACCATAAATTCATGAACCATTTTTACAGTGAGAGAACTACTTCATGCACATAACTGCACTTTTATTAGTCACAAACAGGAATAAATCCGTATGGCACACCAAATTCATCTTCAAATTCATTCACGTATGGACACAGACTTCATCCCATTTGTTTTTGGTGAATAAATTAATAAGCGCTTGACTACGTGTGAAATAAATACACTTCAGGAGGAACTCGACTGTACAGTGAACGTCGTAATATGGAACCTCACCCCCACAGTAAAATTAGGTCGGGTCTGTATGTAACTGGTGTGGACACCACTGGTTGCATGCAGAACCGTAAATTGATGTGCAATTCTCAGTCCACAAAATGAGAAAAACAGGAATTTCTACTTTGGATATAAATTTTAATGCAAGATCTTTATTGCCAGCCCTACTGTTTACACTTTGTGTTGATACTTCGGTGATAGTATGGAATGAAACACAAGTAATTAAAAAATGTCACAATTTTGATCCACACATTGCAAACAATTTTACATAAAAATTTACATTTTTTTTTTTTTTTTTTTGCTGGATGTATCCGAATTATTTTGCTTGACATGTTGAATGTGATGTGCTATGTTTTGGGCAGGGATTGCTCTTTTAATTCTTTATAGTTTTTGGAAAACGTTGTGAATAATTAAATTTGACCCAGTTTCAGAGAATGACCCACGTAATTAATGGCATCTGTTTATCCTACTCATTCAATTCAGGAACAACAGAAAACCTTGTTTCTTAAAATTCTTTTTTAAGTCTGTAATAATAATTTTTAGGGATTTCTGAGCTCATCAAAGGTTGAAAAGGTAATGCAACAAATCTTTACATTGGCTTAATAAATGCTATCTCTGAGCCATAAAGGAAGCAAGCAGATTACAAACAGTGTAATCTAATCCAGGATTTTAATGGAAAATGAGACAAACTGGAAACCAGAGCTGGAAATACTTCACATTTCAAGTCATTAATATCTTTTGAATAGATTTGGACTGTCTGCAAAGACAGAGAAACAGCACAGCAGCGGTTACTTAATTTCATATCAGTGTGATAAACGTTAACTTCTTCTGGCATTAAAATGGAATCAATCTTCTTATTGGTAATTATTGGGCAGCTTTGCTGCGCCCTTCGGGTTGTGATATGTTATCTCTGTTGGACCTGCAGGTGAAAGTGAGCGTTCCTCAGATCTCCACCTGGAGGCTTGTGCAAATTAATGCAGGGTTTAAACCAAATAGGAATTGTTTATTACAGGAAATGTAATTAAAATTTAAGTCCAAACTGCAGCCCTGTAGCATACATGCTTTACGGTTTAGTATTTAAATTAAACAAGCAAAAATACCTCCGTCATAAATACTTTACCTTTGATTGTTACAAAGTGCTCACAATGGAGACTCCTTCCATTGAAGCTTTAGAAACATCTCTATACAGAAAACCTCATCATATCTGACTGATCTGTCACGAGTGTCTGTTAACTCATCCATCACCAGCCACTCTTTCTTCCTTCACTGTAGTTTATCAGACTAAAACATTTTCATCACCTCAGCCCTTATTTCACTGAATTAAATATCCTCTGATATATCAGGCCTTTTTTATTTATTTATTTATTTTATTTTATTTTATCAAACCGAGTACAGTCAGTTGCAGAGGTAAAACAGGCCAGATCTGAAGTGCTCACTTTATGGATAGCATACAAGAACCGGGAGCTGCTGTAATTAGATTACACGTAGCTTCCAAACACATTAGCCTGCACTGAGGCGGCCAAAGTCATAAATTTCACAAGACTTCTTGAAATATATCCTTGGCCCATGGTGCCACTGCAATGCCAATTGAAAAATAAGCAAGCCAAAAGCCTTGTTCATCTCCACAGTTTTCTTCATAAGCTACCGTCTTTTTAACCTTCGGATATCAAACTTTAAGTGGTGCTAATTAATTTGACTTTTGACAAGTGTTGAGAAATTTTCAGATAAAGGGTTTTATGTTGTTATATAATCAGCAGTGAACATCAGAACTTCAAACAGGAACAAAGTCGCACTGAAATAACTCTCATGCTTTAATAGAATTATATAATATTCAGTAATATAATGTTTTCTTTAAAGAGTGTCTAAGGTACATTTTTCTGATGTTCACTCTGAAGTTGAAGTGGCAAAGATTTTCTTCATGCATTTCATCTACTGGATCAGCGGAAAACACTTCAAAAAAAGAAACGAAATTACTGTGATTATCACAGCTCACAGACCTGCATGACAGATTATAAATAATTTTAAGTAAAGACGTCAATTTTGCATAAAATGAGCGTGTACTGAAGGCCTGCGTTTCCAAGGTGGCCCAGAAACCAACCATAACATTTTCAGCTAAGAAATTACAGTCATAAAAGAAATGACTGGCGTTATGGGTACTCAGACACACGCATGCTCTGTCTAACTTGAAGATGAAGTTGTATCGTAATATTACTTTAGTACAGTTTCCATAAGCATTCAAATGTCTGGTTATAATAACATGAACAATATATAGCTCACGTGAAAGGTAATGACTTACTAGGACCTCGTGGACTATGGACAGACAAACACACTCACAATTTTCCTGCGGAACATAAATCGGCGCATCAGAGTACCTTTCGTGAAAGGGAATGACTGCTCAGACAATGTAATGTTCCAAACTTAATGTCCACACGAACGGATTTTGAGGCAAAGGTTAGTGTCCCACTGTCAAGTCATTATAGTATGTAGTCATATGTAGTCATCTAATACTAAGTTAGAGATTTTGGTGGATCGAGATCGAATCCATTCTGGGAAAAGCTCAATGAACCCCGAGGAAACCCATAAGGACATGAGGAGAACGTGAAATTCTGTGTAATCCCTCAGGATGGAGCCCAGAACTCTGAAGCTGTGAAATATATACAGATATTTGATTGTAAAATGATGAAACTTTATCACTGTGTGACTTTGCGGTGAAGTTTGAGAGTTTGAAAAGCACTAAAGGCGAGTGAAGCGGGTCTGCAGAGCCAACACGGCGGTGAGGTCAGAGTGAATAAGCATGAGTTCCTGCTTGCGTAGGCCCCACAGAAGCAGTTCTGTTTGTTAGCACTCATGCCCTCTGGTGCACAGGATTAATAAGAGTCAGAGCAGTTCCTCTGCTCAAAGAAACTCACAACACATTAAGCAGCTGTGCTTACACTCGGGTGAGTTGTTCCTGTGTGTGTGTGTGTGTGTGTGTGTGTGTGTGTGTGTGTGTGTGTGTGTGTGTGTGTGTGTGTGTG
>JAQMYF010000023.1:15089330-15110811 GCA_030014195.1 Neosilurus mollespiculum | reverse complement strand
AGATAGATAGATAGATAGATAGATAGATAGATAGATAGATAGATAGATAGATAGATAGATAGATAAATAAATAAATACTGTGTGGACGAAATTGTTCCTTCACGGTCGGCTGAATTGTCCTGTATTAGTGTGTACAAGGTCTCAATTTATCTGAAATAATCACTCGTTGTCAAAGTGTTGTTGCAAGGTGAAGTGAGACACTAAAAGCTTCAGTTTCACCCATACGTGGCATGAGCTTTGAGCTTCAGCTTTAAATCTAAATCTATGTAACTATCGGTTCATCATTCGGGGAAATCATTTAGATCACTTTTTTTTTATTATTTTATAATGTTTATATTGACTCCAAAAGAAACCTCCAGTGCAGCCCAGGAACAAAAGGTTAAGCTGGGCTTCCAGGAAGCAGCATGATTTAGAGTAAATTAATTCACTTATCCTACAAAGTGCTACTGAATATTATTCACTTGGCTTTCACTCCTAATTCTGGTCAAAAGAAAGTCATCCAACCCCAAAGAGATGCCAAGAGTGCAATTCATGTCAAACTGTAGCCACACACATCCATCTTTTCCATGTCTCCTTAGCAACACATCTCCCGTTGAATGCAAAGGGAGAGATTTCTCTTCACTGGTTTCTGTTATATAAAAATCTTATCTGGGTTTTAATCACTTTGACCTTGGAACCATTCGCAGACATGCAGCTATTTGCAGTAGTTGTTCCTGCATTAGAACTTGTATGCAAAAAATTTAATGATCTCAGACATATCTACTTTATCATGGTCAGTGGATACGGCACCTATTTCTGGAACACTGGGCATGAGGTGGAAATATGCCCTGAATTTAAATCTAGCACAGAGCACCCCTGCACGCACACTTTTTTACACGTAAGGACAACCAATCTACCTGGCATGTTTCAGAGATGTAGGAGGAAACCTTAGAACTCAGAGGAACCCATGTGGACAAGAAGAGAGCATGAGAACAGACAGTAAACATATCTCAGGATAGCATTCCGGACCCTGGAGTAGTGACTTGGCAACATTACCCGCTGCTTTTCACATTTGTTAGCATACTCCTTTGATTTTTTATTTTTTATTTTTATTTTATTTTTTTGTAGCTAACAGCAAAAGCTGATTTTGGAGATGGTTAAAGTTTTTCTCCGGTTAAATGCCTCTGTAACTGCATGAGCAATATCATGCTGTGACATAATTGCTTCAGTATACCTCTAACTTCTCACACAATCTGTGGAAGTAAATCCTCTAATTAGCATCAGTTGTATTAAGTGCATCACAAAAATGAAAAAATAAACATATTTAATGTGATGCAGAGTAATTTTTTTTAAAGTAGTGAATACAAAAACACTTACACAGCTAGCACACACTTTAAATACCAAATCAATATTAAGGCTGTTGGGCAATATGGCATGGCAATGGAGCACTGTGTTGTAGTCCTATCTATACATTTAAAAGCAGTTTTATTACCCCTAAAATACCTCCCTTTAGTTTTATTCTGAAACATGGGCAGGTTTAACAAGCTTGTTGTTTTTCTTAAAGAGCTGAACTTATGCGATATAATTACTTTTTTTCTCCTCTAAAAGCTTATCTCAAAGATATTTCAAGACAAAACCTGACTTGAGTCCTATATAATGAAAAATGAAGTGGACAAAAGTGGCATTCAGGCAAAATTAGCATTCATCTCCGTTCAGTGAAACACAAAACACGTTCCATTCATACAAAATAGATGTTCCAAATTTGAAAGTTTGCAGCAGACTCCATGGTGCTTCTGGAGTTTAGAATACACCATAAGCATCTCCACGGGTGGTGACAGCAAATGCTGGATAACCCTCGTAAGTGGTGTATGCTGTCAGGTCCTGCCCCAGAGACACAGTCTGTTTGAGTTGGGAAGCAGCCACAGTGCCAGTGGTGTTGGCGATTGCATATCCTGGAAATTGTCATGGGAAGAAATAAGAATTAACTCTTGTGTTAACACAAATGTAAGTATTTATGGACTCAAGAAATGAATAGTACATGTACAGTATGTTTAGCAAATTTAAACTTTAAGTATGTTTACCAAACTGTAATAGGTTAGTTTGAATAATAACAGAACTATCTTCTATCTCTGAGAAATCTGAACACTCGGGTTAGTGGTCAACCTATACTGCAACCCCAAGAAAATCATTGCGTCTACACTGAACGCTCAATTTTTAAATGGTCTGGCTACATGCCCCATTAGACAGACATTAGTAGTGATAATCATACTAACTAAAATAATTTATCATTATTGTGGGAAAATATTCCAAAAACTTCATGGTACCAAATGTTTTGAGACTTCTTGAAAATCCTGAATGAGCCAACCGAGCTAACAATATTCGGTATTTGCTGTACCATTTCTGAAACCTTCCTAACCTAACCAGTCGATGTCATGGTGGATAATGGAAGACATAGCCACACCAAACTTTGGGCTTGTATTTGCTCCTGGTAGGGTCTCCAATGCCAGACAGGTTAAGGCAAGGGGCCTTAAGAAAACTCCTAAAACCATCCCCTGAGAGTTGACAATCCCTTGGGATTATCTTGTCAAGAAATGAATCACGAGCAGGAAAAACCCTCAAAGTTTCTTTGTATTTTCTCTTTTTATGATATTTGGACATGATTATAAATCCGACTCTTATCGGTCAAAAAGACTTGCTCAACTTGCTCAAGCAGAAAGAGCGTCTTTAACCTTGCAATGTGAAAATAAAGAAGTTATAATAAGTATATTACAGACCTTACATACCTGGGAATGCCACAGCAGCAGCAGCAGCAGCGGCGGCGGCGGCAGCAGCGGCAGCACAAGTATCAGCGCCCTCTGCGTGCAGACCCAGAGTCTGCAGTGCGTGCTCTGCTGCATGGACTTTGGCTTCATCCACTGCTGCGCACAATTTAGCTGGGGTGAACGGGTGTCTAAAAATGAAGGATTATAAAAATTAATTTTTAGGTGCTTTTGACAATCCATTCATTCATTCATTTCATTTATTTTCTGAACCGCTTAATCCTAATTGGGGTCACAGGGAGGCTGGTGCCCATCTCAGCCGACTCTGGGCGAGGGCAGAGAACACCGTGAATAGCTTGCCAGGCCATCGCAGGGTAGAGACAATCCAGCCTACTGACGGCAATGCAGCCTACTCTTTTTGAAAGTCAGCAATGATTTTTTTACATGCCTCTCACCACAGACAGTGAGACCTTTCATGGCTGACCTTTCATAACCCAGTTAGCTGCACTGACAACTCGGTGATAGTGGGGCTTGAACCCCCGACCTTCGGATCAGTAATCCAGCACCCAGCCCACCTTTGACAATCCAAAAAGTCAAAAACAATCAACCTAAAAGGTCTGTTATCAACAGACCTATAACCAACATACTAAGCAAATATAAGACTTTGTACTGTGTAGATAACAGTTTGGATCCAAATGTCTGATCCAACAGTTTATAACAATAATAAGATTATATCACTGCAATGGCCTGACGAGCTGTCCAGGGTGTACTCTGCCCTCGCCCAGAGTCGGCTGAGATGGGCACCAGCTTCCCCGTGACCCTAATTAGGATTAAGCGGTTTAGAAAATTTAAAATGATATTGAAACAACTATACATTATTAATGTTGTTGTTATTGTTGTTGTTATAGAAGTTTAATTATTATATGTATTTAATTGTATATCAGTTAATTTATTAATGAAAGGTTTTTAGTATTTGTTTTAATTAATAAATATATAATTAGTTTAAAATGAAAACAGTGGTGTTATTTGGACTTTTCTGCAGGTGCAGACATAAACAAGGGACTTGAGTTCCGCTTACATGTTAGGATACTGAGTGGCCAGAGCGGGAATGGTGACTTTGTAAAGGAAGAGTTGTCTCTGATCTGGTCCAATGGCAGAGTGAAGCTGGTACACTGGCTGTCCCCAGTTATTCTTCTGACAAATATCTTCTAAGATCTGCAAAATGTAAAATATTACTGTGTTTATATGTAGTACTTACATACAGCTTATATTTTCATTCAAATCAGTGAACTAAAGTTTTGTAAATATTTCCATGGACAATAATTTGATGATGAATTTTATTCCCAATATTTTTTTCCTTTAGGAAAAAAACAATGACAGTGGAATAAAATTATTTATTTATTTTTTAAAAAAAATCTTTGACATTTTTATGATATTTTCCCCCATATGTACCTGATTGGCTGATGTGCATGAAGCCTAGTCAGGACAGCAAACAAATTCAAAACTACTATTCAATATTTTTAAAGAGTTATACCAAGAGTTCACTGAAAAAGCAAAAAACGATATGGTTTAGTGAAACTGTTTGCATAGCATAGATAACTGTGATATAAAACATCCCATGCTCTAATACTATACTCTGTATTCACTTTATTATAAAACAAACTTAAAGCTAACTTAGTGTCCAATAATATCTGATTGAAATCAGAAAATGACGTCATTCCATCATGATGATCAGAAATGGTGAAGTGTTGTTTTGTGTTTCTGTATGTTTACCTGTGGAGCATTTTTGATTCCCTGTGGTTTCAATGTGACAGGGTTCATGGGTGTGAGCTCCATGCCAGGGAGAAGGTCGTAGAGTTTGTCCTCAGGGTGTTTGTCAGACTTTAGCTGATACGTGGGGCAGCCACGTCCCACACCCGCATAGGCGAGGTAGCCTCGACCACCCAGCCCGCGCACACCCGCCGCCCCTACAGGCATATTCATGTAAATTTCTAGGAATGCAAGAAGGCATTGAATCGAATCAAATCACCAGAAATCACCTGGGTTTCGATCAAGATTCAGAAAGCTCCAAGCCAGCACAGTACAGGCTCTGATACACCATATAAATAGTTTTGATTTGTGATGTCATTTTATATGCAGATTGATGCTGATGTCTTAATTTCTGGTTGTCACATGACTGTATTATGCAGACATGGAGCACAAATATAAAAAAAAAGTGCTGTACCAAATGCCACACAGTTCATCCGACAAGCAAATGCCACATTTGATTTATTTCACAGTATATTTTATCTAAAGCTGCAATTAATATTATTATTATGTTATTATTAATGATGGTAATTAATCTGAGCTCAGCTATCATGGTTTTATATAATAATGCATATTTGATCAGTAGCTGTTGATTTGGATTTTGCTGAAATATAATTTGTAGGCATAAGCTTGATTTTTCAGCACTTGAGTAAGGTACTAACCTCTGACAGACGGCGGACGCACCAGACCCCGGGTGGTTACATGGCCTTTAGCAGTGGGGAATCGGAACTGAGTGGGCAGAGCTGCATAAGCATGAGGTGCATAAAACACTGGGGCACCCAGGTATGTGGCCGAGGGGTCATACATCTGACCCAATGTGTACGTATAGTCACCCTGCAGCAGAGCCGCCCCTCGTCCCCCTGTGCCACGAGTGTAGCGCACATAACTATCTTTATCCACTGGCTTGGCCAATGTCACTTCTATAGGAGATCCATCGATCACCTGAAGGATTAAAAAGTTTATTACCCACTATTCCATTTGATCAAAATGTGCGACATTATAAAGAATTAAGTTTGATTGTTGCAGTCATAGCAAATGTCTTCACCTTTCCATTCAGTATGTTCATAGCTGCAATGGCGTCCTCTCTCTGAGAAAAGTGAACAAAAGCGTAGTCCCTGATCTTCTTCACCCTCTCCACTGCACCTGTCAGGACATCACATATATCATTCAATCCTGCCTCCAACTTTCCTTCATGATTTCAATTACAAAATTGCAAACCAAAGAGATGAAACATAACATTTATCATGGGAAGTGAAAGAAAAACAAATTATGGCTTTGTTGCTGTACAGCTCTTAACATTTTGATATTGTCTTTGCATATGAAAACCCTTAAAAGACCAAGAACCACAAAGACCATTTAAAATGGGTTCTTGCCTGAAGTCAGGCTTCCTTGTTCTTGAAAACTGGTACAAAAACACTTCTTCTCCACTCTTTACGCATACTCTCACCTTCCAAGATATTTATGAACAGTCTTGTTACAAACCCCACTGCTATCTTGCCTAAACATCCCATCGCCTCCACTGGTACATGATCTGGGCCAACTGCTTTCCTCTCTCCATTTGTTTCACAGCTGCTCTCACTTCATCATTACTAATCCTTTGCATTTCCTGCTTCACTTTCACCACATACTCCAACCGTATCGTCTTGTTCTTGCTCTCATTTTTTTTTCATTCATCAGCTTCTCCAAATATTCTTTCCATCTTCTAAAAACACTCTCCTAACTCGTCAGCACATTACCATACGCATCCTTTATTATCCTAGTGTTACATCTTTCCCCACTCGATCCCTCTGCCTGGCCAGTTGCAATAAATCCTTTTCCCTTTCCCTTGTGATCAGCTACTTATACAACTCATTAAAGACATCAATCCCAAACATTCATCTAAATTGTATAGAGATTATCTGAACAAGAAACAGGAATCTGGAACACTGAAATGCACTGGAATAGTCAAAACAAGTATTTGATTTTGTTGATTCACAAATCGATCACACAAAGGTTTGCAGTCTTTTGGAAAAGTTGCATACAATTTTGAACACAGCACAACAGAAACGGTGGGAAATTGTGCATAAACAATGTCAGCAAGAATGCTTGATATAAAGGTCAAACTACGTTTTCTGTTGAATCTTATGTGTACATTTAAGTTGTCTGTATAATTACATATTTCAACTAACAAACACAAATAAATTTACAGTAGTCCATTAATCATAATACAATTTTTACAACAGGTGGTCTAATAAATGTATTAAGCATGCACTCGCGCCCATAATATTGACTGTTGAGGTGAATAACATTGGTTGATCTCATTACGGTGGCATCTGCCAAGGAGTGGGATTTAAAAAGTAAACAGGCATCTTTTCAAAGGTAATGAAAGAAGGGAAAATGAGAAAATATATTTAGTCTATTCATCTTCAAAATGGCAGGTCCTGTAGAGTGTTCCTGGTAAATAAACTAAGAAAGGAACAACAGTGAACTGACAAGCATGTCATTGGTGCCCAAGGCTCGTTAATGTGCTTGGGGAATAAAGGCAAGTACGTCTAGTTTGAAGACTAAAGAACAGCTATTGTAGCACAAACTGCTTAAACTGAAGCCGGTTATGATCGAAAGGTGTCAGAACACAGTGCATTGCAGCTTGCTGTGGATGACTGGACACAGACCAGTCAGCTGTTTTTAATGTTATGGCTTTGACTTACCAGGTTTGATGGCGTTGAACTCTTTCTCAATTGTTTCTTCTGTTGTTGCCAGCATCAGGTTCCTGATATAAAGGATCTTCACAGTGGACATTGTGTCCTCATCCACTTCCACTTCTGGCTCTGCCCAGTCCACCGCGATGGCATGACCCCACAGCTGGATCCGACCTGTAAACACAAGCAGTTTTTTACAAAGTAAGGAATGTGTGCATAGACTGGCTGAAATCTTTAAATGTTTCCTAAAATGCCTTGTAAACACTGAGACTACATACTCAAGAAATTTTTGAGTGCAATTTCTGAGTAAATCCTCCTTTGAAGACACTTAATCACACAAAGAACTCTCAAGCAATCCTTTTCTTCTAAGTGATTCTTGATGGAAGTGTTTATCACTTTCTCTCTCTCCATGCGTTTTTACCTGGCAGCAGTTTTCTCCTGGCCATGGCCGCAGCACGGTGGCTTTCGTACTCCACAAAAGCGAAGCCTCTATTCTTGCTCTTGTCAGCAGCACTGGGGTAAACGATAACATCCACCACACCGTCCGTCACCTTCTTCATCTCTGCCAGGATCTCCTCTTTCTTTTTGTTTTTTGGGATGCCACCCACAAACAGGCGGCAGTTGTCCACGCTTGCACACACCCCCAGGAGACGACCATTTCTAAAGCATAGCCATGAAATTACATTCACTCTAATCTCAAAATCAATCGTATTTTAGAGACTCTGCCCTACCTGATTTCATAATTATTGAGTTGCTTCATGGCATTCTTGGCTTCTTGCTTTGTAGTAAATGTGACAAAAGCATAACCTCGATTGTTCCCATTGAAATCCATCATCATCCGTACCTCATATATTTTGCCAAACTGTAAAAAGAAAAAAAAAAGACATAATAGACACTAGCAACATAGCCTTTCTTTCGGTATAATAATCCCAAACTCAAAGAACATAGTAAGGTACTTAACTGGTTTTTTATGTATGTAACCCATGAAGCACCCAGAAAACTTCAAAAAGTTTGAAAATGTTCAAAAGCAGTTCAAAACAATACCCAAAAATATTGTCATTCAGGCTGTTTGGTCTACCAATTCTTGTTATTTAATGTCCTTACAAATGTCTTACTTTTTCACAAAGAGGCACCAGCTCATCCTCAAAGAGGTCTCGAGGTAATTTGCCCACAAAGATCTCGCTGCCCCTCTCCGGCGGTGGGCCTTCCCAACCAGGTGGTGGACCTCCGTATCTCCTCTGGCCATTTTCCTACAGGACAGAATAAGTACTCTAATAAACAGCCATGTAAACCAAACCAAATGTCCAGAGATCAGCAGATGGAGATCCACTGACTAGTATAATGCTCTGAAAGAAACCATTTGTTAGTGTAAGGATTGTGTGATGGAGGATTATTTAACTGAGATCATCAGTCTTACCAGTGGAGTGAATCTGTACTACTTATACTAATTCATCCTGCTCACTGATGGCTCACATCATTAGCAAACTGCCTATCACTATGGTGATCATGTATAATCTGTACTTTGAAATGGCTTTGAAAAATCTGAAATCCCATGCAAATCATCCATGGCCATAAAAATAGGAATCATTGAGAATGTTACAGTGGAGAAGGTACTGATGTTGTACAGTATTCAGTGTACTGGTGGCACTGAATACTTCTGTAGCTCATATGCAGATGTACTGCTTTGACAGATATGGACAGCAATGCTTATTTTTTAGCACAGGGTGGTGCTATAGCCATAAATACTCATGAATAGCTCGAATAGGTCGCATTGGTAGTTCTACACCAGTAAAAAAAAGCCCCCTGTCCTCAAAGTATGTGAAAAATACAGAATTCTGAAATCACATAGCTTAAAGCCAACCAGACTTCATCTTGGACTGTAATGAAATTTTTCTTATATGGTTTGTATTTTATGGTCTCACCCAAATGAGGATGGGTTTCCCTCTTGAGCCTGGTTCCTCTCAAGGTTTCTTCCTTGTATCAACTGAGTGAGTTTTTCCTTGCCACTGTCGCCACGGGCTTGCTCATTAGGGATATGTAGGGGTTGTAGTAAAGTTTTTAGATTTCTCCCTAAATTACTTTTACTATGTAAAGCTTCTTTGTGACAATGTCACTTGTAAAAAGTGCTATACAAATAAAACTGAATTGAATTGAATCTTTTCAGCAACACAGATGTTTTAAGCAGGTGATAATGGATTCCATAATCCAGCAGCAACACTAGCGATGAGCTGATGTCCTCACCATGACCTGCGACATTTGGGTCTTGCCACTACTGGAGAACAAAATCATGCCACACTGCCCAGTCTACTTTAGCCTCCTTACATTCCTCTTTTTCAGATACAGCAGATGATTAAGGGCTCTTAGTCAAGAGCTAAGCCATTGTGACCTATGCCATGCTGGAGTCCATTGGAAGGCACTTGGAGAAACCCATGGGAGCTTCCACACACTACATGTTGGCCGTAATAATAAAAAAAACATTCATGGTTCGATTTTCAGAATCAAATGGACCTTGTCTTATTTATCTACAACCTCTATCTCTTACATATCCCATATTTATTGGCGGATTTATGATGCTTGTATCCCTCTCTTTTTTATCCTCTAATTCCTGAGACACTAAGATTTGACTTATGCCACTTTGGCATCCATCTAGGATCCAACAGATAAACCTGATAGAGCTTTCACACTCCATGATACTGGTTTCATTACTTCCAATTCTAAGATCTCTCATACTCATGAAGGCATTTCTGTTTTATTTAGCCAAGAATATTCTTAAACCACCCATTCAACTCTGGGCACCAGCTGCTCCACCTCAAAGTACTTGAAGAACCTTGTTTCCTCCATCCTTCTGCTGCTCAAGGCAATGATAGGAAAACTGACTGTGGCCTACTTGACACATCAAGGTCTTAAATTTAACCTGGAACCATGTGGAAGGTGATAGAAGGTTTGTCATGGTGCAAATAATAATTGGCCATTGATGTAGTCACATATTGGAATTGATTTTTTTCCCCTCAATGCACATGAACATAGCACTGTCGTCATGGAGTATCAGCATCACAGCAAAACAAATATGGAATAAAGCAACAGCCGTGTCTGCGTTCAGGGAAAGGATGGAAAAACTGGTGATTTACGCAATATTCCGGGTGTCTCCTGACAGCCAGGAGCACATTTCTGTCAAAGCAGTCTCACGCCACCCTCATGAAGCTTTAACACAGATGGATGGTGACATCACAGCGATCCCCGATGCACCGAATCATCACGAATTACACAAGTCATCGTTACTATGGTTACAAATGATTACTGGAAAATATGCACAGCTTGAATCTCCATCGGTGAAACAGAAGGAGCATAAGAGGGGCATAAAATGATTCAGGATTGAACACCAGCTAAAGATGGCGTAATTGTCTCAGCTATTAAATACATTATATGAATGGGTATATGATAATATCGTATTATGGCGCTCTGTTATAATGGTGCTCATTATTTGCATGAGGATAAAGAATAATGACACACAACACCAAGGTTTTATTCCAGAAAAGAACAACATTGTATATATTATAGTTCATAAAATTAAATTATTGTTATATACCCAACCACACTGCACACACTGAAATAATAATAATACCCACATGCTTCCTGTATCTTTACATACTGTACTCACAAATGGCATATAATCTGAGCACAATAAAACTTTACGAGGATAAAAAGAAATGATATTTATTTCATATGATAGTAATAGTGAAAACACGCTTCAATGGTGCAAAATGCAATTTAGGATCTGTACACGCAGCATCTTTCCAAAAATCATAATTAGCTTAATTTCAAACTGGGATTAAAAACATAGGAAATGTAAAACAGGAAAGGCAGGCTTGAACAATAAACCAGACTTCATAAATAAACAAACCAATCAAGGGCTGAACTGTGAACAGACCAGTAACAGGACGGAAGCGGAGACAGAACAGGACCAGAATCCAAAACAAAGACCACTTCTGAATACTCAGTGTGTACTAACACTGGTAAAGATGCCTATTCGCTTAAATGTAAAATCAAATGTACATGAAATACAGTGTTTTCTTTTGGAAATTAAATGCTATTGAAAAAAAGATCTGTGCTATATTACGTAATGTAAACAAGATGGTTCCTCGGGTCACGTGGTTTTGTTATTGTAAACTCACATGGATCATATTGACAAACACACAGAACGAAAACAAGATGTAAAACGTGAATAAGAAATACTAAGTCCATTAAACATGGTGGTTTCACCAGGAAACCTTTGAATTCAGCCTAAACGAAGATAAAATATATATTGGCTTGTGTTTGGCTGAATTTAAGTACCTAACACCCGACCCTGTAGTTGGTTCTATGAGTATGCGAGTACATAGTAAGTACACAGATCGGACATACTCTACTGCCATCTTGTCCGGCCTTCAAACGGGATGCTTATAGTATTAGCTCAGCTAGCTATCAAGCATAAATTCGCATCAGATTGTAGTGCAGAAAAACATAGGTAACTTAGGCTCTCCTATGTGGAACCTAATACACATTTCCTTTAGTTTGATTAGATAACTATATAAGGGCAGAAACATGTACATTGGAAACAAGTGTTACATTTGTATGACTCCCCCTGGTAACTCCCTGGTTTGGTAATTCAGAAGCTCCAGCTGGACTATGGGATATCAGAGTATATTAGTGTGGTACCTTTGTATACTATGGATTTAATAGATCATCAGGGTACTGTTCAACTACTGTTAAATGCATAGTGAGTACTTGCACATCCTACATACTGTTGTTTTGTGCACTAACAGTATGGAAGTATTCATATTCAGATGCAGCCAAAATCTCTAAATAAAGGCACATGTACATGCTGAGAGGATTCGTGACTCTGTGGGTCCCTGTGTACCAGTCTTATAGTTCCACACATTTCTGTTATAACTCCTTTCAGCTATCCAGTTTGTGTCAGTGCCATTAATAAGATATTTATGAAAGTAGTCCAGTATGGTGCTTTAATGTTCTCTGCCTTTTAACACATGTATTTATCTGTTACTTTACCCTGTACACTGATACCAGCTAATTCCCAATCCCACCTGGTTCTCCCTTGACAAGCATTCAGTGTAAAACTGACCAAATACTAATTTTAGAGCTTATTTATGAAGCTATTTTTTATGTCAGGATAATGAACTTTGAGTCGATAATGAACAGCTTGCTCTGCTTTATTACATGCCTAGTTACCAAAGAAATCATTCATTTGACACAAAGTACTCTTTTAGAAATGATTTTCTTGATTTAAAATTGATTCTCCTCCTTCACTAATGAGGAGGTCCATACAACGGTCTGTTATACATCGCAACAGGGTGGTATATAGAAATAACTGGCCATAGAATACCATAATTGACCAATCAGAATCAATACTTAAATAAAGCCGTGTTATAAGTTCAGCTAACATACTATACTGAACACTAGCTAGTGTATTTGTCATCATAAATGTTGGTTACTTGACCTTCCTGTAAATCTCATTTAAGTATGTGTTAATAGTATATCAAATATCAGGGAGATTATGTTGGGTTTGCTTGTGGGGGTTTGTTACCATCGTGACACTATGACAGACAGTAGATAATGTTTATGTTATAATTAGCAGTTTCTCCATATTTTCCCCTGAAAAGAACCTTAAATGAAAATCCTTTTTTATTCAAGCAATATAACTTTCTAGGTTTAATATTTATGCACTGCCTCACTAACAAATTACTGTTAGTATTAGCATAGCAGTCAAGCACTTGGTCAGCTTATCCTTCCAATTGTCATCTGTAGGTTTTCTGTATGCAATGAATCTACAAAAATCAGTGGTGTTATTTTATTAATTCAGTGATTTAACATTGCATACATGCAGTAATCCAATAGCCTACCTCCTCTCAAGCTTTTTATGATTTTAAAAGCTCTATTTTGTGTCTTGTGACTATGTTAAGATGTACACGTCTTTAAATAAACTGTTGTAATAAATGTCATGAATTATTAAAGTTTGACATGAGAAATGCTAAAAAATGATGTGCTAGATCAAGTTGCTGTTGTCTTACCTGCAGAATAAGAATTCTGGAATATTGAAGATATGATTATAAATTGGATTAAACTAGACTCCTCTTCAATTTATTTCCATGATTCTTTTTATCTATATGTTACCATATTAGTGAGTGATTGACCAGTCACTTTATTTTATGTCACAGTAATTGAATTTTCAGAGTTCATTTAAGTAAATTTTTTTCCAGGTGGATTTTATTAACCCTTTTTCTCTCCTTTAGTGTTAAGAGGTTTTATGACACCCAACTGAGTCATGCCATGATTTTATTGCAGGTCCTGTCAATCAGCAGTCATTTTTATATTTTGAAAAAAGATTTATATTGATGCCTTTTGCTGAACAGTTCAAGAACTGGGATGAAATTGTTATTTAAAAGGCCACAGATTTGCTTCTCTGTGGTTTATCTCCGTATCCATGGACTGATTTTCTTAAACGACCATGAAAACCTGTGAGTTAAATAACTCTGTGCTGTGCTTTCACAAGACTCCGGTTAGGCCACCGTCATCTCTCATTGCTGTAATCCTTGAGGTTTGGAAAGCCTATCTCAGTAAAAACACACTCCCTCAGCATGTCTCTCTAATCCAGCCTGATGTGATAGAGTTCAAGGCTTTGGTCCCTCTCTGCAAAACCCTCTCTACTCACTGGCCTAATTTTTCTCTCTACTGTAGAAATAATATGATTGAACCATCGTTATCTTGTCTTCTTTCCTCTCATCTTCACCCCAACCTCCCGTTGGAGGGGTTCATATGACTTTGTGTGGTGAGAACCTCGTTCTGAGATCAAAACCATCAACATTCTGTTTTTCTTAGGGTTTATAATTTTTTTTTTTATAAAGTTAAGACCATAAATGCAATATTGCAGTATTGAGAAGCTGCTGAGTTACATGGCATTAAGTCATTATGATTTTATAGTGCTTCACATTTCTAGATAGATTAGCTAAACCATGCTGCATGCAGAGGAAATATTTATTATTGATTTATTTGTTATTTTACCTTCTGTAATGATGTAAATTTCAGTCTGAATCCATAAAACGTATGGTTTCATTTACACTGTGAATAAGACAAGTCCTTAAACACCAAAAAAAATATTATTTATTTTTAGTGGGTTGGAGCGGTTTAAAATAACAGCAGTGTGATAAAACAAGAAACAAAATTCAAGTGAAAAAAATAAACAGAAATGTTTTAGGTGGGAAAAAACTCATTACATGGATGCACAAAGGTGCACATCCTTTTACTCCAAGACAATGATGATGATTAAAATTTCCAAAACATTACATATATACCAGGGAACACCATAAAAACCATCATTAACAAATGGAGAAAATGAGACATTACTTAGTGACATTACCAAGAACAGGATGTCCCACTAAAACTGGCACACAGAAGGACAAGAGGAAAACCTATCCAAGAGCCTGACAGCAGGACTAGCAAGTACTGCTCACTCCTATCTTATCATCTCAAACCATGTGGAAAAATGTATCATGGCAAAGTTAAACTGTTTTGGGTATAATAAAAAAAAATTAGCTTAGAGCAAAAACAAAAAAGCTTATGACAAAAATAACACCATACCTACAGTAAAGCATGGTGGTGGTGGCAGCATTATGCTGTGGGTTTGCTTTTCTTCACTTGGGTCAAGATAGTGGGGATCAAGGAAAGTTCCAAATACAACATTGTAGTTATAAAATACATATTTTAGTAGAGTGTGTGGATCCAAACAATTTTCTCAATGGGTCTTTTTTCAAAAGTGCATAATGACGAATCATTTCTCTGGAGCTGTGAAATATGTTTCGAAGCACCACAATAATAAAGATTACTATTGAAAAAAAAATAATACATCGATCGCGACTTCTCAAATATGTTTTCGTGTTACAGGAAGTAAAATTCAGAAAACATCGGTCTTGAAAGAAAAAGGAACAATTTACCAAAATGACAAAGAATTATTTTGGTGAAGGTGCTGTAATCTGTTACGTTTGTGAATCTGTTTGTCGGTTTGACTGTGAACAAAATCTTGGCCACGTCCACGCACAGATTTTTACCAAACTTGGTGGGGACACTACCCTAACTGAGTCCCAGAGATGACTCAATTTAGAATGTCTAAGTCAAAGGTCAATGTCAGAGCAAAGTCACACATCTTTGGTGATAGAGCACTTATAACTATGAAACAAGTGCAGATAGTCATACTGTTACTAGAGAAAACTAATAGGAAGCCATATATGGACTTTCAAATGAGACTTTTAACTCTGACCTTCAGTAACCTTCAAAGGTCAAATCCAAGCAATCATGTAAATTCTTCAAATTAGAGAATTATTTAAAAATGTATTTAGTCACACCAATATATTATAAAGCATATTGCAAGAGGAGCACATTGGTAATAAAAAACAGTACCCATATAGGGCCTATTTACTACATTATCCACCCTGCATGGTGGAGGTACCTTACACGCTGTGAGTGCTTCTGTAGTTCTGAAGTGTATGTAAAGACTGATTACAAGCACAAACCCAGTGTATATTAGAATTCAAGAATATTTCACTAAATATAAGTTCAATTCAGTTTACATTATTTGTTAAAAAAGATAAATAAATGACTTGAAACCTTGAAATCCACTAGTTCCTTACAGAATTGCCTAGTGGATACCACACATCCAGTTTGTAGAGTTGTGATGGTTGTAGTGGTATTTATTCCCAGGTTGTTTTTTTTTTAATTGTCCCTGTACTCACTCTTCTCATGATTAGCTGATGTGTTAAGTAATGTAGCAAAAACGTTTAGTTTAAGTATAGGACTCCATAATTAGCCATTCCTGTAGGATTTGTTATCTTGCAAACATAGTTTTTTTAATCACATCCTTTCAGTGATCTTTCAGCTGAAGGATGTGGAATTGAAATCTCACTCTGATTGTCTCTTTGCTCTTTAGCTGACCGAGCTCACAGCCAGAAACTCGTCCTTTATAACGTCTCTGGCGTGTTTATGGATATGATTTGTTTTGTTTTTCTCCCTCTGGCAGGGTCTGTCGCATCCACAGATTAATCAGATGTAAATTAAAAGGACGTTCAGCCAACATTCTGTTACTGCACGCTACACAAGATGAACAGTTAAAAATAAAATCCACTTGAAATCAGCTGCTACCGGTGCAAAGCGACAATAATTTAAGCCCTCTCCCATTTGCTCACTGTTCTCCATGAGCTAATATAATTCCCACTCTTGTAAACAGAGCATTCAGAGTGCCATTTATTCATGATCAATGCCACGGGCCTTCACAGGACAGCTATTAGCATTTACAGAATTGCTAATGACGCACAATCTTTCATTTAATGCCATGTATTTGTTTGTCTATTTATTTCAATGAAGACAGTGTGGATTACTGTGAAATGTGTACTTTTGCATTGAAGAAGGTGTGACATGGGTATGACGTGTCCAAATCTGTCAAATACAGTGCTATGTAATCCTACAAAATGTGTAAGGTTTCTAGGTTAAAGGTGGTAAAAACTTCCTCCAAGCCACTAGAGACTACACTGCAATATTTGCATGTAGCATTTGCTCTTTTGTTGGAATTGGAATAATGTAACATAGGATACTTGACTACTACATTTTCTCTGTCACTGGTAACAATATTGTTCAGAAAAATCACCGTTGATAAGCACACACTGTACCTGAACTGCAAGAATGCACATGTTCCTGTCTCTTGACCTTCATGCTATCTTGGGAAACTATTATTTCCTTCTGTCCCTGGGTAAAGACAACTGTCATCATATCCTTTTTGACAGAAAACTTTTCCAGCTGTGCCATAGTTTTCAGAAAGCAAAGAAGAGTTTGAAAAAATAATTAAATAATATAATAAACATAGGGATCCCTGTTAAAAAGATGAGTGGTGAAGACTAAATAAACCCAAATCTCCAAGAATCATCATCCATCCATTACCTGTACCCCTTATGGAAGCTGGAAGCCAATCCTGAAACCGGAGAAACTGGAGGAAATTCACAAAGAGAACCTCTGCACTCCACACAGAAAGGCTGAGATTAAAACCAGAACCAGTGAGCCACCATTCCTCCAAAATCATATTCTTTTGTTTATAAAGATGTGCAGAAAAATAACACTTGATTACAGAAATGTAATTAGTACTAAGGTGGCATTTATATACACGATGTAATGAGGATTAGGAGATAATTAAACTGTAATGATGCTTTACATAAAGTTCCCTTAACTAGAATTATATATCGCATTAAATATTATTAAGAAATGTTAGCCTTAGCATAACAATATATAAGTAATAAAACATCAGACAGTGATGAAGCAAAACTGACGCTATGAGTAATACCACATTGAAGTTGATTATATTCCTTTACCCTGGGTTTTCACTGTGGCACAATGTCCACCTTCTCCACGATTTGAGTGAATCGTGATAAGTGTGTGTGTGGGGGGGGGGGGGGCATGGGATCGAATCGTGTCGACCTTGGGGGAACTTGGTGGATTTGTGATGATCGTGCTGATTAACCCGCTGTATTACGATTCGACACCACTTGTGATAGAATGTGGGAAGCGTGGAAATAGCGCACAAGAGCTTAACAGACCTTAATAGAGCATAACAGAGCGTAACAGACCTTGATGTGCCATCGAAGGGGATCTTGATGAATTTGGAAACACGATTTCTTCAAGTTTAATTTTCCTAGAACTGAGCTTTCTCCGGATATTCCCGGTCGTGCTCCAAGCATGATTCAACAGCACCATTAAATTATATTGTAAAGCCTCTAGCTGGATTTACTTCACGCTAGATAATTTTTTTGCCCTACAGGAGTCAACCGGTATTATCCCATATGTGTGCTACCTTTAGAACTATGAATTATAGATTTCAGTAGTGGTAAAAATGTACACGGAACAGTGACTACCTCGCATGCTTCATAGTCACTACCAGTAGACATGATGATTGCAACATATGTGATGCAAATTCTAAGGTTTCTCAGGCAAGTGCATGTTTTCTCTGCTAATACTTTTGCCAGAGATTGCCTTCAAAAAATTTTCCTGGAATGGTCAGGTAATCGCAGCAAAGGTTCTCATATATCCACCAGCTGTGTGAGACCTGTAGAAAATAACATTGGTTTAAAAGTGAATGAAATACAACTGTTGTATAATGTTTATGGAGCCCTTGAAAATTAATGTCTTGAAGTAACAAAACGTCTTAACCAAACTGATTTCTGTGACTTTATTACAAAACAAAATTTTTATGAAACAAATTAACCATGAGCCCTGGATGATTTTAAGAGAGAGGAATGTCATTGTCAACCACAGACTTCAGAGTCTATGGGCTGAAATGGCTGATGTTCTGACATGTAAAACTCCGCTATTAGTCTGTAAGTGATGTCTCTCAGCACACTCCAGTTTCACTCAGTACAGGCTGTAGAACACATTGTTCAGCTGAAATTTCTCTCACTCGTTTCACACATTTCTCAGCGTATGAGTCCTTTACATGACCCTTTCTCCTGTTGACCCGAGGACGGCCTTTCTGTTTTATTGAACACACAATCATGGAATTTCCAGTCAGTAAAACCAGGAGCTTCCCCAAGTCCCAAATGAGACCTCCAGCCTCAAAACAAGTGCAAGTGGAAACACATGGCAGGCGCACTGGCAACAACAAGACACTCGGCTCTAACAAGGCAGCAGTGTACACTGGCAGGAAGACAGATTTTATGGTCCGTATCATTACCCTGTGTCTCAGAGACAAAGTTTTTTTATTTTATTGTTGTGCTGTATTTTTAGAAAATGCAAACATTAGTCTCCGACTGTCATCTCGCCCTCATTTTACGCCTGTGTTGTGAAAACAAAACAAAAGGACCGGCTTTATTTATCACCACCCTTCTTAATTTCTCACACTTGTTCAGATTTTTATCCGAGGTGAAATTAAAGACACTCCTTTTCACACGGACCTGCCCGTCCTTTCCAGACACTATTATTTCTCTCTCTCTCTCTCTCTCTCTCTCTCTCTCTCGCTCTCTCTCTTTCTCGCTCTTCTCTTTTTTATTTTTTTTTAGTCAAGACACTTCAGTTAAGCCACCACATCAATTTCTAGGAAGAAAACGTGACTGCAAAAGTATCATGTTTAGTGCCTTCCAAATAAATGACACCTGCTTTTAAATGAAGGTGTCTTCTCATCATCGTGGTGGGAAATAAATTAAACAGAAGTGACATTTTTGCTAGCTCTTCATTGTTGTGTCTTTCACCTTCAGAAGGAATTTTGCAACATCCAAGTGTCATTATGTTTCACAAATTTGACATTTGTACTGAGTTCAGGGTTGGTTTGAAGTGTGCTTTGCACCCTCATGATATGATCTCATCCTTGATGAGCTAGATGCTGGAGCTGTTCCCATGTCTTCCTGCCTAGGGCTCAATAAAGACATATCATATCCTTATCTAGATCTCTTTTCTTCTCATCTTATGCTGGAAGAAGCATCTGAGATAAATTCTTTAAGCTGTGTAAATCTTTATGCTGTGTAATTTATAGTTTGATTGCACTGTCACAAAAAAAAAAAACACCCAAGAACAGGTTAGGAGTTAAGGTGTTGTACAATGTGTAATATAACCAGTTTTCTGCCACTGTGACCAAAGACAGGTACTGACAAAATTCTGAAGATGTAGAAGTGTCAAAAATAATAGATTCAAAAGGAGTGCAGCCCAGAATGACACCAAACTCATAGAACATCTTCAAGTATGAAGGTGAAAACATGAAACATAAATAAAACCTAGTGATTATTTTTAATCTGAGGCCTAGTGTCATAAAATTTAAAAAGAGAACAATAGGTTAACACACAGACTGTAAGAGAATTTGAACAAGATCCCACTGAGATCCCATAATAATCTTAAAAGAAGCTTCAATGGGCTTTGCTTGATACTGCATTTTTTCAGAAGGATGATACAGTATATTTAACAAATTGGACTTCTCCAAAGTCAAGCCCCTAACTTGCCGGAAGCGTGAGAGGTCCATCTCAGTGCCAAACGGAAGCTTTTAGCGCAAGTCTGTCCTCTCGGCAGGTCGCCAGAACACCAGCAAGTGTGCCAGTAATGCCGTGCTGCTCCACAGAGATGACGTCCGGCTCTTCCCACCGAGTTCACTGAAGGAAAAAACATCAGTGTTGGCGCAACATACCAGCTCTCGGGTCGTGCGTGTCAGAGGGCAAACAAAGTCATCTGCTAAAACAGCCAGGCTGACTTCACGTGCCAGAAAAGGCGTTGAGATCATCATCCAGACATCTATTTTGGTAAAGCAGGGGAAATTAACCTGATGAACCTGAGGGCTCACCTCCAGTATTGCTTCCAGCATTCATTTCACACACCTGGATTCCAAATTGAGAAAGCTAAAAAAAAACAAAAAAAAATTTCACATGAGATTGTCTCATCAGCGTGGTGCCAAACATTCAACAAAAAACAGCTTGAAGACAGAAGTACAGTCTTCAATCTGGCCCTAAAGACCAAACATGGCAACATTTAGAGCTGAAGGACATTTCACAGAATGAAGATCTAGCAAAACTCCACACGTTACCATGGAAACCGGTTGCAAAAGGGCTGTGTTCTTCGTCCAGAACTAAGTTAGTTGGATTATTCCATAATTGGGTTTAAAAGTTTAAAGTTACTTTTGAAATTAATTATTTTTTTAAATATTTTTCAATAATAACAAATCATCCCTTTGGAATTGTAAGTGGCTTCCATGCTGCATTTTGCTCTTAAATGAGTAACAGTTACATTGTTTTGCATAGAAATCAGAAATATTATAAATAAACTTTTGTTAGCTAGCATTCATGCTAACAACATGAGGACATTAAGGATCTTCAACATTAAGGAAAGATTCCTTATGATGTATTTTTTTAATTATTAATTTACATTTAACATACAGTATATTGTACATTCAAAGTGATCAGAAACTCATCAGTCAGTATCAGTGAAACTAAAGACTTAAATCTTTTCTTCCAGTAAGCCTTCAGGAATCCAGATGATGTAACTTCCTATTTAACATGTGACTTGTGGAATGTTCTGAATATCTCACCAAGTGTTTGGATATCTGGGTTGAGTGAATATGCCTGTAAATGGATTTACTGCACAAAAATAATTTGTAAATATTTTTATTAATATAATTTAAATGTCATGTCATTTTCTGAACCGCTTAATCCTAATTAGGGTCGTGGGGAGGCTGGCGCCCATCTCAGCCGACTCTGG